>CM062613.1:34761540-35330208 GCA_025617555.3 Puccinia polysora | reverse complement strand
CTTGGTTTTCATAATGTCACCATCTCATTCCAATAAAATACCCCCAACATTGGCAATTGATTGCTTGATCAATGAGAGGAGGAATTGGAGGAGGGGAGGGGCTCACCTTGATGGATAGAGAAATGGATCCAGGGGGGGACTAAAGGTTGAATGATCAAAGGATCAGCAACTGGTGAGGGGAAGGAAGAGGAAGAGGGTGGAGGGGGCTTACCAGGATTAGGAGGAGGGGATTCAGTGAGTGAGGTGAGATGAGGTGGTGGTGGTGAGTAAGGTGGTGGTGATGAGTGAGGTGGTTTGGTGAGGAGGAGGCAGGGTTTGACCGGTGAGTGAGTGGGGTGAGGTTGAAGGGGTTGAGTGGTGAGGGGGAGGGGGGTGGCATTTGGTGAGTGGCAGGGTTTGAGGTGGAGGTGTTTTTGGATTCAAGTCCACTAAAAAAAAAAATAAAAAAAAAACTCAGCCTATGAATCTTGGGTGAACAACCAAAACCAAAAAAATACGGTGAAGGGAATTTTTACCAATTTCAAAATCAAAAATTACTCATCAAAGCGAGCAAGGGTGAGAGGAAGAATCCGCTCTCTCATAGAAGAAGATGAGGGACCAGATGAGACAGGGATGACTTGAGGCCGATCAGGAATATCATCTTGGAATATTTTGTCCCATTCATCTTTGATGTTGGCCAAAAGGTTTTGAAGGATTACACAAGTGATAATCCAGTTGATGAGGAACCTCATATCTTTGGAACATTGGAGCTGGTTTTGCATCTCCCGTAAGCTGGCCCATCTTCCTTTCAGAATTCCTATGGCATGCTCAATCCAAACTTGTGATTGGGCAAGATGATAGTTAAAATTGGTTTTTCCTTGATCATTGGACAAAACATTCCGGTATGCTGGAACTACATATTTCCCACTTGCATAAGCCGAATTGGCCAGAAGGTATTGATCTTGGTCAAAGTAGATCTCTGGTTGTTGGGCAATCCGCATCCGATTGAAAACATATGAATCATGACAAGAACCTGGAAGGCCAGCATGGAGGGAGATGAACTTCTTGTTGTTATTGCAAACAAGTTGTAGTGCCACGGAGTATCTAAACAAAGAGATGGAACATATTTGGTCAGTGTGTGATCCAAAGTTTTATCATAGAAATTGGAAAAGAAATGAATCAATTGCCTTTTTTTACAATCAAAATAGTGGTTGCCATCTAGGTTGGGTTTTTGACTCAAGGGGATGGTGGTTCCATCAACAAAACCAATGCAACCAGGAAAGCCTTCTGTCTCCATTACTTGAGATATCTCCTTGCGTTCTTCTTTGGTTGGCCATGAAAGGACCAAGCGGCGGAAAGATAGGATAGCAATCATGACTCTTTTGGTGTATAAGTCAATGCTTCCGTAACTGACTGAGAATAGATTTTCCAATTGATGGATTGCTGCTCCATTTCCATTTGACCCCAATCTACAAAGAGCAACGGCAAGTTGGATGGCTGGATCGCATTGAGGATTGCAAGAATTGTTCTGGAAGATGTGGTGGTCTTCAATCATTGCCAAAAGTTTCATGAAAGAAGGCAACAAAGTTTGGAACAGTTGCTGGAAGCTTAAGTCAGGGATGAGATGAAGCTTTTGCCTTTCATACATAGGGTTATGGAGAGTGTTTATTCTTGGAACCATGTATTGCTTTGCCAACAGAGAATTCAAAGCTAACCAAGTTGATTCCAAATTGGAGTCTGAATCAGAGTCTGAATGGGAGTCAAACAGTAGCAAAAGTTCAGTCAGCTTTTTTGCGTTTTCAACTTGCTGGCGGGATGTTTGATTGGACATGTTGAGAAAGGTGGGGAGTGATGTGGGGTGATGAGATGATGATGGGATTTGTGTGAAGATGGGTATGTGAAGGTATGTGAAAAACAATAGAGATGTGTGTGATGCGATGGAGATGGGACCGGTATGGATTTGCTGATGTGGATGGGTGTTTTTGATGTGATGGATGGTGGATGGATGATGATGCATAAATGGAGGGTTTAATGGCGTGTTTGATGATTGAAATCTGCCATTTTCATGAAAAACGCCATTTTGAAATACACCAGTTAGGGTGTATGTGTATTTCAGAAACCCGCCATTAAAAATGGCGGGTTTTGTCAAAAAAATGGCGGGTTTGCTAACTTTGATACGCCCTAATAAAGGGAATTGTTGGGGTGGAAGAGGAAAAATCTCAAACTCAGAGAAACAAGTGACTTGCAAGTGCAAATATTGACTTGCCTTAATTTAGATAGTATGTAGTCTTCCTTGCAAGTATTAGAAAAACTAAAAGCTAATTTTTTGACTGCTTAGCCGCTTCACGCGCTAGCCACTTCACACAACTATTGAATTCATGTTTTCCTCCACAATACATACATAAACCATTCTTTTGTCTCCTTAGCTTTTCCTTGTTCCAGGAAATCCCGGTTTCCTTGTCCAGGAATTTTGGAGTTTTGGCAACAACCTTCCCTTTTGGGTTGGAGTTTGAGGCTTGATTTTGTTTGTGTTGCTTTGGATTCTTCAAGTGTTTCTTTGAAGATTTGTGTTCCTTCTGAGCAAAGGTTGATGATCCATGGTTGTTTTTCCAAGAGAGGTCCTTGTCATGATAGCCATTATCAAGCTCAATAACCCAGTCAATTGAATGCTGAAGGGAGGTTGTCTTATGTCCCCAACTGCAATTTTCTCAATTAGGAATGCCAGTAAAACTTTTCAAAAGTGAAATAAAAGAGCTTCCTTGTTCCATTGGACGCAAGACTGCAAAGTTTGGAAGTTGAAGACATAAACAGAAACTCTACTATTTTTTTTCATGACTAAGTTATTAAGCTCATATTCTGCATTTTGGAATTCATGAGGGTTGCCAAACAGGGTGAACAGTTTCTGCTCAAAGGTTTCCCAATTTTTGAGGATACAAGTGGGACTGGTATTAGATAATAGTTTGAGTTAGGTTTCAAAACACTGCAAGGCTCTTCCACCAAGGAAGGAAGACACATACATAAATTTGTGTCTATGAGTAGGAAAATTATGAGGATTTTTTGCAAAGATGATTTCAAAATACTGTAAATAGGATCTAATTTTATGGGAGTGTTCCCCTTTAAAATGATCAAGTTTCTTCATTCCCAGGGTATGGAAGCTAGGGAAACAAGGAACATATTGCAAGGAATTGTTGATTAAGAGCCTGGGTGGGGGTCAAGAGCAAGGTCAAAGCTTTGGTCCCGGGAGCATTAGTCAGAACCTTGATCAACCACAAGTTGAAGTTTCATTGGAAGAGTTTTTAGAATATTTGATTTCTTTGAGAGGGTCCACTGGAGCTTCCTGTTGAGGAGCAAGGGGATCATCCATTGAGAGGTTCCACCAAAGGAGATTTGGAAGAAGGGACAGGGTCTAAAGCTTGTTGGGCCCAAGAAGCGCTGGATCTCCCTACCCAATGGATATCATCATTGTAAGGGGTGAGGGAAGCATTCCCTGTTGAGCAAATACCTGACATTGTAAAAGAAAAAATCTTCTATAGGTTGGCAAACTACAATAGAGGAGTTGAGTTAGTCAATTTAATGTCACACAACCACCCCACATACTATAGGGAGATCTGAGATGATTGTGAGCGCAAAGGAAGAGACTGAGTGTGGGAGAGTGCAAGGTAGCAAGGCTAACTGGAAAGTGCAAAATTATGATGGGGTGACTCAACAAAAGGCAAGAAGGGAGAAACATTAAAATCCAAAGGAAACCAAAGCCAAGCCCAATGTGATGACTGGATTTAGCAAGATGCAAGAATGTATGAAATTAACTAACTGAGGATACAATCTTCAGGTAGGAAACAAAGCCTTTCTAAGTTAATCCAAAGGTGACTAGACACAACCTGATAAATGGCTGGATACAGCTAGGAGGTGATGAGGCAATGAATGGCATGAAAGGAATGGGAAATGAAATAAGTGTACAGTCATTTTTGAGGTTGTAATGTAGGTGAAAGACAATAGAATCTGAGCGTACAAGAACGTAACGGATGGGACAGGAAGGAATGACATGGGGAGACAATGCAAATGTGAAGATACCGCTTATGCAGGGTAAGGGACTAGTCCATTTGCAAACTGTACAGTTTATGTGGCTATCTAGGCATGGGTGCAAACTAGTGTGAGTGCGTGACCAAGAATGGAAGTCCAAGGGCTGATGATACCCAGGGTGAAAGAGCGGAGCTTTAATAGATGGTTGACCGGAGTAGAGTTAACTGCAAGGTTTCCAAGTATATACAGATTGAGTTGCCTAGATCGGAAGGTTGTTACACAAGCAAGAGGAGGCAAGTGGAAGGCACCATTGATGTTGTTCTTTGTTTGTGTCACACTTATGGACTGAGGTAGATGGTACACCAGGACCAAATTGGGGTCTCTGGCTGACCAGTGACATGAAGTCACTATATGTGGCCAATGTTGTCTCCAATGAGTATCAAAAGTTTCACCATGAAAAGACAATGATGGATTCTGTGATTCACCATAACATATACCGGGTTGATTGTGGATTTCACCTTGATGGAAAATAAAAGTAAACTGGTTTTCAACTTGGTTAAAAGTCAAAGTCAGTCTGGTTTCACCTTTGTGGAAAATGAAAGTCAAACTGATTTACCCAATGATCAAATTTGTTTTCAGGATGACATCACCAGACAAAAAGAAATAAATTCAAATGTTTTCAAAATTGTAGCACTTTTTTTTAATGCATGTGCATTTTTTTCAATTTTATTGGCATTTACTCATAAATGAATGTCCCTTCAACAAAAAAACAGTGGATGTTTCACAGGGTGAAATTTTAATTTTCACACAACTATTTGTACATGCGTTTCACAGAAAAATGTTGTGAATTCAAGGTGGTATTCACCTGATTTTATTTATTTCATAAATGCCTATAAAAATATCAAAATGCTTTTTATAGTTCCAAATCTGTTGAGTGGATCCAAACTAATATAGACAGGCCATCTTGTTCAGACAGTGCAGCATGACAATCAATATCACCACAAGTTATGATCTGCCAATTATTGGTTGCTCTCACTTGAAAAACATTCAGATGTTCCCAACTTGAAAGGAATTTTGTATTTGTTTCAAAAAAATTGATAAAAATATAAAAATAAGGGAAATCTTGAACAGGATCAACAATATTGATAATTTTTGTAATCTTACCAAAATGTGGAGTATTATCTAGATAAAAACAAACAATGATGTTGCCCATATGTTTATTGTGTGTGGTGAAGGTTGAATTCTTCCAGTTAAGATGATGGTGGTATCTCCACCACGAGGACAAAATGATGCTCCAAGAGTCACATGAATTAGTTGGAAAATCATGATCAATCCAGTGAATATGTGGTTTGACCTTCCTCAAATGATCAAGGAAATCAGTGTAATCTTTCCTTTCTGCCAGATTTGGTTTTGAAGTATTCTGATTGTCATTTGCATCTTTGCTTTTTAAATATGATTTAATAATTCTTACTTCTGGGGGGGCTTCAGGTTTGTTCAAAATGTTCTTCAAGTTTTAAGATTGGGAGAATCTATGCAAAAGAGTCAAGGATATATTTTCTGCAATCAGAAAGAAATGAAAATTAGTTTTTTGTGATTGATATGATTCAAAATTTGAGCTTATCTTCTACCTGTTGAATTTTTATGGTTAATACGGGAAAAAAGCCCATTTATTCTTTCATATGCCCATGTGGCAGAACAAGGAGCAGGACCCCACCGCATTAGGAGCTCAGGTATATGTGTGGAAAGGTGATGGTTTGGTTTGGATTTGCATGCAGGAAAAGGCTTCTGAAAACTATTTTGGTATTTTGTCCAATGCTTGGTAAAGTCTGGAGCAGAATGTTGAGTAACAACCCAGCTGATAGCTATGTTGAGTGTGCTCACAAGGTGAAAAGTGTTTTCAACAATCTCTGCAGGAAGTGGATTTCCCCCTTTGTCTCTTGTTATAAATAAAAGGGGGAGATAAAGCTTATATATCAAGAGCAATTCTGCAGCTTTCAAGCTTCCATGAGCAGCCACACCAAGATTCTTTGGCACCCTGTTCCAATTGGAGGGAATGGGTGTCCTTTCAATCAAGTTTTGGATTTTTTTCAGAGTTCCTGATTAAAATGTAAATGTTGGAATCATTTTTCCATCAACCCTTTCAGACTGAAAATCATATCTAGTGATGCTTGATATTGGAACATAGTCCAAATCATCATTATATTGATCGCTGGTTCCTGAGGTGTGAAGAAAGTTGGCACTCCTTTCTAAATAGGGAGTGGTGGTATTTTTCTGATTGTTGGAAATATTTTTGCGGCGGGTTTTGGGTATGCTCTGAAGATCTGGAATGGCCTCCCTCCTCAGATATCTCACCTCTCTTGAGTCAATGTCTTTATTTAGTATGTAATCTTCATTTTCACTTTCACTTCTTGAGAGTGTGTCACTACTGGAAAAAATTCCTTTTTGCTCTTGTTCTTCTTCAATGTTGATTCCAGCAGGCAGAGTTTATTTGTGGCATGATCTTTCAAAGCTCCAAGGACCATATTGTGCATCACATCAAGATTTATCATCTTGGTTGCATCCCAATAAGGCAGCTCTTCAAGGATTGAATATCTCACACCTGTTTTTCAAAAGACTTCCTCACGTGCATTAATTGAGGGTGCTTGAAGCCATTTCTGGACACTTTCCTTGTTTTCCTTCAGGTTGCAATTTGGGAACAGGAATGGATGAACAACATCCATTTGGAATTTCTCAATATGGCAGAAATTTCAAAACTTGGCTCCTGCATGGCTTGTGAAACCAGTGAGCTTCCTCATAGCTACAACATCAGCAATTACAGTCAAAATGGCAACTCTGATGAAGGATCCATTTGTATTTAGAGCTTTTTTTGAGAATAAAAGACCATTCCAAAGTTCTTTTAGTTCTTCAAAAAGGGTTTGTAGTAGATAGTTCAACTGGGGTCCAGTGGGCTCCTTGGGTCCAGGTATGATTCCAGCAATATATAAATTTTCTCTTCTGTGACATTTTTCAGGAGGAAGATTGAGACAAACCAAGACTATTGAACCCAAGCTTACATGCCTGCTTGATTTTCCAAATGCATTGAACCAATCAACATAAATTGTAAAAGCCAAATGTTCCTTTTTTGAAAGGAAGCATTCTGATTCACCAATTCCTTTGAATTTTTTTCAAACAAAACCATCCCAAATTTCAGTCATGATATCCCTTGGTGATCTTTCCAGGTGAGCAGAAAGATCCTTTTAAATTGCATTGCGTTGCAAAAAACTTGCTAGCCATGCCTTAAAAGGTTGGTACACAAATGTTTTACTAGGGGAGAACTGTGATTCAATAAT
The DNA here is from genome assembly GCA_025617555.3 of Puccinia polysora. NCBI lineage: Eukaryota > Fungi > Basidiomycota > Pucciniomycetes > Pucciniales > Pucciniaceae > Puccinia > Puccinia polysora. The sequence goes on along the minus strand of CM062613.1, from coordinate 35,322,880 downwards.
TTATTTCATTTTTGGATTTTTGTTTGATGATTTCTTCATTTTCCCAATTGATTCTGTACATGCTGGAATGAATTGGCCATATTTGAGATGTCTGGTACACTTGATTTCTTCATTCTTGATGTCCTTCACCCATGCAGGGAGAAAGAAAAATTATGGACAGCAAGCATATATATTCAAGGTGGGGTTGACATTCAGGTATTAAAAAACAGTATGCATGTTTAGGGGGTTTGTTAATTGAATATTTGTAGTGTGATTTAGAATGGTCTGCTTGTGCAAATTCAATGCAAACAACAGAAATCTGGATGCATCCCTGCTGATACAATTTTCAAGATTCAAAATAGCCAATATCACTAGAGAGAGCACAAATGGTCTTTCATTGAGTCTCCAAGGGATTGTAGAATACTTTGATGTATCAAAGATGACTGAATCTGAATGAGAGTCAGACAAATGAAAAGCTGAAGCAGAGGTGCTCTGTAATTTGTTTGGTTCTGATGACCTTGGTGAACTGAAGGAAACTTCAAATTATTTCTGATTTGATTGATTCCTGGGTGGATTTATTTTGGTTTTTTCTCTTCTTGCTATGTGATGTTGATAATGGGCAGTTGAAAAAGCAAACCCAGGTCTCATCCCATGAATTGTCATGTGGGTCTTGGAATTAAAATCATCACATTGGCAGATGATGTGCCTGTTTTGTGATGGTGACATGCTAATAAATAGTTCTTACTAGTGTTGGGTATATTTTCCTTCCAAATGGTAATCCAAAAAGTCTTAATGGGGGGATGAAAGTAGAAAAAGTAGACATCTTATATAGAAGTGTCCTGATGCATTGAAGTGAACAATTTTATCTCAAGATTGTAACTGAAATCAAGTGGATGAGTCTTGGAGCTCATCAAGCAGGGGGTTTGGTGCAGGTTTGAAACGTGTTTCACAAGAAGCTTCAAAATATTAAATCACAAATTTTTATCCGGAATTACAAAAAATAGGACAGAAAACAAATCATAGTGTTTGAATTGTTTCATCAGTAATATGAGCCCCTCTTGGAAGATTGAAAAATTGGTCTCCATTGGGATGGCAATTCAGCCAGTATTCACTGAAGCCAAGCACAATGAACTTAGCAAGCTCAAATCTTTTTACATGTCAAGGAATAAATCCATCTGCAGAAAAGAAATTCTTTTGAATTATGAAGCAGATGTATGTGTTGGTTCTTTTCCATATGGGTTCATCAATGTTCTTGGCTTCAAGTTAATTCAGCTTGGAAACAATGGAAATGAGTTCCAGGCAACTGGAGGCTGGGAAATTTCTGTAATAACTACGACTCAAAAGAATCCCACGAATTCCTGAAACACAATAAGCAGCCAAGAGGGAATAAAATGGCCTTGAAGTGTACTCCTTGGGAAGTTGATCAAATTGCAAGGTATAACACTGAAGAGATTGTTCTGACCAATTGATTTTGCACCTGGCCTTTAATATGGAAAATGAAATCAATAGATGATAGATATTATCAACCAGCCTGTTCAGAGCCTTTAAATCAAGTTTGATGCTTCTTTCATTGGATGATGCAGTGGAATCAGTGATTTCAGAAGTGGTGCTATGGCTGGTAAGACATTGTATGAAATAATGTATCATTGCCATCTCTTTGGAAAATTCATCATTGGGGTTGGTTGGGGCTTCATATGCTGGTAAAGGTGTGATATCCTTAGCAACAAGTGCGATGGACTGGAAAAATATTATTTCCAAATTGTTCTGTTGATTCTCTGTTGGATGGAACAACATATTGAGCAGTGTAATTAATTCATGAACCAGTAAATTTGACGGAGCAGTGTGATTTTCTATTAGGGGAATGTTCCAAACATCTGGTTTAAAGAGTGGTTCATTCAACAATGGCTTGAAAACATTGATTCCTGATTGCAATCAAAAAAAAAAATTCAAATCAACATCTCAAAGATTTGATTAACAAATAAATGTTCAACAGACCATCATCCAGAATTTTCTTCAAACACTGTTTGATACCAGTGTTAGTCAGTGTACGGAATCAGATCATTGATTGCAGGATATCAGTGTAGCTGCTCATTGGCTGGAGTTTATTTGTTTGCATGGTGTGAAGCTTGACTACAGATTCATGTGCCATGGAATAAGCATCATAGAGGAGTGTGGAAGAGTACAGTTGAATTATAGGAAGGATTGCCTTGGTGTGTTTCAGGAATATGATGGATGCATTGGATTGTTGGCTAGTTTGGCCTTCAGAAGATCCTGGCAGTGTGGCAGATAGAGAATTGGCTGTTGGATGTGGATTGGGTTGAGACTTGCATGCAGATTAGAACTGGGGATTTTTTTTTGTTTGGTTTTCAGAAGTTGGTGTTGGTATTGCCAACAACGGTTCAGATGTTGAAGGGGGAATGGTTTGAGGCTGGGGCTGATGGGGGACTTCACCGGGAAGTTGGAGCATATCAGGATAAATGGTTCCAGGTGGTAGGGGTGGCCAATGCTCATTTGTGGTGAAGCTTTGAAAGTTGGATGGGAAGGATGCCTCAAAATCAAACAATTGGACACTGGGTTTGGGATTTTCATCTGTTGGAATCTTCTGGCTTTCAGTAAAAATGATATCTTCATTTTTTGCACTGGAATTTGATTTGAAAAAATGCCGTCTTTTGGAAGGCCGGAGAGTATATTTTGATTGATGAGAGCGTTTAGATAGCAGATTTCCAGATCCTATCTTCACCTGCTTGTCAAATGGCAGATCTTGACCACTTGACACAAATTTGAAATTCAAGAATTATTGGTTAAAATCATAGGATGATTGGAGGGAAATGGATTTCAATAAATTTGCTGACCTCTATTGGATTCATTGATCGCATCCATAGCCTTTTGTGCATGGTCACAAACCAACTTGGGCAAGGTCTTGTCATTGTGGGCTTTTTCAAAGTGGTGTTGCATTTGTTGGATGTTTTCAAGAAACTCTTCCCGGGGAACTACGGAGATCTCCGACTCATCTAGGAAGGTCCCTGTCATTGGTGGAGGTGGGGGGGCTGAAAAAGTTTCAAGATTGGATCTTTGTTGTGCTTCTGATTGTGGCCAGTGGGGTGCAGGAAGGTTGGTAGATGTTGGATTTTGTTGGGCTGTTGATGATGGTGGTTGGGATGTTTCATTAACCAAAAGTGGCATGGTAGGTGGGAAGATGGGATTTGATGACGGATTCAAAGGAGCGGTGTTTGGGGCATTGAAGAGCTCAACTGATTCAAATTTTAACAAGTCTATGAATGATGAATTATCAGAAAAAAGTTCAGTCCATGTTACATGACCAGGGTTAATTTCTGGGATTTGGGTTGAGTAACCTGGCTGGGCAAGGTCACTAGCTAGGAGATCATTTGTTTCAGGGTCAAATAGATCACAAAGGTGAGGAGAGGGATTTATATTGTTGGGGGGAAAGGAAATTGCTTGACTCACAAGCGCCTTATATAATAAATATATGGCACCCAGGAAAGGGGGGAAATTTTGATGAGGAAGGGATGGGAGATACACTGAATCCTGGTATTTAAGGCAACCATAGGAATCAATTGAAGAAAAAAACTGTAGTTTGTGGGCAAACAGATCTACAGGCAAGCATGTAGAATATGCATGTTTATGATTCACACAAGTCACATCCAAGCATGCAATTCATTGTGACTGATCAATTGTGAGATTGTCATGGTGACAACAAAAAATTTACATGTGTGGAGCATTTTTTAAAAGAAACAAGGTGTGGCAATCAAGATAGATGAAAAAACTAACATCTGGATGAAGAAGCAAGCCAATTGATAACAATTTCCTCCCTTGCCCTATGTCCACCAAAATTTCCTGAACCTGTTACTTGTGCCTTCCTGCAAACCTCAGCCAGGTTTTTGTTAATTTGGACTGAGATTCCTAAGCGTGTGAAAGGACTGCCAGGGGGTCTCAGTGATTGGACTTTCTGATGGAACAGATAATTTGATGCCCGGATTACATCAGTCCAACCATGGTTGCATTGAAATTCAATAAAAGTCTGAATCCCAGGCAAGACAAATTGTCCATATTGAACATCAAAGCCCTGGTGTCTATGGGCAGGTTCCCCTGTCTCCTGAAAAATACCACAGAAGCCACCATAAGCCATACCACTGATGTCTTATCAACATGGGCTGAATTATGAAATTCATTGCAAGTGGAAGTTAAATTTCCAGCAAAAAACTCTTCACCAGCAGACCCAAATTCTCTAGATGCAAATCCTGGTATTGAAAATTGATGCATTTGATAAATGGATTTCCTGTGGAAACCTGGTGCCATGGTTTTGAACCAATTCCCCAATATTTGTTCAATCCTTGGTAGACAGTTCACAAGGTTAATCCAATGTGCATTTTTCTGTGTTGTGTTTACTGAGGCAGGCACTGGCACATACTGGCCTGGGAAAATTGTTTGTCAGCCAATATGATATAGCCAATTAAAATGATTTGAAATTTACCAGCATTTTCTCCATGAAAGCCATAACCTGGACACCAACCAAATGCTTTCTTGATCCCTGACAAGAAGGAGCCATTTTGCTGGTTTCCGTAGAAAGATCCCAACTGAACAAGAGTGGTGGTGACAAAGCAGAGGTCAGCATATTCAACTGGACTCATATCCCTCCATTGAGTCAATTTTACTGCTAGGCCAATTTCCTTTTTTCCATTCACATGCACAACAGCAGGCCCTGGTGGCCTGAGATACTTGTAACATTGGAGTACCTCCTGTTTATGGTGGATGGAATGCACATCTGGAAATTGAATAGACCCCAGGTTGTTGGGTTGGTTGCAAGACAAAGACAATCCTATTAAATGCTGTAGCATGGCAATTGAGGCCTGTTTATATGATTTCTCTTGGTTGGCATGATTTTAGCTATCCTCAGGGAATGGTGTTGCCATGACATGTTTGGCAGAGTTTCCCCATGGTGGCAGCACACTCATGGAGTGGACATGGACGTTATGCTGAGCTTGGCTTTCTGTCATAAACCTCTGCATGTCATCCTTTTCTTGACATCTCAGGGCACGGCGTTCAAGGGCTGCTACTAAGCAATGAAATTTATTTTTCTGCCAATCAAGAAATGAATTTCAATAAGTGTTGTTCAAGTGCCTGTGGGAAGTATTTTATTGGAATGAGATGGGTGATCTTAGGAAAACCAAGTGGAAAAAAAAGAAAGCTTCAATGTTTCAGGCATGGCGCGGCCACAGACCAATCAATCAAATACCATCATTGATTAGAAAGCACTTTGCATGGTTTCCTTAATGGACACATTCACACAAGGCATTCAATCTCTGGCATGCTTTGGTTGAAAAAAAAGCACCTTCTAGGGAAACAAGGAATAAGTGAAGGACTGGGTTATTCACTTTAGTCAAAAGAGTACTGGATGGATTTTTCATTTTCAAATTTAAATGGTTGAGGGGGAGAATGTTGCTAAGAGGAAAAGGGAGTAGATGCAGGCTTTTACATTAACGTCAATGGGGGACACCAGCCTCTGGGAGCATTCATCATTGACCGGCATCTTTGAGCCTGCTGTCAGCATGAGTCAAGGGGAAATCCTGAAATCTGGCAGCAGTCAAAGCTGTGACCGCTTTGGTGTTTCAATAGCAGCAACCAATTTAATTTGCTGATGACAGCAGACAGGACAGCTTGATGTCAGCAGCAAATATGAAATGGATTTGCTCTTGCGCCGCCCCAAAAAATGGATTGGCTCTCACACTGCCCCAACGAGTGGATTTGCTGATTACAGCAGACAGGATGGCTTGATGAAGCTGTCCGCTATCACCAGCAAAAAGTGAAACCCCCCCTTTCTCACTCACAGGAGCATGTCTCCCACCATGCTTGCTCAAAACTCCCCCCCCCTTGGTTGCTAGCTGGTGGGGGGGTGATGAATTACCCCCCTGCCCAGTGTTTCCCCCCGTCTCTCCGCCTTTGATTTCTGAGACGAATGGAAGGGGAAGGCATGTCCCCCCTGGCTTGCTCAAAACATCCCCGCACATTGGGTTGCAGCTGGGGGGGGGGGGGTGATGAATCACCCCCTTGCCAAGTGTTTCCCCCCCCTTGCTCCGCCTTTGCTTGCTGAGAAGAACGGAAGGGGAAGGGGTGTCCCCCCTGGCTTAGCTTGGCCTACAATGTTACTGAAAGTTGGTATTGCCTAGGACAATGTCACTGGAATTTGAGTCATCCCCAGTGGAACCGCACCATACCTATCACAAATTTTGACCTCAATGCCGGCAAAGCCGATTTGAGTGAAAAACTGAGGGCTCATCTTTCTTACTTGATCAACTTGGAAGCCAAAATGAATTTCAATAATATTCTTGCTGTTACTTTTCTAGAGCTCACTGCAATCCTATTGGAAAATGGTTCATCCGGAGTGTTTTTATTGGCATCCATTCTTGCCTTTAAATTTTGGCTTATTATTGATATCCACGCCAATCAGAGTGATAACATGGCACATGGTTGGTCTGACTTGGCCATTTCATTGGGAACCTTTAAAACTCAGCTGGGACCCAAAGGCACTCTAGAAGAAGCAGTGTATTGTATCAAAGAAGGATTAAAGTTGAATTCTTTCAGCTCTGGTGCCTGGAATATCCTTGGTGTCTTGAGTTTCAACTTGAACCCCTGGCTTTGTCAACATTCATTGATCCAATTGGTTCAACCCGGTCCAAAAAATCATGTTTCTTGGGCTAAACTTGGATTTTTCTACCTTGCTCATTCAGACTTGGAGCTAGCAAAAGAAGCATATGAGAAGTCCCGATTGGTTGAACCAGATTGGCCTTTGCCTTGGATGGGTATTGCTTTGATCTCTTTGATACAAGAGCAAGAACAAAAAGCTTGCAAGATGGTCAAAAATACCCTACACTCTATCTCTTGGCAGTATTGTAAGTCTTCCGGATCCACACTTACTTGAAAACCTATGTAAATGTTCCGCATACATACAAAAAATAAGAGTCTGATGCAACCACATCCATTGATGCAGTGGAACGCTTTGAGCAATGGAAACTTGCACCAGAATCCTAGTGTTTGGATGCATACATCCAAACACCAAGATTCTGGTGCAACCACCTTGAATGTGGCAGTGTCCCCCACGCTACTCTGGACACTTGCATGAAAATCCTAGTGTTTGGATGCATAAATCTAAACACTAAGATTCTGGTGCAACCACCTTTGAATGTGGCAGTGTGCCTCACCCTACTCTGGACACTTGCACCAAAATCCTAGTGTTTGGATGCATACATCCAAGCACTAAGATTCTGGTGCAACCAAAATTGAATGTGGCAGTGTCCCTCACCCTACTCTGGAAACTTGCACAAAAATCCTAGTGTTTGGATGAATACATCCAAACACTAAGATTCTGGTTCAAATACTTTGAATGTGGCAGTGTCCCTCACCCTATCATGGACACTTGCACCAAAATCCTAGTGTCTGGATGCAGCAGTGCCACTCATCCTATGATGGACACTTGCACCAAAATGCTAGTTTTTGCATGCATGCATCCAAACACTAAGATTCTGGTGCAAGCTGTAGTGCCAGGCATTGAGCCATGGACACTCACTAGGATTTTAAACAGCCTCACTTGCACTGGAACTATGCTTCTGGGCTGGCATAAAGTAGTGGAAAATTTTGAAACAGGACAGAGGCCATGGCACAAGAATCTCAGTGTTCCAATGGCATTGACATGGCAAGATAAGTGGCCCTGTGGGGATGCATTTCATTTATCTCTCCATGTATGAATTTCAAATAAGAACCTGGAAAAATGTACATGTGAGTTGAGCATATATGATAGTATTGGGATAAATGCCCTACCACTGAATGGATCCAAACATGCAGCTAATTAAAGTATGTTTTGTGAGTATCCAAAACAGGTTGTGATGACAAAAATCCATCAACATCATTCTGCATTATGAGTAAGCATGATAATTGTCTCCATTTCCCCCAATGATTGTGCCCCAAAGTATTTTGTAAAGGAAGCCAAAAAATATCACATGATCCACCCATACAAGGCTTCTGCCACAATATATAAACCCCAGTCTACCTTTGTTTCTCTGCATTTATTTGCACAAGATTTTGGAGCCATAGCAAGAATTCCTCCCTCTCTGGTTTGCCTTGGAGTTATCTCTTGCTCCCCAATAGCACTCAAGACTACTTTTCTAAGTAAATTCCCCAGAAATCAAAATTGTTCTGGGGCTATCTGAAGAAGTCAGATGATGTAGTAGATATATTCCTTGCTAATGGAAATACTCTGGTGGGACAACTACCTACGCATGTTTCAAAGGCTCTCTTTTCACACCTTCCTTCAACAACCGCTCCTGGAACAGCTGGTGGCATTTCATGCAGTCAAAAGCTCCAATTTAGTTCTGACAACATACTCCATCATCACAAGAGAATTTTTGCTTCAAAAAAAAAGTCCAATTTCCACAAAATCAAGGCTTTTTTCTTACACTTGGCACAGGCTCATAATTAATGAAGCACAGTAAGCAGTTTAACTAATATTCAGTTCATCTATGAAACATCATATTGATCCTGGTAATTTTGAAGTGAAATCAGGACCAATGAATCAAAAACACAGATTGCAATATATTGCCTCAAGGCTTCAAAACGTGTCGGTCTGACTGGAACTCCCTTACAGAACAGTATTCATGATTTACCATCATTGCTCACATTTCTGTGCATGAATAATCAGAATTCTTTGAATGACTGGCCACAAATGCTCCTTACACATGTTGAAAAATCCAATGTCAAGCCAATTCAGTTGATTCTCCAACATTTTCTGCTTCAAAGGAGAAAATCAAGGGAACTGCCTTTTTTTCTGCCAATAACTCACAAGACAATCATGACACCCCTGTTCACCCCTGTCAAGGAATATTACAACAAGAATCATCAAATGTTTTTGACTTGTTTTTCCAAAAAACTTCCTCATGCTGTCCAAAGAACACAGTCAAACTTCCTCCACATGGTCCAAGGCCTGCGTGAGATTTGAAATCATCCCCTGCTTCACAATCCTGCTCTTGTACTCACTTATTAAGGGGAAATCACCAAATTTGACTCACAGCAATCACAAAAAGTGACAAAGGAACTCATCATACATGAAATCAATCCAAAGCTATGTCTCTTGAGCTCCAAGATATCTGCAATACTCCAAATTGTCTCACCAATGTCTGATTATATGCAACAAAAACTCAAAGTGGTCATTTTTTCTATTTGGACACGTATGCTTGACATGTGAGTTGTGATTAAGTATTCCATCCTTCCTGAAAAGCACTGAATTCTAATGGTCCTAGTCTTGCTGTTGTGTTTGAAGAAAGAGGAATTCCATTTCTAAGGCTGGATGGACAAGTGGATCCAAATGTGAAAGACAGCTGCTTGTGCCAATTTGAAACAAAAAGTAACATCTCAATCCTCCTTGCTTCAATCCAAGCAGCTGGAGTGGGGCTCAATATTACATGTGCTTCTGTGTGTATTCTAATGGTATGTATGCTTCCCACAAGCATTTTTAAAAATTGGAATGACAGTCTCAATCAGCATGAATGTTGCCAACAGGAGCCCCATTGGAACCCAACTGTTGAAGCCCAAGCTGTTGACCATCTGCACAGAATTGGTCAAAACAAAAATGTTCAAGTATTACATCTCATTACCCCAGACACAATAGAGACTGAAATTCAAATGGCAAGCTTTTTCCTTTCAACACAAGTTTTAAACTTGATTGATTGACTAATTTTGAAAACACATGAATTACATAGGTGAAAAGGCGTAAGGAGCAGCTGGCGCAGTAAGTTTTTTGATCATGAATTTCTCAATAATTTCATGTATCTTATGATTCTATCTGATATATAAGGTCAAAAATTTTAACCAAAACTGATTGGAGGGAGTTATTACAAGCTTTCTTGAACTGAAATCATTCACAAAAATACAAATTTATATCAAGGGGAGTATTTATTATAGACTAAGGCATTGTGGAAGTTGAGGGTTGATCATCCTCTGTCATGATCTTGGTGTTTGTGATTTTAAGGCTCTCCCTTGTTGCAGCTGTCAATGTGGTCAACCAAGAAGGGTTGTACACTTGGAGTGCTTTATTCTCTGGTATACATGGATTCTCTTCATATTTAGTGCCATCTTCTCTGATAATGAAGTTTGTTTGTTTTCTACTTTTTTCTATTCTTGCACCCACTCGTATTTGATGGTCTAAAACTTTGACCAGGTTGGAAAAGGAATCTGACCTCCATTCAAGTTTTGTTTGGTGATGCTGTGTCACTTGGCCAACTAAAACTACCTTGGTGTCAGAGCGTATGGCTGGGTCATTGAACTGTGCTGCCAGCTAAAAATAACCATTTTCATCACACCACTTCTGCCTTCTTTCAGAAAGCTGTGATTTATTTTGAATAAACTTAGTGGCCCTTCCGCAATTCAGAATGCTATCAGCAAATTTCACTCAATGTTTTCCTTGTCTTGAGGGCATGTGCCTTTGCTTTCTGATTCTCCAACGCCTGTTCACCAGATCTTTGCACCAGCTTCCATTGAGACTGCAGGTGTGAAAAATACATTTCAACAATAACTGACACAACTGCATGAGTGGCATGATTGGGGGACCACAGGTACCTATTATATTCCCCCAAATGCAGGGCCATGTCAAGTGTCCTGAAAAACAGCAGGTCCATGAGCTGGTTGAATTGATGCTTCCATGAACTTTGCCAATCAAATGTGAAACGTGTTAGCCCAAGCTCCCGGATTTGGGTTTGGACCCAACTTTTGTATGCTTTTGTGTTGTTATTGATTGTTGCAGGGCCTGTTGGTGTAGGCTAAATGAAACTGAGACTCTTTGAATGTGAACTGCAAGGTCCCTCTCATCTTGTAGTGGTGGTGCAGGGAGGTTTTGGAGGTCAGTTCCTTCCACATCCATGAGGAGCCTGGCATGTTGATGGACAATTGTCTTCATTATTTCACTTCCATCTGGAAGATCTCCTCTAAGTTCCTTACTCCTCTGTTTTTGGGTTTGACGTTTGGATGATTGGGCTTTTTCCCTCCAAATTCCTCAATGTTGACGTGCTCTAGAGTCTGCAGCATAATCTTCAGCTTTGACTGGGTCCACTAAAGTTTTGTGACATGAAAGTCAATTGTTTTTTCCAACAACCAGGCATACACTACAAAAAAACTTGCCCTAATCATTGGATAAATGTACATTTTGAATTTGAATGTTGTTCATTGATCGTGCTACAAGCCAAAATAATAATTAGAAAGGGAAATAATGCACAAGATTCTTTTTAAACCAATGGCTCACATGGATTTGGTTCAGCAGTCATTGTTTCTCCTGGTGCTTGTGTTGCAAAGTTTGAATTATGGGTCTCATTTGCATGAGGAAGATCTTGCAACGTCACGGCTCCAGCAGCACATTGTAAGAATCCAAACGGTGCTAGGCCGTGGCAGTTCTGCGGAGGGGAAAGGTGCTGTTTAGGCTGCCCTCCTGAGTGTTACAAAAATATTTAAATGTAACAGAGATCAAGGTCCTGAACCAGGTAAATGAGGAATCAAGGAGTAGAGGATAAAGATGATAATAGTTCAGTAGCAACAGAACAGCACTATCTGAGACAAGATTATGCAGGGCAAAACTTTAACAAAAGAAGTTAAAGTCCCCTTAGAGTTCAAAGAACAATAGCTGTTGTATGTAAACAACGCCCACACGCTAATAACTCTGGTCGTCAGCAGAAGATTGGGGATGATCAACTCAAACCCAAGCAACCTCCAGGTTCTCAATGAACCTGCCCAACTCTCCGCAATCAAGCACTTGAAGGGTACCAGATAAATTTGGGTGGCTGTACAGGACAAAGCACAATGTTTAAGAAGCTCTAAAGCAAACAGTAACTGATTTGAAGCAAGGATAACCTCAACACTTCTCAAGGGACTCAAGATTAGGCTTGCAGAATGCAACTCCAAAGAAGCTAAGGGGAGGTATAACAATCCAGGTCTTAAGCTTAATAAGACCTCTTCAATCAATTCTGATTGGCTCCAGAAAGGTGATCAGAGATCAGGACCAGTATGGTCAGAGAAAGGGATCAAGGAGTGGTATAAAACACTCAAAAATTCCAACAGACAGAATTTTTCTTCAACCAGCAAGGCTATTGGTTGGTGATAAGGATCAAGGATCAAGGGTTTGAGTATGGAAGCTCAAGGATCAAGGGTGTGCTGATTTCATGCTGGATGATTCCATTCTCCAATGCTGGATCCAAAAGGCAGGGGAGAGCCCCTCCTTATATGGGCAGGAGGCCCTGTTAGACTATGCACAACAGATTCTACAAATAGAGCAAAAAAGGAAAGAAAATCATGTGGTCACTTGTGTCCGTCTGTGGATGGGCGCACGCAACAATACCGGAATCACCCACCCCTTGTCCGAAGGCAGACGGGGTGGGAAAGGGAAATGAACCAAACCGCCAGGGATGTCCGCGGGCGGTAGTTGACACTCTTCACCCCTCATCCAAAGGCGGAAGTGGGTGGGAGAGCCCTAGGAAAGGTGACGGATGAAGTTCGTGAGAGCGCGGATGGGCGGATAGGAGATTGGCTTGAGAGGGTTGAGTAAATCCTGACAGGCTTGAGATTCACGACTGATAGATCAAGTGAGATGGGAGATTTGACGGATCCAAGGATTTGAGAAATGCTTGGGGGTGCGGTCAGGATGGATTTGGTAAATCATGGATGAGCGCCGCGCGACAGTAGCAATGAGGATGAGCGCCGCGCGACGCACGAGGATAAGGACGCGCGACGCGCAAAGCGCGAGGATAAGGACGCGCAGCGCGCGATGATGACGGTGAGGATGAGCCTGAGGATGAGTTGGAATTATTATTATTATTATTATTATTATTATTATTATTATTTTTTTAGATGCCGGACGGTACGTTTGCGCAACAGTTCATGGATTGAGGTCTTAAGGTGGCCAGGGTGTCCAGGATGGGGCACCACAACGTGGGGTGGGGAAAGGTGTGGTTCTCCATTCAGGGGCTCTTCCGGTGAATATATGCTGAGGAGTACCCGTGGGGCATTGTTCACTTGCACTGGTAGTAAATGGCACTTCTTGGTGTGTTCTTCCTGGAATTGGTGATTGAATGTTGCCTGGGACTTTTATATGGACTGCAGCTTCTTGAGCCCTAGAAATGTTTTCCTCAAGTAAGGCCACATCTATTTACCAATTCAAAATCAATTAAATTGCTGGATAATATTTCTTCCTGAGATTATTTTCTTAGCTCTTGGACCTGGAGCCCGTATTACTCTAATCTGGCTTGAACCCTGTGCTAATGCACCCACACTGAATATGAATTGTAATTGTGCAAATTCCACAGATATATCTGTGTTTGATCCTAATGCTTAGCTCTTGAACAACTGCTTGAAAATTGAAAATACTCAACTGGGCTAATTGCCCTTTGCTTGCCTTTTTCCATCCTTGCAATAGGAGATAATAATTATTCTTCTAAAACATGGGCTATGGATTAGATTCATTGTGGTCTAGCTAATGCCATATGAAATTTCAGGGGAAAAAATACCTTCTCCACTCTCTTCCAGATAGTCAAAACAGCCTTTCTTGGGAATCCTGAGGAAATCATCTAATTCAAAATATCCAAAAGACTTTAATTGATGATTATTTGAATAACCTCATTTTATGAATATTTACCATAATTTCCCTGAGAGAAAACATTCTTATGTCAAGTTGAAAATGCATCTTCTGCAAGTCTCTTGGATCCCAATTGGATCCCAATTTTCCAGGAGGATTTATTCTAGAAGGTGCTGAGATCCTCCAATGGTGGCCAACATTATTTTTCTTAGTCCTTGAAGGCTGATTGCTGCTTCCCCCTAAAAAAATGAAACATGCTACCAATCAGCTTGTTTTCCTCTTTTTAGATTTCAAATCAAACTTTTGCCTTTTTTCCAAAGTCCCATTTGAATTTCTCTATCAAAATCTTGAAGCCTCATAGACATTCTGTTCAATATCTCCCCAGAATCAGCTTTAGATGATTTTGTCAGCAGAAAGTATTTCATTGAATAAACAGGTAATTTACCTTCCATTTTAAAATTCTCTGGTCGCTTAGCTTTTTTCCCCAGTGTGTAATTGCTCTGGCTATTCTTTTTCTCACATCCTAAAATAAATTTTTCTCACCACCGGGCTTTCTGGCAACATTATTAATGCAAAGCTAGAATTCTTAACATCAAATTCACATTGACCCCCACTCTCAAAACCTTCCATATTTCCCAGTTCTTCATCCATATGCCTTGGATCTTCCTGTGATTTAGAAGCACCATCATGAAAATTTGAACTTTTTCTCATTTTGCCTGATTTTGGGCTTATCACTTAGGTATGGATTTAAAAATAAATCACTATTACTGTTTTCAGGAATCATATCAATTAATGAAATACTCCAAAATTATCTGTGTTGTAATCAATTGGTTCCCAACCTTCTCCATCACAAAGTATCAGGGTACTTGTCTCAAATTGGTTTCCACTTTCATATTTTTTATTATCCCAGATATTATGTGATTGTTGTGAATAACTGGAGCGTTCTAAATTGGTCATAAATAAGCCATTGTATCCATACACATAATTTTCAAAATAACATGTTACTCACCCTGGGAATTCAATATTCCACGCCAAAAATACCAATTTTCATGCACTGGTTGGAACAGATGCAGCCTGATTGATTCTTCCGACTTACTTTCCCTGGATGAATCTCTCCAACCCAAACCAGAACTCTCCCAAACACCAGGGAAATTTCCCAAACCTGTTGGGATGAGCATATCATGAACATTTCTGGAAATGGATTCACTAGGGCTGCTATCATGCAATTTAACAACCAGGGGCCTTAATGGTCTCTTGACAATTGAGCTGGTTGATCTCTAATCAGACTTATCCTTTTTTTCCCCAGAAATTTCACTCTCAGGGCCTGACCCTATATTTAATATTAAAAAAAATTTCCCATCAAATTTCTGAAGTGTGTTACATTTCTGAAATAACTTACAATCTGTGTCACCACCGGATGGCAAGCATATGTTTTGAGATGTGGAATAAAATTTTCAGTTCTATAATTTCAACTCAATGTTTGAGATAAAACACACCTATGATATTGATGCGCCCACCTAGAATCTGTGACATGAGAACATCCACAGATTTTCCCCCTGAACTTGATTCTCCAATTGAACAAGCAGCTTCAAGTGTGTCATGTTTTTTCTTTTTGGCCCCTGATAGTGTTTCTGAAGTTGTGGTGGGTTTTCTTCCATGCCTAATTTGACAATTTTAATAAGTCAAATAAAATTGCCTTCCAAAGGTTAGAAGTCACAAATAATTTCCACATACCTGTTGAAATTATTGTTGGTATGGTTTTTGTCAATGCCTCAGATGCGGAAAATTCAGATGAAGCCACTATGAAAAAACATTTTGTAAATGTGAAGGATTCTAAGAACATTTTCCTGCTTCACTCACAAGTATTGCTAGTCTATCTTCTTGGTTCAAGCGGGTTTAATAGTCTCTCTTTTCAAAGGAATTTTAACCAATTATCAGTCATTTTGTTTGATTCAAGCACAACTAGATACACCAACCTTTATCTTCCTTATCCAAATTTTGTTCCAAGGCAATGCCCACAGAGGTCACTCCTGAGGCTGCCAACTGATTTGCATCTGCACCATGCAATTACATTTGCTTTGTTGAGGAGACAGACTTTCCAATAACCTCTTTGTTCTTTCTGCGTTGGAATATTAATTTTTCTCTCCTTGCTTCTGCTTCAGCTTGTCTTTGTGCATTTTTTATTTCCCATTCAGAAGTAGTCACTTGTCCTAAAAAGTGGAGTGATAAATTTACAAGGAGGTATTTCTGCAAACATTTATGAATACCTACCTTGACTTCCAGATGGAGCCACTGGGGACCTTGGAGTGCGGAATAGATCAAGATTGCATTATTACATAAGCCCACAAACATCTCTCCCATAAATAGGAGAACATACAACTTGTTGGATAAACATTTAATGCCTTTGGTAGGCTCTTTTTTGAAGACCGCAACCCAGTTGACTCTTTTTTTTCCTGTGAGGCTGAAATTGGGACAGAACCTGTACCAAAAAAATTGTCAAAGTTTTTCTGTGATTGATTCATGCCATTTTCAACCTGTGAAAAATTTGAACTGCCCACTTGGCCTATCAGCGTTATCAATACTATTTTCCAATGAACTCACTGGAAAAGACTCTGTATATTGATGTGTAACTGGGTTATCTGTAACTTCAATCAAGCATTAATCTTTTAGATCTGGACTGCATGTGCTGTAATTGAAACGCAGATCAACTTTCCAAAGCTTGAGTTAACTTTGAAAAATTCAAAGCAAATGATTTTTACCAAAGTGATTTTTAATACCACAAGGAAACTCACAATCAACGGGACTTTTGGACATGAGATGAGAATAGATCTCCAATAGTAAAAATTCCATTGTAAATGTTTTGAAAGTGAAGAGAGGAGGATACAGAGGATGACAAACAACCAAGGATGAACCTATTTATATTTTTGGAAATCCTGAAAGCTACATTTCTTTGATTGAAGATCAAGTATGAAGCAATGCCATTCTTGGTGATTGGAGCCAATCTGAAATGCATGATTTGTCACAAATTAATACACAAATAGTAAAATAAAGATTTTTTAAGTCAAAATGCTGATTTTTCTCAATGGAAATGAACAAATGTGCGTCAGTGGCTATTTCCCCTGATGCCTGAGCAGGTTAACCTATTTATTTTGGCTTTTGTTTGTAAATTTGTGCCAAGGCATACCATTATGAAACACATTAATACAAATCCAAGGGCACTCATAAACATCAACGTGCAAAATTCAAAAATTGGCATATCATGCTTGTTCTACATATCACTTATTAATTCAAAGCCAATCCATGTGATTTATATTGTCAAAAATCTTGCAGCAAAAACTGCACTTCATTGTTGTAATGAATTGGGGAAAAGCATAACAAAGTTGCTGGGAGTTGAACCAACATTGAGCCATTGCAAGTGGGTTTCTATAACTGTTGAGCTAGACTGATTAGTGCAAGGTGTACATCACAACATTGTTGGCATGTTCTTTTCAATGCCTAAGAGTATCTACCACTTTCTCAACAAATTTGACAAGTTTTTGAGGCATGCAAGGTTGGATAGCTGTCAAAAATATGATTTTGCTTCCTTGTTGCAATAAATCAGGCCAACACAACAGTTATCCATCTATTAGGGAGCGGGACCTACCGTTGTTTCTTCCATGAATCCCTGCTCAATAACAGTTGGGACAGCCCCAAACATGGCAAAAAAAACATTAATGGGATAATTTTGAGTTCAAAAAAAAAGAAGAAAAATCCAACCGATTGGAAAGAATGTATGTCAAGCTTGATTGAGCAGACAATAGTGGCTTGATGGGATAGATCCTCAATAAGTCCATGCCTCAAGCAGACTTATCAAGACAGTGGTACATTCTCTAAAGATTCATTTAAATTTTGTAGCTTTCAAAGTCAATTCCATAGTGTTTTGATGTACACCTTGCTCCAAGAATTTGTAACTCAAAGGTTAGAGAAAGCCACATGCAATCCGTCAATGTGGGTGGGATTCCCACTGACTGCATTGGCCTTTTCCCCATCATTACAGATGACATACAATATGAAAATATGATACCCCATTTATTTTATCATTTTAGATTTTAAATTATTCCCACACTTTCTGATCAAAGTTTCTGAGCAGAATGAATATTGGCATGTTACCCACAAACACCAATGAAATTTTGGAGACCAAGTTCTAGTTTCCATCAACAAAAGTTTCATGAAGGATAACCTATTTTTTAGAAATGAACCAGATGTCAAACCAGTTGAAAGGCTGGAAAAAACATGGTGAAAATTATGATACAGAATTGGTCATTCCAAAAAAATAAATGTGAAATGAACTGGAAAATATCAGTTGTTTTATAAATGCTGACATTAATCAGAATGCAACTGGCCATTGAATAAAAAATTGATCATAAAAATTTGAGCCGGGATATCAAAATACACTATCTTTAATTGCAAATTTTTATTTGATGGGGAATTTGAAGTGAGTGCCAGTTGAATCAACATGAACATCCAAGTGAGTTCAGGTTTTTTCATTGGGGAATTAAAAGTGAAATTAATTTTCCACCATGGTGAATACAATGTGAATCATATTTTCTTTTTGATGTAAAATGAGGTGAACTCAAGAATATTCATTGGTGAATAGAAGTTCCCTCTGAAGTTACTCAATGGGCCAGGAAATGTGACTGGATGGTGACATGAAGTCACTGGCCAGACATTGACCCCAATTTGGCCTTGGTGGTACTGAGGGAAGGATATGTCAAAGTGAGGAAGAAAATAACCCTTAAGATTGAAGCGTGAATGTTGTGTGACAGTAAATCAACTAACTCAACTCATCTATCTTTGGTTTCCACTAAAGTAGATCTCTTTTACAATTTTACGTAGTTTATTGACCTGGAATGCTGCCTTCACCCCTTATAATGATGATAACAATAGGGTAGGGAGACCCAGTGCTTCATGGACCCAAAATCCCTTAGATACTGTTTTTTCTTCTAAATCTCCTTTGGTTAAAAAACTCAATGAACCCCTTGCCCCTTGGACTTGCTCCAAAGCCTAGGTGGATAATCTCAAACAAATCAAAGATTCAAAAAAATCCTCCAATGAAACATTGACTTGCCACAGGTCAAGGGTTTGAAAAAGTGCCCCCAAGATGGAAGCTTTGACTCTTGTATCTGCTTTGATCCAGGCTCTAAGCCAAAATGCCTTGAAACCTAGCACAAGTGGTCCTACTTTTGTACCCTGGGAATGAAGCAGCCTTATCACTTTAATGGTGAAAATTCCCATAAGCTTAGATCTTATCTACAGTCTTGTAAAATCATCGCCTCCAACAATACCAAAAAATTACCATCCAACAGACACAACCTCATTTATGCCTATTCCTTGCTAGGAGGTAGAGTGTTGCAGTGGTTCAAAACTTACCCCAAAACTCTATCTAATACAAGTCCCACTTGAATCCTCAAAAATTTGGAAAATTTTGAGAAACAACTCTTCACCCTGTTTGGCAACCCCAAAAAAGTGAAAAAAACCAAATAAAAACTTAATGACTTAGTAATGAAGGAGAATGGTAGGGTTCCTGTTTATATATCTAAATTCAGAACCTTACAGTCTTGATTACAATGCAACAAGGGAGAAATTTGATTTCATTTTCAAAAGGGTTTACTGGCAAACCTAATCAAGCAGCTTGCAGTTGGGGGAACAAAGAAAACAAACCTTGAGAAGTAAATCAATTTGGTGATTGAGCTTGATAATGTCTATTAAAATAAGCATTGCTCTTGAAAAAACAACCATGGATTGTCAGCCTTGGATTCAAAGGCAGAAAACTATTTGAAGCAAAAATTTAGAAATCCAAAATACTCCAAACCAAATTGAAATACAAACTCCAGCCCAAAAGGGAAGAATTTTGCCAGAACTACAAATTTTATGGATAAATAAACCAGTATGCTCCAGAAAAAAGAACAGAAAAGGGGGAAAAAGATGGGTTATTTATGTATTGTGGAGGAAAGCATGATTTCAATAGTTGTTTGAAGCAGGTAAGCTTTCAAAAAATTAGCTTGTAGTTTTTTTGATACTTGAAAGGAAGACTACACATTTTCTAAATGTCAGCAATTCAATCTTTGCACTTGCAAGTCACTTAGTTCTCTGATTTTGAGATTTTTTCTTTTTCATTCTGAAAATACTCTGTGGTGTTTTACTCAATTCAGGTGCTAATTGATCTTTTATAAGTCCATCTTTTGCCACTTCCAAAAATTTTAAATGTTCCAAGATATATAAACTTTCTGTCTATTTAGTAATTAGTGCAACTAATCCATCCCATTGGGTTACCCTCAAGACAAAATGGAACTCTGCATTCCCCAATTTCCCCAGATTCAAATGAGAATTATTTTTCTTGGACATACCTAGAATGGACAATACCATTCTAGGCATTGACTTCCTAGTTCACTGGAATCCAAATGTTAATTGGCAAGAAGGAGTGATTGAACTTCAGACCTTGCAGCCCCAGGAAAAGAACTCTTTCATTAAACAGTAATTAAACAGCCTACCTGACACTTTCATGGAGTTGAATGAAAAATTTCCGCCAGGAGATTTGCAATATCCTGACCTTCATTGCCAATTTCCCTCTTCAGATTTAGGATTTATTGCTTATCTGTATGACTTACCTCTTCCTTGTTTATTCAATTAGAAACAGGAACCTACTAAAAGGTGTATTTTGAGATGCCTAATAATCTTTCATTTAAAGGTGTATTTTGAGAAACCTGATCCTCTTGCATTATTCAAATACTTTGAAACCAGTTCTCAAAGATGACAAGATTGAAGATTCAGAAATCATTTGATAGTGCTTAAATTTGGGTTAAAACAACTTTGCTGACATCTTTTAGGCTATAAAGGAAGATAAAATACCTCCTTCCTGTTCTTATGATAACAGCATTGAAATCACTGGCCCACCCCCCACCCAGAAAAGTTTACTCTCTCTTGAAGCAAGAATAAACCACAATTTGAGAATGCATTGGGGAAAATGTATCAAAAGGAGTTCTTTAAGCAAAAAATTAACACACAGGATTGAATTTCCTATTTTTCCCAAAGAAAAATCACTGCGTTTTCCTTTGTGGTGTGTACAGGAAACTGAACCAGGTAACCCAGAATAATGCCTATCCAGTACCGCCTATGTCACATTTCCTTACCCTCTTCAATAGAGCTGCTTATTTTTCAAAGTTAGACCTTTGGGGTGCCTATAAATCAATTTTCATTGAAAAAGCCCATTATTATTTGACCACAATGATAACACTGTTTGGAAGCTATGAGTATACCATCATGCCTTGTGGCCTCTGCAATTCTACTTCCACTTTCCAAAATTTT
Organism: Puccinia polysora; assembly: GCA_025617555.3. Classification (NCBI taxonomy): domain Eukaryota; kingdom Fungi; phylum Basidiomycota; class Pucciniomycetes; order Pucciniales; family Pucciniaceae; genus Puccinia; species Puccinia polysora. The sequence goes on along the minus strand of CM062613.1, from coordinate 35,301,936 downwards.
TCAATGAGTTTTTTTCTGAACTTTTAGAGAAATACCTTGTGTTGTATCTTGATGATATACTTTTCTACTCAAAATATCTTGAGGATAAAATTTCACATGTGCAATAGGTTCTGCAGAGAATTTGAAAGAATAACCTGTTTGCAAGAGCCTCCCAGTGAAAATTTCATACTCATTCCCCTCAGTTTATAGGTGTTATAGTTTTGCAGAAAGGACTATCAATGGACCCAGACAAGAGCCAACGCTTATTGGACTGACCCTCACCTCCTTCAGTCAAATAACTCCAAGTTTTCCTTGGATTTAGTCATTTATAAAGGAGGCTTATTGGGAACTATGCCAAGAAGAACATAAATCTTACTAACCTTTTTCAAAAAGACACTCCTTCTAATTTTACAGAACAGGCTGAGTTGGAGTTTGACTCTCTGAAAAATTCTTTTACAACTGCTGAAATACTTGCCCACTTCAAAAAGAATATTGTGGAAACAGAGGCAAGCAACTATGTAATTGCAGGTGTAATCTTGAAGTTTTATTCTTCTTCATCTATTTACATCCCATAGCCTTCAAGTATTGAAAAATGCTTGCTGCAGAACTTAATTATGAGATTCATGACAAGGAACTTCTTGAAATTGTTTATTGCTTGAAAAAATGGAATTCATAACTTTTGAGTCTTATTGAAACCCTTTAAGTTCTTCACTGATTAAAATTCTCTAAAACATTTAATAAGCTCAAAAGTCCTTACACACAGACACAAAAATTGTGCCGAATACCTCTGCAAGTTCAACTTTACAATCAAATAAAGCCCCAGGAAACAAGCGTTAGTCCCTGATGCTTTATCACATTGGGACAAGGTTTACCCAGGGGGAAGCACCTTTGCCAATAGCAAGACTGGGAGCTTTAGGACACTTTTCTCCAATCAGTCTGCCAAACTCAGTTTTATCATCACTTGCCTTTGAGAAGAAGATTCCAAACTTTGAGAAGCCCAAATCAACAATCCCAAATGTAACAAAATTTTTAAGAGTGCAAAAATATTAAAAAGCAATTACAGTATCAACGAAAATGGTTATTTAGTTTATAGAGATTGTATATTAGTACCCAATAATCCTTGCATTAAGTTAGATATCTTCAATTCATGGCAAAACTCTCTGCTTTCTGGTAATCATGGGAAGGATAAAACCTACCAGTTGATTGCTTGAGACTTCTATTGGCCTGGTATGAACAAGGAAGTAAAAGACTATGTTAGCATGTTCTATGATTGCAATTGTATCAAGTCTACAAAACATAAGAAGTATTGGCTGCTTCAGTCAATTCCAATTGCGCTTATTCCTTGGCACTTGTTGTTGATGGATTTCATTTCTAAATTTCCTGTTTCTAGTGTTTATGATTCTATTTTAGTATAGTAGATCAATTCTCAAAGATGGCTTTAACTCTTTGCAGTAGTGTGACTGCCTCTTCATAGAACATGTCTTTTCAAAGAATGGACTCCCTGATAATATATTTGGTGATTGTGGATCTTTTTTTGTCTCAAGCTTGTGGACTTTGCACTTCCAGCATTTGAAGATCACTTGCAAATTATCAAAGTCCTACCACCCAGAAGCAGATGGGCAGACCAAGCAAGTAAATCAGATTCTAAAACAGTATCTTTGAATGTATGTCTACTACAAAAAGGGAAACTGGTCAAGATGGCTTCCACTAGCCAAGTTTGCATACAACAACTACACTCATTCCTCAATCAAACATTTGCCCTTTCAGACTCTTTATGGAAGAAATCAAACTTTTGAATCTATTCATGTAGCACCTGGTCAAATACCTACCAATTACCTCACCCTCATAAAATTGCCCCAATTGCAACTCCAAACAAACCTCAAAGAAGCAAACCAGCCCAACAAGGAGCAAGCAGACTGAATTTGCACTATGGCACCAGTCTTTGCAGTAGGAGATCAGGTAGTTCTCAATCCTTGCAAAATTTGAATTAATTTTCCAACCCAACAAACTCTCATTACCTGCAAAATGGAAAGGTATCCACCTGGTCTTTCACGTGTCTCTCCTAGAGCCAGCACAAGTACTATACCCGGGAAAGACTAATGCCCCTCCTGAACCTCATTTTACAAAATCATTTAGAGTGGAAGTAAGTTTGATTCTGGATTGAAGGATACAAAAAGGAAAAATTCAATAATTTTTAAAATGGACTGGCTTCAAGTATGAAAAATATTGCACCTTGTTGGAGCCAGCCCATCACCTTTCCAACTCCCCCAAACTGGTCCAAGATTTCAATGCAAACTACCCTTGCAAAATTTGCCAAGTTTGAACTCAATTACATACAATCCTCTTATATTCTCAAACTCATTCCACTCTATCTATCCTTTTTCTCAGTTTCATTTTCTTATGCTCTTTCATATAAATTCTTTAAGTACAACCAATCCCTTCTTATTCTCCATAATTTCAATTCCTTCTGTTGCTTTTTTCTTTGTGAAAATAACTTTTTTCCCACTCCTCATAAAATTACATATTAAAAAATAATACTGAAATAAAATATATATAGAAAAAATATATATACATTATAAATTTTCTTTTATTTGTTCTTCCAAATTTTCACAATTTGCATTTGCCTCACTTACTATTGACTTAAAATCTTCAATTTATTAATCATTTATGAAACCATAGATACATTTAATCAGATGAAACTGTGCAACCAACACCTCCCAAAAATTCTGCTTGAACATTGCTTTTTGAGCTATCTTTGGGAGAGAATTCAATTCATCTGCATTAAATAGTTCTTTGTGAGCTCTTTTCTGTCCAATATGCAAAAAAACCTAACCAAAACATCCAGTAAATTGCCTTGCTTCAGTATCAACTGGCACCACAACTCAAAACTGGGTTCACTTGCCTTGGCCCTCCACTCCATCTCCCCCAATTCCATTCCCTTCCCTCCATTTAATTCCTCCCTCTCTGTTCCATTCCTTCCCTTTTCTCTAGTTACTTTCTCCTCCCTTGGTTCCTCTGTGATTTCCTCCACTTGCTCTTCACCTTGCACCTTGGTCTCCACTTGGTTGCTTTAAAATTCAGCTAAAATACGGTGGTGGTTGCGGTGGCGTATTGGTGGTATATATTCAGAACTTCCATAAAACTGAAAGGAAAACAAATTCTATTTAACTAGTTCTTTTTTCATTTGATTATTTTGTATCCATACTTGCTCACCTGGGTTTTGAACTCCAAAAAATTAAATCTCCTGAACTGGAGGGATGTGGTAATTTACTCAGAGAGTAGAACTGCAACTTTGACCTTCACTTGTTGAGACGTTGGGGGAATAAACCTTTGTTTTTCTATTTAAATTAAACAAAAAAGACAATTTACAAAGGCAAAATTGTTTTTGATTTCCTCAGAACCACAAGCAGGGGTGCTTGGGACAAAATGGTTTTTGCAGCAAATAAAATAGTTAAAGAAGCAAGCCAAGGATGAAAAAATGATTAATTTAAATTTTTTAGCAATTAGTAAAATGTATAAGGATATACAGTAAGGTAGCAAATTTTGGAATAAATGAGAATTCATCAGGATGCTTGCAGGAGCTTGCGGCTTTATACCTGGGCAACTGTCACTCCCAAACGTTAAGGGTTATTGTCCTCATCAATTCAAAATATTTTTTTCATCCTTAACATCTAACTAAATCCATACATGTGACACAAATAAGGCACAAAATACATGGTGCCTTCTGCTTACTACCTCCAGCTTCCACAAACAACCTTCCCATCTTGGAAAATAAGTCAATAATTGCAAATATTTTCAGTTAAATCTAATCTGGTCAACCATCCATTTGAGCTTTGCTCTTCTATCCCTAGGTATCACTAGCCCTTGGGCTTTGATTCTTGGTCATGCAACTAAACTAGCTTGCACCCATTCTTAGACAGCCACATCACCTGTATATTTTGGCCAAAGGACTAGCTACCTTCCCTGCAGAACTACATCTATTCATTTTAATTGCCATCACATGTCATTCCTTCCATATCTCATCCATTAGGCTCATTTCATCTCACATTCTGTTGTCTTGAACCTGATATGAACTTGGAAAAAACTGTTCTGTTTATCTCATCTTCCCATTCAATTCCTGTAATTCATTGCACCATTGCTTTCTAGCTTTAGACAAATTTCCATAAGGTGGTATCAATTCATCATAGGATTACCTTATAAGGACCATAAAATACACCTGAAGATTGTTTCCTCAGTTAGTTAATTTCATACCTTCTCAAATTTTCCTAAGACAAGTCATCACATTGCAATTTTGGCTGGGTTTCCATCAATAGGAAAAATGCATCCCCCTTGCTGTTTGCTGAACCATTGAACCATTGGTTTGCATCTCAAAGTTATCCTTTCTATCTGGAATTCCTCCCTTGAACTTAGCTTCTTCCATTTTTGCCACAATCATCTAAAGATTTCCCTATAGTATGTGTGTTAAATGCGTGACAGTCTTATAAATGAAATTGTTTTTTTATTTTTTGAATAGAAACTGATATATCTCATGCAATGTAAATATATTCTTACCAGAAATGAAAAATATAAAAATGAGAAATGATCTATTAAAAAAGATTAAGTAATTCAAGAATAAATCAAAAACAAAAAAGAAGCCGTATCAAGTGCAAACAATCATCAAAGAGATTTCAATTGTGATATTTCATTGATTATTTTGGCATTTGATGGAGTTTCCTTGAAGAAAATCAATATTTTTTAAATTCCTCTCATTGGATGGTTGTTTTTTTATGTTTTGATTTTTTTATTTATGAAAGGAAGATATTTACCTTCCATCATTAATATCACTTTCTTTTCAAAGAAATGAGTTTTTGATTTTATCATGATTTTTTTATTACTCAACAAATTCTTTGTTGCAATTGTTCAAGATATTTCAATTCTCCTCTTAAAATAGGTATATTGAGAATTTTTTGTGGGTATTTTCAAGTTTAACATAAGTTATTCAAATAACACTCAAAATATTAATTTTTATTTGAAGAAATTGATTTTGGATATCAATTTTTTTTGATGTTTGGTACAAAGGAAGTAACATTCAATCAGAAATCTTGTTTTTTTTTTTTTCAATGAAATCTGTTTTCCATATTTTTCTTTTAATTATGAATTTTATGGATGATGTTTTTGTTTGCATAAATAAAATATTTGAATTCTTAGCATCAAATGGATATATGTAGAATTTCTGTAGGTTTTTTTATGTTTAGTAAAAAGGTATTCAAATTAAACTGGATATATTCTATTTTGTGTAAAAAAATAAATCTTTCAGCCTCCTGGATGCCAAGACCCTTGCTATCCTTTAGCTAACAGAGGTGATAGAATAAATAATAAATATTTCATTTAATAAATGCAGCAGAAATCCGTAAAATATTAGGATTAAGCTTGTTGCAAGGTCAAGTGGTTTGGTTATGGTTTATTCTTTTAATTCAATATGAATTAATTGATTATTAAATATTTTCATAGAGGGGCCACAATTATATTGGGGATCTTTAACACCTCTCTTCAGGGATTTCAGTATGAAAACACAAAGTCCTGGTTACTTTGGGCTCTTTAGTTTAAAGGATATTTTACCCAAAGATAATATGTATATAAAATACACGGTAGAGTGGCAGGGGCTTGTAGCCAAGCTTCCACAACAGAGAAAGGATAATAAAACTCACTGGTATCTTATTAAATACTTTGGGTATCTGTTTGAGACGTGCACTGATGGGTTAAACCTGTATACTGGGGTTATAAGGTTGTTCAGCAGTTTTAATTGATATAAAAGAGGTTGAGGACGGATATTATTGATCCGAATTAGCCAAAAATAACTTACTTATCTCTTATAAGTACTTGATTACCTTGGCACGGTGTCTGGATATAAATATAACTGGTTCTCTGCCCATCAATATCCTCAAAAGGGCTCTTTATTTATAGATTTTGGAGTCCCAATATTGTCCTTCTGAGGGGTGCAGGGGCTCAAAGGTACGGACAATAAGGCTAGCAGGGTTACCAGGGGTAGCCTGTCATGTGTTCTTGGTGCTATAGCACGGGTAGCATCTAATTCCTCAGGGTCTGGGAATTATTCTACTTCATAATAGATATTAGGACGTGTGAATAACACTAATCAGTCCCATTTATGTATTATTTAATTAATTATCCTTAGTAAATGTTCCCAGTAATTTAATAATTATATAAATAGACATTTGTACGGACATCCTGATGTCAGGTGAGTTCTCATTATGTATTATATATCTGGAGTAAAAGTCTTGATATTGATTTTACTCCTTATTTTAGAGTTCCAGTTAATTTACTAAGATAATTACTTAAAAAAATAATTCATGGGAATTCATGTAATTTTTTTACATAATCAGTTTTCATGGTATGTCACAAAAATATTAATGTCTAGAAATTCTCATAAAATTTTATTTAAGTATTTTAATATATTTTTCGAAGTTGTCATTGTCTTATTTTCGACATTCTTGGTACTTTGAATTATATTAAATAAAAAATGCGTATAAGGATTATTTAAGTATTTTTATAGAATATCATGTACTTTTAGACTATCTACAATCCACGGGAACATTTATTACATATGTAGAATATTCCTGTGTAGGTTGTAGCATGTTTACCCGGTACCTAAGCCTCTCAGGCCACCTGTCACTCTGTCAACCCGTAGTCCCACAGCTGCGTACTTGTCAGAGGCCCGGGGCTGCGTACACAACCTTGATGGAGTGACAGGGCTGTATTGCAGCCGCGCACGGGTGCATTGGCTGCCGCGGCTGCGTGTGGGAATTGTGACAAAACACATTTCCGTCCATAACTCCTAAAATATACACAACACCTCAATTCTGACTGAATTTTAGGAGTGAAACCTATACGTGACAATGTGTGTGAAATATTTAATTGACCAAAAACTCAATAGTGGAGCCATAGTATTTTGGTCTTTCTTTCCTTAATTATTTGAAAATATAAGGAGTTGGATTTCAAGGGTGGGGTCAGTGAGTGACCCTACCTAATTTTGGGTGTAGAACCTTTTTCTGTAATAATATTTAAGGTTTTCCTACTCCTTCTTAGGTCAATTGTATTATTATTATTTTTATATTATTTTAGTTACTTTTGCAGCTTGCTCTGCAATAGTAGCAAGCTGACAAAATTATTATGATTTTTCTTGTTTTTATTAAATTTGACTAAGTTAATTTTTGAATCTAAAGTATAATTTGAATTCCATGGAAAACATTGATATATACCGAATTTTTAGAAATCACATTAAATCAATAATAGGGAATGTCAAAGTTAGGAAAACAGCCATTAGAAAACTACCATTTTTTTGGCCAAATGCGCCATTTTTAATGGTGCGTTTCTGAAATGCACATACCCCCTAACTGGTGTATTTCAAACATCAAACTGGTCATTTCATCCATCCACCATCCATGGCATGAAAAACACCCATCTCAACTTCCAACTCATCAAATCCATATGCATGACACACATCTGATCTCCATTGCTTCAAATCTCCATTGCTTCACATCTCCATCACTTGGCATCTACATTGCTTCACATCTCCATCACTTGGAATCTACATTGCTTCACATCTCCATCACTCCACATCTTCATTGCTTGACATCTCCATCACTCCACATCTCCATTGCTTCACATCTCCATTGCTTCACATCTAAATCACTTCACATCTCCATTGCTTCATCTCTCCATCACTTCACATCTCCATTGCTTCACATCTCCATCACTTTACATCTCAATTTCTTCACATCTCCATTGCTTCACATCTCTATTGCTTCACATCTAAATTGCTACACATCTCCATTGCTTCATATCTCCATTTCTTCAAACACATCCCATAATCAACACATCAGCATCTTTCTCAAAATGTCCAATGAAACTTCCCAGCAGCAAGTTGAAAATGCAAAAAAGCTGACTGAACTTTTTTTATTATTTGACTTGGATTCAGACTCAAATTTGGAATCAAATTTGTTAGCTTTGAATTCTCTATTGGAAAAGAAATACATGGTTCCATAAAGAAAAACTCTCCACAAACATATGTATGAAAGAAAAAAGCTTCACCCACTGCCCAACTTAAGCTTCCAGCAACTGTTCCAAAAATTATTGCCTTCTTTCATGAAACTTTTGGAGATGATTGAAGACCACAACATCTTCCAGAAAGATTGTTTGAATCATCAACACAATCCAGCTATTCAACTTGTTTTTCCTCTTTGTAGATTGGGATAAAATGCAAATGGAGCAGCAATTAATCAATTAGAAAATGTATTCTTGGTCAGTTATGGATCCCTTGACTTATACACCAAAAGAATCATGATTGCTATCCTATCTTTCCTTTGCTCTGTCATTTGTTGGACAACCAAAGAAGATGGCAAGGAGATATCTGAAGTAATGGAGACTGATGGCTTTCCTTGTTGAATTGGTTTTGTTGATGGAACCACTATCCCCTTGAGTCAAAAACCCAAGCTAGATGACAACCATCATTTTGGTTGGAAAAAAGGCAATTGATTCACTTCCTTTCCAAAGCCTTTGATGATACACTGACAAAATTTGTTTTATTGGTTTGTATAGATACTTTGTGTCACTACAACTTTTTTTTCATAACAACAAGAAGTTCATATGCCTCCATGCTGGCCTTCCAGGTTCTTGCCATGATTAATATGTTTTGAATTGTGATAGGAATAAAGGCTGAAATTTCAAGATTGATGAGAAAGTAAAAACCAGACTATATGACAAGGATTAGTGAAGAGCAGAAAATAAAACAAGAAGAAGATGATGATCAAAGAACAAACCGTAGAGTTGAGTAGTTGAGAGTAACTAGAGCAGGACAGGAGAGGCTAATTCAGAGGAAGACGTAGGCATGCAGGGCTGAAGAACAAAGGATTAGCCGGTAGAATTGAGGAAGTTGATAAGTTATCTTTCTCACCAAATATGAGGAGAACCCAGTAGTAGTCAAGGTTGAGTTGAGTTAGAGAATGAAGAAAAAGAAGAAGAAGAAAGCAGACAAGAAGAAATAAAACAGCAGGAGAAATAGAGATAAAGGGAGGATAAAGGGAATGAGGAGAGAAGAAATAGACAAAGGGAGAAGGTGGGAAGGAAGCTCAAGACTGGAAGGTGATTGTTTTGAGTGACCCAAAGGGATTGAGCGCGTAGAGTATTTGAAGCCTTGATGAGAGATTGTGAAAGTTGAAGAAGGCAACACATATGTGACAGGTGCAATAGAAGCGTGCGAGATGGAGGCGTGCGTGAGCTCAAGCAAAAGAAAGAGCTAATTTTCAACAAATTGGATTTGGATTGCCCAAAAACCAGATAACTACTTTGAACAAGATCAATACCTCCTGGCCAATTTGGATTATGCTAGCGGGAAATATGTGGTTCTGGCATACCTCCATGTTTTAACCAATGATACATCCAAAACTTATTTCAAAAATCATCTTTCCCAATCACAAGTTCAAATTGAGCATGCCATAGCAATCCTGAAAGGAAGATGGGCCAGCTAATGGGAGATGCAAAACCAGCTCCAATCTTCCAAAGACATGAATTTCCTCATCAACTGGATTATCAGTTGTGCAATCCTTCACAAACTTCTCACCAATATCAAAGATGAATTGGACAAATCATTCAAAGAAGATATTCCTGATTCTCCTCAATTCATCCCAGCCTCCTCTTCTACCTCATTTTTGGCCATGAGAGAGCCAATTCTACCCCTCACAATTTCTCACTTTAATGAGTAGCATTGGGTTTTTAAATAGATAAGAAAAAAAATAACAGCTTCTTTTTTAGTTTTGGTTGTTTAACCAAAAATCCTAGGCTGACTACGGGGTTTTTTTTTTGTTTTTTTTTTGTTGGACTTAGACAAAAACCAAAACTTCAAAACCACCTCACCCCACCAAAAAACTGGTCCATCTTCACCGGTACACTTCCTCCTCACCCAAAACCACCACCTCACCCATCACCTCCACCTCACCATCACCTCCACCTCACTATCCACCTCCACCTCACCTCACCTCACTAACTGCCTCCCCCCCTCCTAACCCTGGTAAGCCCCCTCCCTCCTCTTCCTCTTCCTGCCCCTCACCAGTTGCTGATCCTTTGATCATTCAACCTTTAGGTGCCCCCTGGATCCCCATCAAGGTGAGCCCCTCCTCCTCCTCCTCTTGCTCCTCTTGCTCCTCCTTCTCCTCCTCTCCCTGCCCCTGATTGATTGGTTGACCAGCAAGCTATCAATTGATTGGTCAACCGGAAAAAATAAATCCATCAATTGACCAAAAGGCAATGTGCCCCCCCTTCTGCTCCTCCTCCTCCTCCTAGCTCTTGTGAAGCTGACAGACCTTTCTTTTTTTTGTTAGGAAATTACAGGTAACATTCTTGTTATTTTCTATGCTGGTTAATCATCTAAGTGGTTTATACCGGATCAATGATTTTTTATTAATTAATTTATTTATTTATTTATTCATTTTAATTTTTTGGTAGGAGAATTGCTGTTATTGTTTTTGTTATTTTCTATGTTTTTTGATCATCTAGGTGGTTTATACCAGACTAATGACCATTTTTGGCTTTTTTTTTATTCAATTCAATGCAATTGGACATTTCAATGATTTGAATACCCTTTCTTGAAGGCCCATTCTTCACCCAACACACTCAAAATGTTGCAACTAATGGATTGCCATCTTGATCCTCACCCCAATCAAAGTATAGGGTTGGGAGGGAAAAAGATGGAAGGAGATAGTTTGAAAAACATACAGAGAAGTGGGAAGAAAAGGTCTTTCCCAAGAAGGAGTGCTCAAATGTGGGATTTGGAAATTGCATTGGACATGACTGAGGAAGAAATTAATGAAAAGGTTGTTTGGTCTTCACATAAACTACGTCCCTTGAACCTTTATCCATAAATTTTCAAGAAAAGTCAAAAAAAAACCCCTGAAGAGTTGGAACAGGCCAAACAGAAGATCAAACCGTTCCATTTCTTCAGCTCTGGAAAAGTATATGTTCAAGATTGATTGGATCATGAGGCTATGGATGCCATCATCCAATTTATCCCGTTGAATGAAATCTCTGAGAAAGAGAAGAAGGACATCAACTCAGTAAAAAAATTCCTTCACCAATCAAAAGAATTTGTCAACAATGTTGGTCCTGCAAGATCTTGGGGTGGGAAAATGTGGGAAATTGGATGGCAAAAATTGATGGACACTTCTGAGCTATTTGGAAAATATTTGAAAAAAGATGCTGTCAAATCCTCCCCTAAAGAGTATTAATTTTTGAACCTTAGGTCTGACAAGATCTCCCAAATATTTGGCCAAATGTTTTGAAAATTAGCCAAACTTGCGTTCAATTACAACCTTGAAGCTATGATAGACAACAACATCCCTTCCTTCTCCTCATTGTAATTTGGATCTGGAATGAATGCTTTTGACTTCTCAACTCAGACTCCTTCTAAAACTCACCCCATATTGACCAAGGTGATGTATCTGACTTTTCCTTTTTACTTTTGGTCCCAATCAAAAAATTGAATGGAAAACTTATCAACAACAAGGATGAATATCAAGTACCAAAGGCCAATTGGTTTTCCCTGACTTGGGTTTTGGGATTGATTTCAAATAAAAGGGTATTGTGAAAATGGTTTGGGCAGAAAACAAGTACAAGCACTTTACTTTTTCTGCAGTAGATACTGCCACCCATACTAGGATGTCCATGTGCATGAAAATCAATAGAAAAACTGAGAAAACTAGAAAGGAATTGGCCAGTGGCAAAATATATCTTAGGAAAAAATATAAATAAAAATAAAAAAACATTTGTTCATTGGTGGTGTTAAAAATACTCTCAAACGTTGTTGCAATCAAGAATTTATTTTTTTTTAAAAAAATTTTTTTTATCAAAGTAAATATATTTACAAACCAAATAATTGATTAATTTCCTTTATTTCATCCACAGTTCTACTGCCACCAATACATGCCATGGCTACAAATAAACTATCTTATTTTCTGTTGCTAGCCTTTCCCTCTCCTTTTTGAGTTGGTCTTGCTCTTGATCCTTTTCCTTTTTCTCTTTTTGAAACTCCAGCTCAGCCTGTTTGATTTTCCACTCAGAATCCAACTTGTGTTGATGAGCCAAACTCTCATTCTTTCCACTTTTGAGAATCAATAGCCAGTTGACAATCCCACTTCTCCTTTTCAAATTGAAGTTTTTTGGATTCTATTTGTGATTTCACTGTTTTTTGGATGGGAATAAGAATGAGATTGATTGTGAAAGCAAGTACAATTAATCAATGAAATTAATTGAATATTGCTTCTCCATGATATCCTCAAAGCCAGAAAAATTTGAAGTGTTTCTCCACTTTTGACGGCTATTATGGTTGAGTTTGATGGAATTGGAGGCCTTTTGATTTCCATTTGCAGAGGAGGTTTGTGTGGGAAGGTCATTGCTCTCATTTGAAGGGGATGTGGGAGGCCCCATTTTCTTGAGTATTTGGCCATTCAGGAACGGATGAGCCTGTTTTTTTACAATCTAAATAGTTCAGGATTAACCAGACAGAATAGAAATAATCTTGGTTCCTTACTTGAGCAGATGATTCTGATGGTGGTGATACAGGAATAACTTGCTCCTTGTTGGCCAGGTAATTAAGTTTTTGTTGAAATAAATTTAATTCATTCTTCTATTCATTTTCCCTTCCCCTCGACCTCTTCTCAATCCGTCCCTGTCAGCTGACAGTCACAAACCTATCACGGATAGTTGGAGCGACCAACCCTTACTTCTCTCTCTCAAAGTCGACTCCATTCTTCTTTTACTTCTATCTTCCCCTCATAACCCTTCCTAACTTGATCCCGACTCTCAAATTCCCACAACTTCATCTTCCAACTCTTCCTCCTTCCGTTCCTTTTTCCTCCACTACTCTTCTCTCTCCTTTCTTTTTCTTTTTTATTTTCTTTCTTCTCTTTTTCCATTCTGCTCTGTTATCCTTTGTTTTTTGCCTTCCACCAATCTCATCCTCAAATCGCTATAACTCAACTTTGACCAACCAACTACGACCTACTAAGAACAACCTCTATTGCTAAGTCTATGAAAGACTCTTAGGTTCTTCTTCTCATATTTGGTGAGAAAAGAATTGTCTTGTTGATCTTTTTTTTATTTCTTTTCTTCTTTATTTCTAACTCTTTGGCTTGTAGTCTACTGTCCTGTCCTTCTGAATAGCTCTACTAGTCCTGCTTGATCATACTTCTATATCTTGATCTACGGTATGTTTTCTCTTTGTTAATTCCTCCTTTCTGATTTAGATCTACTCCTAATTAACTTTTTTCGATACAGTCTGGTTCTACTTTTACACTTCTTCTGTAATCCAAATCATCTAGTTCCTTCACGATTAACAGTCAAACCGGAACTTCCTCAAACTATCATCTCCAAACCAAACCAGACGCAAGTATGGACTCCATAAATCCCACCATTCTCAAATCAACTATCAAAGCTATTCCTTTACTCACAGAGGACAATTTTACCATATGGCGGACACAAATGCTTGCATTACTCAAACTGGCAAAAATTAAAGACGCCATGGCTTCCACAGACAACCTTCCGTTGGATGATAAAGCAATTCTCACTTCAATCATCATCTCAAAGCTGTCGCACGCCGTACACTCAAATATCATAACTACCAATAATGAAGAAGACGCCAAGGCCATATGGCAGTCATTGCATAAGCATTTTGTATCAGCTAAACCTGCAAATCGTGCTCGCGTTTACAAAAGCTTCACTTCTATAACCTTTGACAAGGCTAATATTCAGTTATTCATTACAGAGATCAAGACCGGTCTGACTCGACTTCAGGAAATTGGAATCCATCTGCCAACCGATATTCTAGCCTATATGGTTCTTGACAAGCTTCCATCCACCCCCAAAATGAAGAGTATACATCAATCAATTACTCATTCACCTGTCGAAAATGAGATTACTCCTGATGCCGTTTTGGATCACCTTTGTATCCATCTCAACAACCAAAAGATGTCCAAGGCCAATGCCTCTGATAGTTCCTCATTATCTCTGTTCACTGACTTGTCCATGAAGTGCAAGACCAACAAGCATAATACTCTTGCTAATCATTCCAAGCATTGATGCTGGATGTTGTATCCTCATCTCCGACCCAAGACGCCTGCACCATCTGGAGGAGATCATGTCAGCTTTATGTCTAACTCTCGAGAGCCTCACTCCTTGCTATTTGTTCTTGACTCCGGCTCTTCCAACCACATGATCTCTAAACCGGAATTCTTTGACTTCATAGACTACAAACACCAAGGGACAATAAACACAAGTAGCGGTTCCGGTGCCCTGGCGATCAAAGGTATAGGCAGAGTAACCTTATGGAACGGTTCTGAAACCATCTCCCTTAAAGATGTTCTCTATGTGCCTGATATTACAGCCAATCTTTTATCACTACACAACCTTATTTTAGACAACTTCCATGTTCATTTCCTGCCTAATCGAGTTCTTATTGAGAGGAATTCCAGCGATCTATGCAATGGATTTTACGTCAACCACATTCCTTACCTCAAACTAGAAACAGTGTTGCAATCATCCTCATTCCTGTCATCCTCCGAGATTCTCCACAAGTCGCTGGGTCATGTTAGCTACCATCAAATTCTTCACAAGCTTAATATCCCAGTTAAAAAAGAATCCCCGTGCAAATCTTGCTCCATTGCCAAAATCACTAGGGCTTCCTTCAAGGACAGAAGTTCTAGAGCCAGCAAGATTTTTGAAGAGCTCCATCTTGATACAGTCGGGCCTCTTCCTACATCATCCGCTGGTCATAAGTATTTTTGACAGTTGTTGACTCTCTTTCTCGATTCTGCTCTGCTCTTCCGATGAAAGGAAAGGATGAAATAGCCAAATGCTTGATTTGCTGCATTGAGGTTGAGGCAAAAAGAATCGGCTACTATCCCCGTGTTCTCCATTCTGATCGGGGATCTGAATTTTTTAATGGAAAAATAGCCAATTTCTGTCAAATCAATCACATTAAACACTGCCTTGCTGATCCTTACACTCCCCAACAAAACGGCCTAGCAGAACAATTCAACCGTACTATTTTTGATTCTCTAAGAACTATCATTCCGGATTCTAGATTTCTGTCCTCGTTGTGGCATGAACTGATCTCTTCATCCACTCTGACCTTGAATCAGATACCAACTGCTAAATTAAAAAATTCACCATACGAAATTTTCAAACATTGCTCGCTACCCCTGTCTTACTTTCATCCAATTGGGAATCCAGTATCGTTCCTACAACAACCAAAAACAAATCAAGGAAAGCTGGACCCTCCAGGTTTGAAAGGCAAAATCCTGGGCTACAATCCAGAGCTCCAATCTTATTGTGTTCTGGCTGACAATGGAAAAATCGTCGACACCAAGAGTATCACAATCCTAGAATTTTCTAAACAGGATTCATCTGTGACTCTGTCATCCGATGATTTCTTTGTAGTCGCAAAGCGCTATCCCTCTACCACTCTCAGTCCTGGCTCTGAACCTGAATCCAAATACAAATCTCTGGAAGTCTCCTTGTCTCAAGCCCCCGAGTCTGAAGAGATGGAAGATAGTCCTGAACCTGCTTCCATAGAAGCTCCTGACATTCCTGCTGATCCTGTTATTTTGGATAGAGTATTACGCACCAGAACTCTAAACGTAAAACTGGTTAAATATAGTTATCTTGCTTCTTCAGAATTTTCCGATAAAATCAAACAGGCGAAACTCACCAAACTGCAAAAAATCAAAGATCATGAAGTGTGGGAAGACTTCTTTGGCACCCCCAATCATTACCTTAATACCACCTGGGCCATCCGAGACAAACCAGCTACTCGATCTACTCCTGAAAAGACTAAAGCTAGATTGTGTATTCAAGGATTTCTGCAAACTCCTGGAGTCGATTTCAGTGATACATTCGCTCCTACAGGAAAATTTTCATCTCTACTTCTTCTGTTCATCTTTGCTCTAGAAAAAAAATTAACTGTTAGAAAATTTGATTTAAAAAGTGCATTGCTTGATGCTCCTCTCTCAGAAGATTTATATATAAAAACTCCAAAAGAATCGCATCAAACAGCTCCCTTCCTATGATTAACGTGGTCTCTTTACGGTCTGCGTCAAGCTCCGCTCAACTGGCATGAAACTCTTGTTGATTGGCTGGTTTCCATAGGCTATCACCAGTCGGAATCTGATGCCTGTGTTTTCATTAATATCTCTACCTGTTCTTATCTTTTCTTCCACGTTGACAACCTTGTTGTAGCAGGTGACTTTGAAAACTTTCAATCACTTTTCTTATCTTGCTTTCTGGACTCCTCAGCTCATCCTCCGGACTCCCTGTTGGGAATGGATATTCAAATGTACGACTCTAAATGCACTCTCATTCAAACCGGCTTGATAAAAAAGGGCCTTGAATTGCTAGGACTAGAAAACTGCAGACCGTTTCTTACTCCCCTTACTCCTAATGTCCAATTGACCCCTGCAAACAATGCAGAGGTAGACGCCTTTGCCAATCTCAACATCGATTATCAAACTTTCACGGGGCTTCTCAACTACATTGCCTGCAGGACTCGTCCGGATCTGGCCGCCGCAGTCTCCATAATCTCTTGCTTCAATCATTGTCCCGGCCTTTGTCACTGGAAGGAGGTTATACACTGCTGGAAATATCTTAAGGGAACCATTCACTTATCTCTGACTCTAGCCCCCAAAGTGGACGACCCCTGTCAACTACAATTCTATTTGGATGCCTCTTGGGGAAGTGATCTTCACGATAGGACATTGCAGAGTGGATGCATCTGTTTCTGGAAGACGTGTCCCTTGCTATGGTATAGTAAAAAACAAAAACTTATTTCCATGTCCTCAACTGAGTCCGAAATGAATGCCATGACCGACTGCATACAAGAGAATCAGTGGCTTTGCCACCTCATTAAAGAACTCTGGGGTTTTGCACCTGATCCCTTGATATTTCATATTGAAAATAAAGGCCTTCTTGACAAAGTGCTACACTTTGGGTTGAATGCAAAGACTAAGCACCTTGATATCAAACTAAAATTCACCCGCGAACAAGTAAAACAAAAATCAATACTAGTCAAACTCATTAACTCCTCCGCCATGATAGCCGATTCACTCACCAAGCCAAGCAACTACCAATCCCTGCTCAACCTGCTGAAACCGTGTTTTAAGCTATAATTCTTTTGCTCACCAAATATCCGGGCGTGTTGAAATAAATTTAATTCATTCTTCTATTCATTTTCCCTTCCCCTTGACCTCTTCTCAATCCGTCCCTGTCAGCTGACAGTCACAAACCTATCACGGATAGTTGGAGCGACCAACCCTTACTTCTCTCTCTCAAAGTCGACTCCATTCTTTTTTTACTTCTATCTTCCCCTCATCACCCTTCCTAACTTGATCCCAACTCTCAAATTCCCACAACTTCATCTTCCAACTCTTCCTCCTTCCGTTCCTTTTTCCTCCACTACTCTTCTCTCTCCTTTCTTTTTCTTTTTTATTTTCTTTCTTCTCTTTTTCCATTCTGCTCTGTTATCCTTTGTTTTTTGCCTTCCACCAATCTCATCCTCAAATCGCTATAACTCAACTTTGACCGACCAACTACGACCTACTAAGAACAACCTCTATCGCTAATTCTATGAAAGACTCTTAGGTTCTTCTTCTCATATTTGGTGAGAAAAGAATCGTCTTGTTGATCTTTTTTTTTATTTCTTTTCTTCTTTATTTCTAACTCTTAGGCTTGTAGTCTACTGTCCTGTCCTTCTGAATAGCTCTACTAGTCCTGCTTGATCATACTTCTATATCTTGATCTACGGTATGTTTTCTCTTTGTTAATTCCTCCTTTCTGATTTAGATCTACTCCTAATTAACTTTTGTCGATACAGTCTGGTTCTACTTTTACACTTCTTCTGTAATCCAAATCATCTAGTTCCTTCAGTTTTTCCACCCCAGGAAGAGATCAATTCAAAGAAGAAAATGAGGGGTCAAAGGAAGGGTTTGAATTGTTGATCAATGCTGATGTAGACAAGATTGGAGCTGATTCTGTTGGAATATCCTCCTCCATATCAGATTGGGGCCACTCATAGCTTTCATTGGGATCATCATTGCTAGGCCAAGCATCAACAGCCAGGTCTGCAGAATTAACTGAATCTGATTGTTGGGAATAAAAAGAGGCTAAAGGGGTGATATTGGTCTTTGTTCCAAAGATTTCATCCATTTGAACAAAAAAAGGACAAATAGAGTCCAACTTATCAACCACTGAGTTGATTCCCTTTGCTTTATTGCAGTCAGTGATACCAAAGCTGGTGGAGATTGACATTGAGTGGGCTTTTTTGTGCTTGGTTCAATAGTTCTTGAATTGCTCCCGCATGTATTTGGATGAAGTATCCAGCCTAAATTTGGTTTTATTCTTGAGTTAATTAGCCATGAGGAGATAGCCATCAAACTTAGAGGATGGAGGTTGGCCAACTCATGTTTCATTTTTGGATCCAAAGCAAGTATTGTAGTTGGACAGAATTTTGAGCCAGTTTACCAGGATGATGTGATTAGCTCTCTTGAGCTGAATTGAGCCTTTGGAAGCTGATGGGGGAGGATTTTTGGATTTTGAGTTCCTGGGTGATGTTTGCTTTGGTTGAGTGGACTTGCAGGGGGAGTGTTGCTGAGGGGCCATTTGAAAACAGTAAGTGGGATGAAGTGATGAAGCAATAAAGCAATGACAGTTAGGATGTGATGAAAAGGGGGGATGAAGTGATGAAGAAATGAAGAAATGGGAGGAAGGATGCATAATTTGAAATAAAACATTTATTTTCAGGTAACTTTGACACTTATGATGTGAAATAAGTGGGTTTTGTTGATTTTTAATGGCACATTTGAAATGGAGGATTTTGGTTGAAACCCGCCATTAACAAATGGTCCGTTTGCTTAACTTTGATACACCCTAATAGGGAATATCAGATTTAAAAAAAACAATTTTTTAATGGGGGTTTCAACCCAATCCCACCATTTGAAAACTGCCATTAAAAATAAAAAAACAATTATTTCAGAAGAGAGGTGTCAAAGTTACCCCCAATCAGGGCGTATCAAAGTTAAGAAAACCCTCCATTTTGTAATGGCAAGTTTCAACCCAAATCCTCCATTTCAAACCTGCCATCAAAAATCAAAAAAACACACTTATTTCACGTCAGACGTGTCAAAGTTATCTGAAAAAAAAGGGTTTTTTAAAATAAAGTATATAAAGGCCTTCAACAGCTCAACCACACGTCATTCCACATCATCACCCCTGGTTTCATCCTCCAACCTTATTGGAACACTCCATCACTCTTTTTGCTTCATTTCTATCCTCATCACTTCATCACTCCCATTGCTTAATTGCTATCCTTATTGATTCATCACCCTCATTGCTTCATTGCTATCCTCATCACTTCATCAATATCATTGCTTCATTTCTATCATCATCACTTCATCACTATCATTTCTCCATTGCTATCCTCATAACTTCATCACTCTCATTGCTTCATTGCTATCCTCATGACTTTGTCGCTCTCATTGCTTCATTGCTATCCTCCATTAGTTGTAAAATTTTGAGTTTGGTGGGTGAAGAAGGGGCCTTCAAGAAAGGGTGCTCAAAGCAGTGAAATGTCCGATTGCATTGCATTGAATCAAAAAAAAGCAAAAAAAAGTCATTATTGCAGTATAAACCACTTAGATGATCAAAAAACATAGAGACTAACAAAAACAATACTGGCAATTCTCCTACCAAAAAAACAAAAAAACCAAAACAATCATCAGCCAAGAATAAACCACTTTGATGATCAAACAACATAGAAAATAAGAAGGATGATACCATTAATTTCCTACCAAAAAAATAAAAATAAAATGTCATTCAACTTCTCAAGAACTGGCGGGAGGAGGAGGAGAAGAAGGGGGGGCACATGACCGGTTGGTCAATTGATGGATTGATTGACCCGCAATATTGATTGTTGCCAGTTGACCAATTGATCTTCTCCAGTCAACTGATTGATTGATTGAAGGCAAGCAATTGATTTCTATCCAATTCATTGCTTGCTGGTTGACCAATTGATCAATTGGCAAGCGGAAATTGCTTGCAAATTGATCAGGGGCAGGGGGAGGAGGAGGAGGAGGAGTAGGAGGGGCTCACCTTGATGGGGTTCCATGGGGGACCTAAAGGTTGAGTGATCAAAGGATCAGAAAGCGGTGAGGGGCAGGAAGAGGAAGAGGGGGGGGGGCTTACCAGGGTTAGGAGAGGGGAGGCGGTGAGTGAGGTGAGGTGAGATGGAGGTGATGGTGAGGTGGAGGTGATGGGGAGGTGGAGGTGATGGGTGAGGTGGTGGTTGTGGGTGAGGAGGAAGTGTACCGGTGAAGGTGGACCAGTGTTTTGGTGGGGTGAGGTGGTTTTGAATTTTTGGTTTTTGTTGGATCAGCAACCGGTGAGGGGCAGGAAGAGGAAGAGGGGGGGCATACCAGGCTTAGAAGGAGGGAAGGTAGTGAGTGGCGTGAGGTGAGGTGGAGGTGGATAGTGAGGCGGAGGTGATAGTGAGGTGGTGGTGATGGGGAGGTGGTGGTGATGGGTGAAGTTGTTTAGGTGGAGGTGATGATGAGGTGGAGGTGGTGGTGAGGTGGTGGTGATGGGTGAGGTGGTTGTTGTGGGTGAGGAGGAGCAAGTGTACCGGTGAAGGTGGACTAGCTGTTTTGTGGGGTGAGGTGGTTTTGAAGTTTTGGTTTTTTTCTAAGTCCCCCCCCCAAAAAAAAAGAAAACCATAGTCAGCCTAGGATTTTTGGTTAAACAACCAAAACAATAAAGAAATCTGTGATTGTTTTTCTACCTATTTAAAAACTCAATGCTACTCATCAAAGTGAGCAAGTGTGAGGGGTAGAATCCACTC
This sequence comes from Puccinia polysora, assembly GCA_025617555.3. Lineage (NCBI taxonomy): Eukaryota > Fungi > Basidiomycota > Pucciniomycetes > Pucciniales > Pucciniaceae > Puccinia > Puccinia polysora. The sequence goes on along the minus strand of CM062613.1, from coordinate 35,281,028 downwards.
TCTCATGGCCAAAGATAAGGTAGAAGATGAGGCTAGGATGACTTGAGGAGGATCAGGAATATCTTATTCAAATATTTGGTACCATTCATCCTTGATGTTGTCAAGAAGTTTGTGAAGGATTACACAACTGATAATCCAGTTGATGAGGAACTTCATGTCTTTGGAAGATTGGAGCTGGTTTTTCATCTCCCATAAGCTGGCCCATCTTCCTTTCAGGATTCCTATGGCATGCTCAATCTAAACTTGTGATTGGGCAAGATGATAGTTGAAATAAGTTTTGGCTTGATCATTGGTTAAAACATTGCAGTATGCGGGAACCACATATTTACCGCTAGAATAGGATGAATTGGCCAGAAGGTATTGATCTTGGTCAAATTAGTTGTATGGTTGTTGGGCAATCAGCATCCCATTGAAAACATATGAATCATGACAAGAACCCGGAAGGCCAGAATGGAAAGATATGAACTTCTTGTTTTTATCACAAAAAAGTTGTAGCTCAAAAGAGTATCTATAAAAACCAATAAAACAAATTTGGTCAGTGTATTATCAAAGGCTGTCAAAAGGAAATGAATCAATTGCCTTTTTTTCCAATCAAAAAAATGGTTGCCATCTAGCTTGGGTTTTTGACTTAAGGGGATAGTGGTTCCATCAACAAAAGCAATGCAACCAGGAAAGCCTTCAGTCTCCATTACTTGAGATTTCCCCTTGCGGTCTTCTTTGGTTTTCCAACAAAGGACAGATCAAGGGAAAGATAGGATAGAAATCATCACGCTTTTGGTGTATAAGTCAATGGATCCATCACTGACCACAAATAGATTTTCTAATTGATGAATTGCTGCTCCACTTGCATTTGATCCCAATCTTCAAAGAGTAACATCCAGTTGGATAGCTTGATTGCATTGAGGATTGAAAAAATTGTCCGGAAGATGTTGTGGTCTTCAATCATCTCCAAAAGTCTCATGAAAGAAGGCAATAATGTTTGGAAAAGTTGCTGGAAGCTTAAGTCAGGCAGTGGGTGAAGCTTTTTCCTTTCATACATACGTTTGTGGAGAGTGTGTCTTTGTTTAACCATGTATTTCTTTTCCAATAGAGAATAAAAAGCTAACCAAGTTGATTCCAAATTGGATTCTGAATAAAATTCAAATAAAAAAAAAGTTCATTCAGCTTTTTTGCATTTTCAACCTGCTTCCGGGAATTTTGATTAGACATTTTGAGAAAAATGGTGATGTGGTGATGATGGGATGTGTGTGAAGTAATGGAGATGTGAAGCAATGAAGATGTGAAGCAATTGAGATGTGAAGTGACAGAGATTTAAAGTGATGGAGATTTGAAGTGATGTAGATGTGAAGTGATGGGCATTTGAAGCAATGGAGATGTGAAGTGAGGGAGATGTGAAGTGATGGAGATGTGAAGCAATGGAGATGTGAAGTGATGGAGATGTGAAGCAATCAAGATGTGAAGTGATTGAGATGTGAAGCAATGGAGATGTGAAGTGATGGAGATTTGAAGCAATGGAGATTTGAAGCAAGGAAGATGAGATGTGTGTCATGCGTATGGATTTGATGAGTTGGGGGTGTGGATGGATGTTTTGCATGCCATTGATGGTGGATGCATGAAATGGCGGGTTTGATGTTTGAAACCAGCCATTTTCATGAAACCCGACATTTTGAAATACACCAGTTAGGGGGTATGTGTATTTCAGAAACCTGAAATTAAAAATGGCGGGTCTTTTCAAAAAAATGGCGGGTTTTCAATGGTGGGTTTGCTAACTCTGATATGCCCTAATAAGTGGACTTTTTCCAAGTATAGTATATATGGTGCAATTAAACTCAGAAAAAGGGCAACCTGTCAATCTAATTGATGGTCATCAGCATGAAAAAAAATATACCAAAAAAAACCCTGCAAGTAAACCATCAAGAACCAGCATGAGGTCATAAACATCCTTTGGATCTCAAGAGCCAGGAAAACCCAACTTGTCAAATAAACCACTATACTCATCCTCCAACAAACTTGATCACACCAAACTACCACCGCCACCAGAAACAACAAAAGCAACCAGAAATATAACAGATCAAGTGCTCCAAAGTTGCATAACCGGAAGGGGGGTGATCTTGAGCACTGAATTATCTTGAGAGCAAGCAGCAATGGTGCTCAAGAAATCGGGGGCCTCAATTATCATCTTGGGTAGTTTGAGTGAGATATTCAAGGAAAAATTATTTAAAATGCCTTGGTATGCTTGGAATTGATCAACCTCCTCCAATTCTTACACAATTAATTCCCTACCAATACCCAGGAATCATTGAGTACAATTATCACCGACTAGCAAATCTTGTTAGATTGTTGTTCCAAAATCCTCTCACTTTAAAATAGTAGTCTCCCCCAAAGATTTGTCTTTGAAATTCAATCAATTGTTAAATTGGTTCTGGAGATGTAAGCCTCCACTTCTTGGTACCATTGCTTCCCCCAAACCCCTTTTCTTTCTCATACTGTTCAATCTCTTTACTCTCATTCTGTCCTGAATTTAAATCTATCTACTTTCAAAACTAAACCTCAAACAATCAAATTCACCCCCCAAAAAAGAAATTCCAAAATGTCACTCACATTTTTTTACCTAGCAGATTGTAGGGTTGGGTTAGGGAGAGGATTTGAAATGTGTGACTCAACCGTTGTGATGAACTCTTGGTTTTCCTTTTGTTTTTTTTTGTTTTTTGTTTTTTGTTTTTTTTTGTTTTTTTTTTTTTTTTTTTTGTTTTTTTTGTTGTTTTTGTTTTTGTTTTTGTTTTTGTTTTTGTTTTTGTTTTTGTTTTTGTTTTTGTTTTTGTTTTTGTTTTTGTTTTTGTTTTTGTTTTTGTTTTTGTTTTTGTTTTTGTTTTTGTTTTTGTTTTTGTTTTTGTTTTTGTTTTTGTTTTTGTTTTTGTTTTTGTTTTTGTTTTTGTTTTTGTTTTTGTTTTTGTTTTTGTTTTTGTTTTTGTTTTTGTTTTTGTTTTTGTTTTTGTTTTTGTTTTTGTTTTTGTTTTCGTTTTTGTTTTTGTTTTTGGTTTGTTTCTTCTTCACTTTTCTAGTAAATCACCTCTTCTTTTCTTTTGTCCCAAATCTCTCAGTGTTCACCCTTGCATCCCCTGGATAATTGTTGAGGGTTTTTTCAAATTTTATTTTTTGGGGTACGCCGGAGTAATTGATTTGAAAATCTACACAATCTCAATTCCCATGCTCTGCTGTCTAAACTGCTGAGCCTTGGGTTATTAACTAGATCCATGTTGGCTGAACACACAATCAAGCTGGTTTGTTCCAGTGGTTCCAAATTGTCAACCTTGGTCATTATCAGGGGGCCCTTTCTTTTATTGTGGGGGCCAGGGTGGTGAATAAATGTAATTTATCTATAGAACTGGATTTCTTAGATCATCTTGAACATTTTCACTTTTTTTTCCTCAAGAGAACTGTCAGTCCTTGTCCAGCCATCCATAACCAGCCCCATGATTCCCCTTCTACCTGATCCTCCTTTGCAAATGAAGTTTGGGGGTGTGTTGAATTGAGATTAACTTGGTTTAGATGATTGATCATTAGTTTTTTTGATTATAAGAGGAAAATTTTCTTGTTGCGCAGTCATTCTTGCGAAGTGGCCAGATTATTTCAAGGTCTTATTTTTGATCTTCATGACCCAGTTTAACATCAAGGTCCTCTCCAATAATTATGGAATTATCATTCATCAATCAAGAAAAATACATAACCAATCCTTTATTCTAACCTCCACAATCCTTGTCACAACCTATGCTGAAAATGCTCTCAAATACATTGATCCCAATTTCAAATTCAATATCTCCAATTCTGGTGATCATCAAACCACTTCAATCAATTACTCCAGATGATTTCAATTATGAGAAATGATATATGAACAACCCAAGTGAAGGAAGGATTGATACAGGTTTTATAAAAACAATTTTAAGCTTCCAGCTGAGGATATAGAGATTAATCAATGGGTTCTTGTAAAAGGCTTTGAAAAACAAACTAATGGCCTTGTTTCTATAATTGGCCAAAGGCGGTTGTGGTTGCCTGAAAAAATTTCTGAGCTTCCTGTGCCAGAGTGGAATAAAGAGAAGTAAACTCCCTCAGTTGTCCCAGAGATTTGGAATTTATTTGTCCCTTGCGTCTGTAAGGAGCTGAGCCCGCCATTCAACCAGCAACCAGAGAGAGAGAGTGTGTGTGAGAATTTCAAAAATGAGAAAAGAGATTTGGGATTTCCTTCCATCCTTCCAAGTTTCATGGGAGCTATTCTCCTATGGTCTATGCCTTATATAGAACTTGGAGTTTAGAGTGAGGTATTAGTACCCCCTCTCAACCATAACCTTGGTATACAAACAACCCTATGATTCCACCTGTAATCACCACCCATGCTTCCACATCCAACCCTTGGCTTCTGCCTGCCATTAAGTCCATCTTTTTTTGTCCTTCTCATGGTGCAGCCTTGCCTCAGCCCTACTTGGAGCCCCCCTGCGCCCGTCCATATCCACCCAACACCCCCACCTTTGGGTTTCCTTCCCTGCATAGCCCCGTTCTATTTTCCCACTCCTACTTCCCAAAACTTGACCAGATACACTTTTTTTCTTGGTCTAATTTTTCAAAGCAGATTTCCAACCTGAAGAGTGCACCAGATGCTGAGCCTGGCTACGTACAGGTGCTGAGCCTACAGCAGCCAATGCTGAGTGCTCAAACCGCAGCAAAGTTCCCAATCCAAGGCCATATGAAACCACATCCCCCCAAGAATGAGTTCTGTCTGCAGAAGTCTTCCCATAGCTATCTTGCCAAAACCTTCCCACACTTGCACCAACCACACACCCATCCAACCATACCCATCCCTTTGTTGATCCACCCATCATGCCCCCCTCTTGTAGCTACTGTGCACACCACAGGCTTGTCCACACTTTATTCCCTTGCAATTGCTTATGAAGTGCCTGCTACATCACTGGTTTTTACAAAACGGTGTTGCACCTTGCTGTCCTGATGCATTCCCTGCAGTAATTAATAGATTTTACCAAAACACAGCTTTTGCCTTTGCTCACAAGTGTGGCAAAATGATAAGGTTTTTGAAACATGGTACCTCCCAGAGATGCAGAATTAGGAAGGGAACTTACTTCTTCCCGTGCTCCCTTTGCATGCAGCCTTCCACCTATTGCAATTAGCAATTCAGTCAGTAAGTGTTTTATAATAATTTAAGTGATGTGATTGTTGAAATGAATGATGGTAAGACTAATAGATGCAATGACCACAAAGAAGGATTAATCAACAAAAAAAATGATGATGGAGGGATGGCCCTTTAAATACTGATGAGATCCCATCTTTGAAAAAAGGTACAACCTTATAAATTGCTATTCAGGAATGGTATAGAGACAATTGGTGCATTTTTTTGATGATTTTGTTTGCATCATGGTGTTAATTTTGCTTCCATGGTGATACATGTGGAATTGCCATCAACTTGAAATGTTCAATTGCTTTTATCTCTTGTGAATTTTTTTCAGGTTTCCACCTGTGGTGGAGCTTTATTTTCTTGGCTCTGTTCCAGAATTTGGATTTGAACTGGAATGTATTTGAAGAATGCCTCCTTAGTTTTCTTTTTATTTCTTCATGAAAAGCATCTATGAAATTTCTTTTACCTTTAATTTTCTTCTTCTTTATTCTAATTGTTCACCTAGATCTCTAATTGGTGATTTCATACCTGTAACACTATTGTTTCATACTTGGTAGGAATTGAATTATCAATAACTAAAATATTATTTATCATATTGTGATGATTCTTTTTTCTATCATGGTCTAATTTATATTCTATATCAATTAAGGTCAATCCTAAAATAATCACAACAATATCTTCAACTTTAAAGGTATTAAATATAATTATACAAAATTTAACTCCCCTGATGGTATTGCCATTCTAACACCACCTGCTCCTTGCTAGTCAACGATCCACACAAGGCCAGAGCTTTCCCTGCATGGTTTCCTTGGATGACTGGGCAAAATCTGCTGGGGGCTGACCATTTTAGACAGCTGCTCCATCTGAATTGCCTTCATTTCCAGTTGCCAGTTGTCACACCCATTTAAACTAACCATGATTCCAGATTGTGGTTTCAAACCTTCCATTGGAAAAGTCTTCCACCATCAGTGCCTCCATGAAAGCCTCAGAATTTAAGACCATTTGTGCCCAGAACCCAACAATGAAAAAATTTCCCAAGATAACATCTCTGCATTAAGCCAAGAGGAAAGCCAAGGGTTTCTGAACCTTTGCAACCTTGACCTCCTCCTCCTCCTCAAAAACCCCATCCAAGCACTATTCCCTTCCATTCAAAGCCCAGAGTCCCATTGTGCACTTCTGCCAAACCAAGCAAAAATCATCCGCCAGCTTTGATGGCAGCAAGTTCACCATTTCCCACACCTTCCTTCCTCCTATCTTCATTTAGACATAAGGAATTGGGATTGAAACTGAATTAGAACCAATCAACTTGAAATTATCCTTTCCCCGCGCAAAATTCACCAACTGCACAGCTCAAGGGATTGGCCACCAAGTGAAATCCCACAGAGCCTGGACCATTTTATCAGGAAAAAACCAGAAAGAACTCCACCAATTCCCGCAAGGTCAAGGTTATTGGGGCTTTGTTGACCATCAACCTCTTTAAAATATCTGTGGCCTTCTTTTTCCCTGCAAAAATTGTTGGTTGCTGGGAAGCACGAAACTAAATTAGGAGCCAAAGGAAATGATTGTTCCTTTGAATCAACATCCATTTTATCTGCAAAAACCTTACTTTGGCTTCAACTTGCAGAGCATGCCATGACCCAGGAACTGTGAAAATTCAAAGAAACACTTGCGCAGTGTCCGTTGTCCCTTGAAAATTTGCCTGAACTTGCTTAAAGAGGGTGGGCTGGTCCACTTCCAGCAAGATCCGCTTTCCCCTCAGTAACATGAAGCATTTCCCTGCCAGGAAAATCAATCCCATAATGAAAAATATTTTCTGCTTGTCACACTTGACCTCCAATGCCAATTGTCACCCAAGTAATTCCAAATGCAAGCCAAGAATGCATGAGGAGGCTTGAAACCTTCCACCATGTGGGGTGGCTGGCTATTCAATGATTCTGTCATCTGATTCAAACAGATCCTCAGCTCCTTCAAGAGTTCTGTGATCTTGGAAACAAATGGAGGCTTTGCCAGTTGCAGTGCTGGAAATAATTCAGATGCTGGTGGGCAGAGGGTGGGGGAAAAACTTCTTTTTGGCTGCCAGGAACAATTTTCCGTGTCCTTGATGAGCTCATCCAAAGTGATTTTGCTCTCCACTGCCTGGAAGATAATTTCCAGGTCAGGGAGGAGTGCAATGCTGCTATCCAACAAATAATTCAGAAAGTGGTTTTCATACAGATTCCATTGAACCTGTTGAGATTTTTGAGGTAATCTGCTGAAATCGCCTTCTCATATGTCCACTCTTGGTTTCATTTGTTGGTCTGTTCATTTTCAATTATTCTGTTATTCTGTTGGGTCAGTGATATTACCTGTTGTGAGATGCATTCACCAAGTCTATAGCACGTGCGCCTTCAGCTTGGTGAGTGCAGAGACTCCATAATTGGAGAACTTGTGCCAGAGACATCTTATGAGCCAGATCCAGATCCTAGGATGCCGGAATCATCATCTGAAAAACCAGTTAATCTGGTGGTTTTGGGTCTTGGATCAGGTGAGTTGTGGTTGCATCTAATTGTTTCCTTTTTATCAACCTTTCCATCTTTGCACTGGTTCTTATTTGTAATTGTCTCATTTTTATTAGGAGAGGGTTTTCAAAGGTCATAACTATTACTTCTTCAAGTTCTCCTTTGTGTGTTTCTGGTATTTTTAGGTGAACCTCATAGCCTTTTTCTTTGTGGTCTTGCAGTCACTGTCATCCTGGGTCAACCAATTCTGAAATATAGTCTTTTCAGCATCTTTTTCTAAGAGATTTACAGTCCCAAGAATCTACTGAAATCAACCATGAACAATGTCCAAAAAGGATGAGGCCAAACGAGAATCCAAGCAAAACATCCCCCTACTGTCAGAAGAGAACTTTTCTGCCTGGTTTCTGTGGATTCAAAGCTACCTCCAACGGAAAGGTCTCCTGGAAGTGGTTCTTGACAACATTAGTGAAAATCCAAACACTACCATTTTTAAAAAACAGTATGAAGCGGCCAGCATACTAATTCAGCACCTGGGAGACACCACCTTCAATGCTATTGTCACTACCAACAAGGATGACAACCCACATGCTATTTGGAAAGCCATCCAAAATTGGTATGTTTCTCAATCTTCCAAAAATTTGGGTCAACTGTGGCTCAAGTTCATCAGATACCAATACCAAGAAAGCTTGGCCAAATATATAAGCAAATGCAGAAGAATCATGAAAAAACTCTCAGTGGTGAAGCTTGAGGTAACTCTAGAAATACTCAGCTACAAAATCATTGCCAAACTCCCCAAAAACTTCCATCACATAGTGGACACCATTTTTCTAAACGGCAAACTCCCAAAAAGCCCTAAAAACCTCCCAACAAGCTCCAAGAAGTCATCCATCTTAAATCAACAAGATTGGGACCCACTGACGCTCCAACTGATGACAAGACCAGCTCCACTGCACTCCTGAAGACAAAAAAAACCTAGGAAAACCAGAACCAAACATCCATGCACTAAAGGTTTTCACAAACCTCTAGCCAATCACCCCAAAGAAAAATTCTGTGCACTCCACCCGCATCTCAGACCTGATCAAGATCAACCAAAGTCCAACCATCAAAAAGGAATTCCAGTAGACTCAACTGAAGGCACTGAAACCAAGACCCTCAAAGCTCATCTAAATGTCCAGCTTTACCTCAGTAATTGAGCAAACTCAGGCCAACCACCAATCCCAGTTCTGGCTAGTGGTGCTACTCATCACATGGTGAACTCCAAAAAGTATCTCTTCAACACACAACCCACCAACATATCCATTGGAACCGGAAACTCGGAAAAAACTCTGAAAGCCATGTCAGTTGGAAAAACCATACTAATCAATCATATGGGACAGTCCCTGAAGCTCAAAAATTTCCTCCTGGTGCCCAATTTAAACCAATCACTCATCTCCCTGGATTTTCTGTTTGCAACCAAAGCCTCACTCACCCAGTTGGGATTCACTGGAACTGAAGTCAAATTGGAAAGCTTTGAAGTTGTTGGATCTTCCCAAAATCACCTAGTTGAACTTTTTGTTACACAATTCAAATAAAATTTTCTGCCTAAGTTGCACCTCACAGAACCAATTTCCACCAACCTCTGGAATTCTCAACTTGGTCACCCAGTTGAAAAGGTTCTTGGAGCTCTATTCCCCAAGACCACCAAAACTCTCAGAAAATGCAAAATCTGTCAAAATGCCAAATTCACTGCCAACCCATTCTCCCATCATTTCAAGGAAGTAAAACCCCCACTTGAGTGAATTCACCTTTTTGTTGTTGGCACCATCAATCCCATCACACCAAGTGGATTCAGCTACTTCCTCACTATAGTCAATCAATTCTCCAACTACGTCACCATCTCCTTGCTCAAGAACAAAAGCAATACATCCAAGGAAATCTTAGACTACATTGCCAGGTCAGAAACAATTATTGGTCAAAAGGTCAAGACTCTCTTCTCTGAAAACAGAGGTGAGTTCACCAGGAAAAAACTAGCCAAATACCTGTGTAAACATGGAATTTCTCACAACCTTTCACCTCTGCAAACCCCTCAACACAATGGAATAGCTGAGTGGATGAATTGGACTCTGCTGGAAAAAACTTGATGCCTACTACTCCAAAGCCAATTCCCAAAATGCCTGTGGGGAGAGGCTGTCAAAACCGCAGCCAACATGTGCAATGTGCTGCCTTCCTCCTCCAATTATGAGAGGAACACCTAAAAGATCTGGACCAATTTTTTATTCAACTACAACTTCCTCCAAATGTTTTGATGCGAAGTAAACTACCTTATTCCAAACCCAAAACAAAACTCCAAGTTAGATACTCCTGGGAAAACCGGTTTTCTAATTGGGTATGTACATAATTTTTCTAGCTGTAAAGTCTGAGATCCCATCACCAGGAAGGCAGTCAACACTCAAATCCCAGATTCCACAAAAAGGAGTTTTAAAAGCATTGTTAACAGTTTGATGAGAATGTACCACTTCTCAGCAACAAACCAATTGCCCTCAAATTCCCCACAATTGCAGCACCACACCTGGATTCACCAGCCAAAATATCTGAGGACAATTCATCAGATGAAATCTCTGGACATCACTTCTCCCAAAACTCCAAAATCATTGCCTCCCCTGTGTCTTCCAATTTTTTGCCGCTCAATATCAACCAACATTGATGCCCTGGGTCCAAAGCCAGTTGTTCTGGTGTCTCTCTGCTCACGTACATTGAAGAAGAGGATCCTACCACCTTGGAGCAAGACCTACAGTCAAAAAAACCATCTCAAATGGATTGAAGCAATGAACTGGGAGCTACTCAACATTCTCAAATTTGGTTTCTGGGAGGAAGTAAACACCTCTGAAGTAGTTGATCCAGTAAAGTGTATTTGGGTGTTCAAAACAAAGCAAGATGCTCAAAACCAGATAATCAAGTTCAAGGCCAGACTATGTGCGCAGGGATTCAATCAAAAGCTTGGGGTAAACTACCATGATTCCTTTTCCCCCACTGTTGATAAGGCCTTGCTCAGACTACTCATCTCATTTGTGGCCAAACACAACCTACAGTTCCACCAAATCAATGTGAAGTCCACCTTCTTGAATTCCCGGCTTGACAAGGGCATCTAATTTACTCCAACTTTGAATCTCAGTCTTGGGAATGGCAAGGGACTCAGACTTCTGAAAGCCCTTTACGGCCTGAAGCAGTCTCACCAATCCTTGTATCAAACCCTGTCAGATTGGCTACTCTCCATTGGATTCTCCAGAAGTGAAAATGATAAGTGCGTATTCTGGGACTTGAAAACCTGGATTTACGTTCATTTCAACAACAGTGCAATGTTCAACAAGATTCCCTCTCTCTTCATAAGCAAAATCAAGTCCAGGTTCAAAATCAAGGATCTGGGACTGGCCAAACTGCTCCTGGGAATGAATGTTGAGCAAGCTGGTGACAAGATCAAACTGTCCCAGCGCATGTATATTTAGTACCTTGTGAATCAATACAATATGGAAAATCTCAAGAAGTACTCAACTCCAATTTTCCTGCATTCCAAACTCCTTTCATCCACATTTTCTGAACATGAACAATTTTTGGAGTCCAAACTAGACTACCGGAAGTTGGTAGGAGAGCTCAACTATCTCAGCTGCAACACATTTCAAAACATCACTTTCACCTAGACTATCTATCTCAACAGCACCTGCGCCCAGAGTTGAGTTCCAGGACCACGCAAGAATGCCTTCTTCATCACACCTTTTTGGCTTGAAATGTTTAATATTCTTTGCTTCCTCCTTCTCGTTCTCAAAATCCCATCTTCTGCTTTCCCAGCCCTCAACTAAACTTCCCTTAATGGCACTTCGGACTCCTACAACCAACCCTCTTTCTCTAAGGAATTTGAAATATGTGCATGCAACAGCCCAACAAAGAAGTGTGCATCCAGAACTCCTAGTGCCAACACTCCACTTAAAATCCAATCCTGCAATAAAATATTGGCAATGGCTCAGAACCTAGGATGACTCTCCTTGTGCAGCTTCCAATACATATCATCTGCATCCTAGGATCTGAGTCTGGCCAGTGGCTTTCCTATTTATTACTCTGCTTACTCTCTTGCTTCTCACTCACTTCTTGAGTGTGTTTCTTCTGCCTGTTTTTATTTTGTCTCAGCCCTTCTCCTTCATGCTCCACTTTCACTGGTCTGATATAGTTTTTCAAACTACCTTTGTGTTGATCTCCTGACAATTTCCCTGAGTCTTTCTTTTAAGTTAATAACCTTCTCTGTTGGGAACCAGTCTTACTCTTTTTCTTCTGTACATCTCTCCTATGTTTTTCAATCCTCTCAATCCTGTTTTGTTTTTCTATTTCTTCATTTGAAGTCTGGAATCAAAAGATTTACAGGCCCAAGCTTTACTTTGCAAATTCAAAGAAAGACTCACCATGAGTGATCAGGAAGATAACCCCAAGCTCATGTTATTGTGGAGACTCCTTTGGGTATGGGTAAAGTTTAGAAAATAGCTTGCTGACAGTCACTTGACAATGTTTCAAGCTTGATAAGGCAGAAATTGTGGAACATATAGGTGAATTGGAGGAATGAAGCTGAGTAAGGAAAGAATCCTTTATCTATTCTTATCCTTTATATATTTCTATTTATTTAATTGGTTACTGATTGATACTCCTTTGATGATACAGGTGATGATTGAATAAATGTTGAAATTTTTGAGCCTATAGTTGATAAATGATGGTGATGGAGGTGGAAGATGATATCATGGATGGTTGATGATGATCAAGGTAGGTGATGATGATGGTTGATGGTGAAGGTAGGTGATGATGATGATGGGTGGTGATGGAGGATGGTCAAGGTAGGTGATGATGATGGTGATGGATGGTGATGATGATGATGGATGATGATGGTGATAACTGATGGTGGTCAAGGTAGGTGATGATGATGACAATGGATGATGATGGATGATGATGAGGATGGATGGTTTTGATGATGGATGATGAGGATGAATGGTGGTGGTGATGGATGGTGATGGTTTGATAATGATGGCCAAGGCATGTGGTAATGGTTGGTGATGTTCAAGTTATGGGGAAATGGTGGTGATTTTAAAGGGTATGGGATATTGGGTGAATAATGGTGTTTGTGGATGTTCAGAAGTATGGGTTATTGGCTTGGGTCATGTTCAAAAGTATGGGGTAATGATGATGGATGGTCAAGAGTAATGGTGGTGGTTGATGGTGGATGGTGATGATTGATGATGATGGTGATGGTGATGGTGATGGTATGGGATATGGGATTGGTGATGGTCAAAGTATGGTTTATGGGATAATGGTTGAGGATGGTTAAGGTATGGGTTAAGGGTTCCTAGGAGGCAATGGTGATCCCTAGGGGGGAGGATGGGGTGATCTTATGGGACCTGGATGGGGAGAGAGGTCCTCTATTTATAGAAAATCCTGCCCTCAGGGATGCCCCTGAGGGTCTCCTTAGTACAGTGAATACAGTTCATGAGTCATTTTTGCTGGTCATAGAAGGAGTCTGTTCTGGATCTACATGCATGTAAACCCTTGCACGCATTGCTGTGCTGCATTGATACAGGTGCCCCCTGCATAGATTACTTCTGTATGGTGGTGGTTGGTCATTTATTGGTCATCCATGCAGTGCCTTGCATATATTTCTTCTGTATACAGCTGTTTTTTTGGTGCTGCATGCAGTGCCTTGCATATATTTTTTCTGCATACAGCTGTTTGTTTGGTACTGCATGCAGTGCCTTGCATATATTTCTTCTGTATACAGCTGTTTGTTTGATGATGCATGCAGGTTCTTGCATATATTGCTGTGTGTACAGGTGTGGTGATTTTTTTTGGTTCTGAATGGGTTTTAATGTATGTTTTATAAACTTGAAGGCATCCAGGGTATGTCCATGACCTTTAACTGATCTGTGACACCTGGTAGGGGGATGGGCAGGCCCAGGTTGATTTGATCTGTATCTTCTAAACCATGAGAGATAGAGGGGTACTTTGGCTGAGTGACTAGGGGCTATTTTTGGTTTAGAATCCATTTTTGAGGTCTTTTTAATTATTGGAGCAGTCCTTATACCAGAAAGGTGATCCTGATGGCTATAGGTTAGGTTTTGGAGCACCACATTGTAATGACACCTAACTCAGTCTCACCCTCAGTCTAATTGACTAGCCAAGGAACTTCAAACTCAGGGCCTCAGGGGACTTATCTCAGTATATATTGAGCATCTACATATCTTCAGGATCTTCATGCATTGGAAACCTCCATATAGTCTAACCTCATACAGTATACAGATATACTCCATAGGCTTGCACATACTTAATATCTCAGGTCTGCATACCCTATAGCCTTACTCACCTGTATATCCAACATTACATCATGTTTTATCCTTGGGGAATCCTTATGTAAATCCTCCTGCATATTGTTTTACATAATCTCTCTACTTAGTACATATTGTCATGAATCCCATTTAAACTTCACATCCCTCCACTGTACATTCCCCACTAAGAAAGAACATACCTGTTGTCTTTCCCCAATGTAGTTGGAAGCCTATCCAAATGTGGCAACATGAACTGGCTAGTAATCTCTGTAACCTTGACTGGTATGGTCATAACATATGTAGTCTATGCCCCAGCCTATTGTACCTCATTTTTTGCTCAAGACCTTTGACTGTTTAAAATGGCCTCCTCTTCCTCCTTCATGATTGTTCCTCAAGAAATCAGTTTAATAATTATTGCTTGAGAATCCATGCCAGCAAGTGTCATCCAAGCACTCTATCCTTACTCTACCAATTGCTCTGCTCCTTGTAGGATACATTCTTAGCCTTGCCCCTAAAGACTACTGTGAGTAAGGCCACCTTGTTCCAAGCCCTTCTTGCAAGCCAGAAGCACTTGTGACAGCTCATAATCCCTCTTCTCAATGAAACTAACTTCCCAAACTGGTTCCTGAGGTTGAAAGGCTACCTGTGACAAAAGGTCCAAATGGAAACCATTGAGGAGTATGACCCCAACCAACCACCCACCCCCTCATTGAAGTAGAGAATCCATGAAGCCTTGGGAACCATGATAAAACACCTTTGAGACACTTCATTAAAAACTATCATCAATAGTACAAAAAATTAAACCCCACATCTATCCTTGAAGCCATCCACAAGTGCTATGCCTCCCAGTCCTTCAAAAACTGTGATTGACTTTGGCTGAACTTCATCCATTATCAATACAAGGGAAATCCCAACCACTCCATCAATTAATGTCAAAAACTCATGAACAAGCTTTCAATATTCAAAATAAAAGTACCTCAAGACATCCTGAGCTACACCATAATTTCTAAATTTCCCATCACCTTCTAACAAATTTTAGACACAATTATCCCTGACCACAAGCTTTTGAAAAGCCCTAGCAGTGTGTCAAACAAACTGAGAGAATTCATGCATGTGGAGGCCTTGAGAAAGGAGGAAATTTCTGTTCCACCCAATGCTGGTGGTTCTGAATTTTCTCTCCGCACATAAAATCCTGACAGAAGAAACAGACAAAAGCATCCATGCTCAAGAGGCAAGCAGAAACTGTTGGCGGAACACACAGAAGAACAATGATGGCTCCTCAATCCAGAGCTGAGACCAAAGGGCCATAGAAACAAGGTCCAATTGCAACTTCAAGCAGACTGAAAAGATACCAAAACAACAGACAAACCAGAGAGCAACCAACCACAATCATTCTTGAATTCCCAACTCTAACTCCTATCCCTTGCCGCTATGGAATATCTTGAAACTGTGTTGGACTCTGGCTCTAATCACCAAATTGTCAACAGAATTGAATACTTCACAAGGTCTAGACCTATGGCCATGCAAATTGGATCTTGAATTGCAGGATAAAGCCTGTAAGCCACCACTGTTGGGAAGGTGGTACTTGTGAACAACCAAGGAGAAAGGCTTGATATTCAACATTTTCTGCTGGTTCCAAAACTTACAATCTGTCTCATCTCAATACAAAGACTCGCCAACAGGTCAGCAACAATCACCAGAGTA
The DNA here is from genome assembly GCA_025617555.3 of Puccinia polysora. NCBI lineage: Eukaryota > Fungi > Basidiomycota > Pucciniomycetes > Pucciniales > Pucciniaceae > Puccinia > Puccinia polysora. The sequence continues at coordinate 35,265,315 of CM062613.1, read as the reverse complement.
CCATAACCTTGATAAAAAATAAGCCTGGATCACTGCTTGCTCATTGGAACTGCAGTAAATCAATTGGTAAAGCTGTGTGACACACACTTTAAAGGAGACGTTGAATGAAGTAAACACTTGAAGCAACTGGAAGAAAATACTTGGAAGATGTGTCTTGGCCATTCCAAAAATAGGATCCTGAAACAACTATTTCCAAAATTACCAACCTCCAATCCATGAGAAATATGTCAAACATCCAAAATGACTTTCACCTCATTCAGCCACCACTTAAAGCCAGCCTCAAGATGCCTCAAGGTCTTGCACCTGGATGTGGTGGGTCCTTTCCCAATTAGATCCAATGGTGGCTGCTGATTATTCCTCAATGTTGCGGATCAGTTATCTGGATTCAATTCTGTTTCCTTTTTCCAATCTAAAAACCAAGCCAGTGCTGCAATTAAGAACTTCATCTAATCAGTAAAGAGAAAGCTCAACAATAAATTTTCCAGCTTGATTTCCAACAATAGCAGCAAGTTTGTGAACAATGATCTCAGCTCCTTCCTCAACAAACATTGAATCAAAAATCACCTTTCTCCGCTGTACAATCCGCAACAAAATGGCCCAACTGAGCGCACCAATCAATCCATTGTAGAAAAAGAGTGCTGCCTCCTTTTCAAAAAGAGGATTTGGCCCTCTTACTGATCTGAGGCTACCAAAACAGCTTCCAATCTCCTCAATGTCCTACCAATAGCCTCAAATAAATACTCAATTCCTTATGAACTATGGACCTGCAAGACCTTCAATTGCATTTTCCTGAAGCCCTTTGGATGCAAAACTTAATTAATTGTTCCCAAGACTAAGAGGGAATTTAATATGCAGGCCAATTTTTTCAAGGGAAATCTATTAGGGTATGTGAAAAACTTCTCCTCCTAAAAGATCCTGGATAGTCAATCATGGAGGACCTACATCAGCACAAACACCACTTTCCTCAAACACTCATTCAATGACCACTGAAACTGCAGTGAGGCAAGTGTGACTCATCCTCCTTTACCACTGAAACTGTCCAAAAAAGAAACACTCACTGATTCCTTACCGGAAATTCCCTCAGGCCCCGCTGAAAAAATGCCTGTAGGGGCCCCTGAATCTGAATGTCCTGTTTACCCTGACTAAAGCACACTCTCCCAGAAGAACATCCTTCAGCATTCTCTTCAGAAACAACTTGCTGCATCCCCGCTGGTCAACCACAAGTTCAACCAGAACCACAATCCCAAACCTCTGCAGGAAGCACTGGCAAGCCCATACAAGTTTGACTGGATTGAGACCATGAACAAGGAAATCTTGAATCTTAATTCCTACAACGTCTGGGAGGAATGAAAGAATCAGGAAAACTTCAAAGCCCTGAAATGTGTGTGGGTGTTTGTAAGAGTCCGGTTAGGGCTCTTCACTAGCCGTAAGGAGGGAGTGAGTTCTAGATCAAAGCAACGCTCTGGAGACTGTATTTCTAGAACCTAGGCTTGTTTCTGAATTTCTGGCTCAGTAGAGGAAGAACAAAGGGTCTCTTGTGTGTGTCAAACTACAAGAACATCAGCAAGAAGAGGGGAATCAAAGAAGGCTCACCTGGCTCCGTAGAGGAAGAAAAAAGGGTCTCTACGGAGCCAGGAGATGGGGAAAGGAACAAGGATTATAAATGAACCAAGGGAGGGAAATGATTGTGTAAATTGATGTTGTGTTTGTTGTGTGAAACCAAGCTGAGATGGGGTTCACAGTTTCCCCTCCTATAAAAAAGAATGAAGCTTGAAGAAAAAATGAAAGCTGAAGAAAAGAGAAGGGGAAAAGGAAAAGGAGTAGGACAAAAAAAAAGAGAAGTGATCCAAGGGGGGGTTGCCGTCCAACCCAACAAAAAGGGATCCAGTCGGTTGGACCACTTCTCAAGAGAGGTGAACCTGGTAACAAGCATTCCATTTTGTGATGCTCACAACGTGGCCATGGTAATGTTTTGAAAGTAGAATCTTGGAGATGCAAAATTATTGGGAGGAACTTACTTTGATGGTTCCTCCAATATTCCCAATAGTTCCCCTGCCAAAAAGCGCTTAACCTTTGAAACATGCATGGTAGGATGAAACTTATCCCCTGGCGGCAGCTCTAGTTCAATGCTTTGGCCATGGTTGAAGACGCGCCAAATGCGGTATGGCCCTTTGAACCGGTCTTTCAGCTTATCAACCCCTCCCGCCTGGCGTCCTTGCCAGTTGCTGGAGTACAACATTGCCCATTCCGCTGTCTCCAGCGGTGGTTGGTCTCTGGTGCGTTTGTTGTTGTGAAACGCTCGTTTGACGCGACTATCCCACAGCGTATCCCGGGCTTCCGCCCAAGCAGCCTTGGGAAGTTTAAGCCACGCCTCCAATGTATTGGGTGGCTCTGTTAAGGATGAACAATCCAGGTGAAACAGGAGACCCGGTCTACCAAAGACAAGGTTGAATGGGGTGTGACCGGTCGCGACATTGGTTTCCAAATTGATGGAAAATTCAACAGCTGGTAGGGATTAGAGCAACTTGCCTTGTCATTTGGCTACAAAGGCCCGTAGTACCTGACCTACAGTTTTGTTAGTACGTTTGCTGTGGCCGTTGGCTTGGGGGTGGAACGCCAAAGTCATATGGAAGTTGATTCAAAGCTTCTCCATGAGGGCTTTCCAGAATCTTTAGGTCCAGGTTTTATCACAATCACTGAGAATTGATCAGGGAGCACTAAAAAAGGCAATCCACCCCGAAAAGAAACAAGTTTCAGTCTTGTCAGCTTTATCTAATTTTAGGACCGGTATTGCTTGCATAAATCCAGATAATCTACAAGTGCAAGTAAAAATCATGTTGTAATGATTCCAAGAAGGAAACAGACCATTGAAATCAATAGAAATATCCGTGAGTGGCTGGCAAGGAACGGGTGGAGTCAACATCTTCCCAATTAGAGCCGTTGTTGGGGCCTTAATGCGTTGACATTTGTCGCATTTAGTGATAAGATCTTTGACATCAGAGGCCAGGAAAGGCCAAAAGAAGTCCCTCCGGATTTATGAGACTGTCTTTAGATAACCTAAATGTACAAGACGTTTGTGGGCGTCCTTCATGATGTTCCAACGTAGGTCAGCAATTGAGGGGATTACTAGAAAACGTTCAATGTAGAGGAGGCCTTTGTCTTCCACACAGTCTTTTCTCAAGGGTAGCAAGTCCTTCAGTGCAATACAAAAAGGGTTGGTGAGATAACCATCCATGATGAGAGATCTCAGCCCAGGGTCAACCCCAAGGCCCAACTCCGTTGGTGAAGCAATGGCGGCTATCTCCGACTCCCTAACTGCTGTTGGGTCACCAGCGTCTTGACGGGAGAGCGCATCAGCAACAAAGTTGTCCGTCCCCTTGATGTACTCAAAATTGAGGTCGAATTCAGCAAGAACCTCCGTCTCCCCGGCCTGTTGTTGACTGAGCATCCGTTGCTTCAAGAGGTGCATTAGTGAGTGATGATCCAAGAGTACATTTACCTTCATGCCTAGCAGGAGCATGCGAAATTTCTGGAGTGCGTGGATTACCGCAAGCAACTCCTTCTCATGCACTGGGTAGTTGCGTTCTGCTGGAGACATGAGATGTGATTCAAAAGACTCGTTCCACTATTTCCCTTGGAATAAGGCTTCCCCAATGCCATAGCCGCTAGCATCTGTGAAAAGCCATAGGGGGTTGTCCAAGTCATAATTGATGTTTTTGAGACATGGCAGTGAATTCATTAGACTTTTGATGTTGTCAAAGGTGGCTTCTTCTTTTGGTATCCACTTGAATTCTTTAGCATCTAACTTTGGCTAGTTAATGGGGTCAGTGTTCCAACATATTCTTGGAGGCCCAAGATGAACTTTTTCATCCAATGGACAGTGCCTAGGAACCGTTTGACTCCTTTGGGGGATTTGCGTAACAATGTGAAAATAACATGCGTCCTCTGGGAATTGAATCCAGGTCTCTCATGTGCATGGCAAGTGTACTACCAACTGTACTAAGGACACTTGCTTCCTGGTGGTCAACATATGCTTGTAGAGGTCAATGACAATGTCACTTTGTGAGGACATATGATGAATGAGTAACCAACTACAAGCATGCAGGGACTGAGGTCCTGAATACTGCATGAAAGCATTGATCATATCTCAACAATTTGGGGGCTGGCCAGTTCAGTACATCTGAAATCTTTTTGAATCAGCCCGGATGCCGTCCGCCAATATAAAGTGTCCCAGGAACTTGATCTCTTGTTGAAAAAGATGGGTTTTCATAGGGCTAAAGTACAGATTGGCTGTGCAAAGCCTATTCAAAACTGTTTGTAGGTGTCTGTTGTGTTTCTCTACAGATTTGGAGAAAACAAAAATTTCATCAAGGTAAACAACACAAAACTGATTAATAACATCCCCAAGGGATTCTTTGAGGCAGGCTTGATTTATGGCAGGCACGTTGGTCAGCCCCATGGGCATGAAAAACCACTCCATCAAGCCTCATGGGGTCTTTACCGCAGTTAAAGGAATGTCTGCCTGATGCATCCTTGTTTGGAAGAAGGCTTTAGTTTGGTCAAGTATTGAAAATCTTTTTCCTGAAGCCACTAACTGCAATAGCTTGTTGAAGTTGGGAAGAGGGGAGAGGTCCCTCACCTTCAGGCTGTTGAGTTTGCAATAATCACATACCCACCATGGCAGGGCCGCTGGGTCCTTCTTTGGAATGATCATGCTAGGGGAAGCATAAGGACTCTTTGACCATTGGATACAGCCTGCTGCAAGATTTTGTTTGAGGAGAGTGCGCCAGGCGCTTAGATACTTCTGGGGGTATGGGTATTTTCTCTCATTAAAGGTCGCATTCGCGTCGGTAAGAAAAATCTTATGTTCTACCCGCAAGCCTGGTGGTTGACTTTTAGGAAAGGACTATTCATCATTGGTTTCCAGGTCCAAATCAGTCACCGCGGGTATGTTGTTGAGGAAAACATCCTTGAATTCTGTTAAGAACTGGGATTGTTGATCCTGCCGCAACCTCTCTATTGTAGCAACTCCAGGCTCTATCTCCCCCAAAGGTTTTGTCATCAAGGATTAATTACTCATTCTGTAGTCAACTAGGGTACACAATGGATTGGGACAGTGAAAAGAGGCGTTGGCCACGGAAATTGACATATTGAAATGGGAGAGGAAGGGGATTCCCAAAATGATATCATGATTTCCTTCCACCAGTCCGACCTTCAAAAGCACATCTTGGAACAATGCTGTTGTAGCGGGATCCTTGAGATTGACTGAGCAAGCTTGTTGGAGAAGGATTGCTTGACAATCACCATTTATCAACGCCAGATTGACCTGCATTGGTACTGCCAGTGTGTGAGAGGGTAATTTGAGCTTTTCTAATCCCTCCTCAGAGATGAGGTCAACATTGGATGATGTATTGATCATGGCAAGAAGGAAGCTGTCATTGATGGCGAGCCAAACAATAATACCTTGTTGTCAGGGAGGAGCGGAGATGTTCCCCTCTTTGTTAGAAAGCCGCAATTCCTCATCCATTTCCTCTAATGCCGCCAATCCCGCGCATATAATGAGGGAAAAACATTTTCTTTCAATACCCCTGCTACGGTTGCGGCCTGTCCCAATGGTCATCCGGCCGGAGGCTGAGTGGGTCTGCCTTCTGCCACTGGTGGTGCCTTCCAAGCTGTTAGTGGTTGATAATTGACCGGCTTTGGAGGAGTCTTGAAGGTCTCCAGGATCAAGACAAAGGAGCTATTGAATGGGCCAGGGAAAGCTCCTGGTGCGTTTCCACACCATTTCTTGCAATATTGGCATTTACCCACGGAGTCCAAATACGCTTTTATCTGCCAGATCTTGTCCTGGCAGGATAGGCAGGCCAATGCTTTTGGTTGGTTGGATTGGTTCATTCAAGGAGAAGTCTTTTGTTTATTCAAGTTCTGCTTTGTGATACCATCATAGAACAAGCTTTTTTGACTATCAAATTCCGCAAAAAAGAAGGGTGTGGCTTGTAGAAGTTGGTGGTTATTTACTTCCTTTTGAAGATCCACAATCATTCCCAGTGTCATGTATTCTTCCAGGTTGAAATCAGTGACTGCATCCAGTTTTTCAAAATTCATCATTGACTGGAGGGTCCATGAGCGGGTACTATATTCTCTGTAAGATTCATTTGGCATCATTGCCAAGTTTTGGAAGTCGGCACGTAGGGAAGTACACCAGAGTGGGGGAAGTGCAAATGCAATAAGTTTTTCTTTAAAGAAGGACCACAATTTACCCAAGCATTGTTTGGCATTGGCTGCATAGAATGCCAGCACATTTGTTTCATAGATGATACTGGCAACAATTTGTATCTTATATCCATCATGAGTTACCCCTTTGGAACAAAAAATAGCTGTAAAGCTTGTAACCAGTTGATGAAGGTTTCAATTTCTTGGAAGGGTCCTGTAAGCAGGGGGACTTCAAAGGTGCAGAATTTCTGTATATCAATCCTGCCCTTTACAGTGGTTGCCAGCTTAGTGTCTTCCTTTGAACGCTGGGACAACATCAAGAGAGCTTCTTCTAAACAGGAGATCTGCAAAGAGTCCACCTTCTGGTTTTCTGCTGCCTCAGCCCTATCCACCATAGCCAGGTCAATACTCATATGTTGGAGTTTTATGACCCCTTGCAAGTATTCACAAAGGTCATGGAGGGATCTTTTGGTAGGGTTTGCGCCTGTTGAAGATGAGGGAACACGCTCTGAGGACATATCTGAGGGATTGAGAAGGTGTAAATCTGCAATATCAGGGAGAGCGGGGTGATCAACAAGGTTTGAGGAGTGGAGCATGGCTTGTAGCCTTGCCTTGCATTGTCAAGTGGCTCTACCAGCTTTCAATACAGCTTTTGGATCCACTAGTTGGGAGTAATGGTTTGCCAGATGACCTTGTGGGAATTCAGAAAGGAAAGTTTGAGAAAAAAAAAGTGTAAGAGTCTGGTTAGGGCTCTTCACTAGCCATAAGGAGGGAGTGAGTTCTAGATCAAAGCAACGCTCTGGAGACCGTATTTCTAGAACCTAGGCTTGTGTCTGAATTTCTGGATCAGTAGAGGAATAAAAAAGGGTCTCTTGTGTGTGTCAGACTACAACAACATCAGCAAGAAGAGGGGAATCAAAGAAGGATCACCTGGCTCAGTAGAGGAAGAAAAAAGGGTCTCTACGGAGCCAGGAGATGGGGAAAGGAACAAGGATTATAAATGAACCAAGGGAGGGAAATCATTATGTAATCTAATTTTGTGTTTTTTGTGTGAAAACAAGCTGAGATGGGGTTCACAGTGTTTTAGAAAAAGTGGGATGAAAAAAAAAATTGAGCTCAAGGCTGGATTGTGCAAGCAAGGAATCTACCTTGAATACAGTGTCAAATAATCCAGCGCCTTTGCTCTTAATGGGGAAAAGACATTTCTCCACCTATTGATCTCATGCGCTGTCCAAAAAGGCTAAAAATTCCATCAGATTGATGTATAATAAGCCTTTATCAATGCTCTTCTGACAGAAAAAATTTATGTAGAAGTACACCAAAATTTAAACATCTTTCCTGGGAAATATGCCACCTGAAAAATGTGTTCTATGGGCTCAAGCAAGCCCATCAGACTTTTTGAAACACCCTGAGCGCCTGGATACTTGAGAAAAGCTTCAAGCGCAGCAAAGAAGACCATTGTTTGTTCTTGGAAGGAGAAAATTTTATCTAAATACACATAGGTGAAATTGCTATCCTCAGCCCAAATTCCTAAGAACTTTCCAAGGCAATCAGGGATAAATTCAAAATGAAATAATTAGGTCCAGCCTTGCTACTTCTGGGAATGAATTTTTCCCAGTCAACCCGCCATCTGCACCTCAGCCAGCAAACCTACATAGCATCTATGAAGGCTAAGTACCAACTCCCAGACCACAAGCTCTATTCTACTCTGTTTGAAAAATTTTGCAAGCTACTCCAGGCCTTGGAAGTAGAAAAAAAGAATTTGCAACAAATGAGCTGGAATTTATAAATCTATCAGGTGAAATCAACTTAATCAGCTGCAACACCAGAACAGACATCAAATTTTCAGTCAACTAACTCTTGCAATTCCTGAATGCTCTGGTAAAGCAGAACTACAACCCAGGCATTCTGAATCTAAGTTACTTGCAGCACACAGACAAGTTTGGGCTCAAATTCTCTCACAAATAAACTTACTCCAGCCCCAGCATCTATGTTGAAGCTTACTAGGCCACCTTTCCATCAAATAGCCACTCCATAAGTGGGTTTGTGGTCCTGTGGAACAGCAATATGATTACATGTAAGTCTTGAAAGCAACCAAAGGTCACTATTTCCACCACTGAAGCAGAGAACAAGGGTGTGGGGGACACTGTAAAGAAAATTCTATGTTCAAAGTCATGTGCAGAGGAAGTATTTGGAAAGAAAATTAAAGGCCCAATTCCCATCCACAAGGAAAAAAAAGCTGCATCAAGCTGGAAATTAACATGGCCAACCATGCCTCCTTTAGGAAAAACATGTGGCCTTCCAGTTTCACTCCCTGTGAAAAGAAGTGGAGAGAGGAGTCATATCGATTGTGAGGATAGACTCCAAAGGTAATCCAGCTGACTTCCTAACAAAGCCAGTAACTTTTCTCTCACTTTTGCAGCAACTCAAAAATCTTGAAGTGGGGCCTCCAAGCCACAAAGGCTGTAGCCAGGTTGGCTGATGAAATTTTTTGATTCCTCCTTGTATTTCTCAACTTCCCATCTTCTTTTTTCCCACAACTCAACCAACCTTCCTTTGATGGCACTTCTCACCCCTTAAAAACAACCATCTCTCTCTCATTCATTTCAAATATGTTCATGCAACAGCCCAACCAAGAGGCGCATGTTCTGAACTTGTAGTGCCAACACTCCATGTAAACTCCAATCCTGCACTCAAATATTTGAACTGTATAAGAACATAGGATGCCTATCCTTGTGCGGCTTCCAATCTGTACCATCTGCATCCTAGGATCTGAGTCTGGTGAGTGGCTTCCTTATTTCTTTCTCTGCTTAATCCCTTGATTATTACTTGCTTATTGAGCACCTTTCTTCTGCCTGTTTCTACATTGTCTCAGTCCTGCTCCTTCACTCTCCACTTCAACTGGTCTGGTCTGCTTATTCAAAATAACTTTGTATTTATCTCTCAACAATTTCATGAGTCTTTCTTCAAAGCAAATTCCCTCATCTTTCAGGAAACAGTCTTACTCTTATTCTTCTTTTCATCACCCTCATGTTTTTCAATCCTCTGAATCCTGTTTTATGTTTCTTTTTATTTTTTTAAAGTACCAAATAAACAGAGACCACCTTGTTTTTAAACAGATAATGGTAAATCAATCAAAATTTGAAAATCAATCCATCAACTCAGGTTGCATCCAAATTCCAATGGGCCTTGTTTCCTCTGAAGCCACTCAGTTGAAGTAGCCTTCCCAGAACTGGGGTTTGCACCTTCCCCACTGTGTCAAAATCTTGGCCTTCAGCTTTGGCCAGTCAAGACACTTGTACCCCTTGATTTCTTCAATGCCCCAAACCTTTTCCTCATCCATGATGAAAAGAAAAACAAGGAAAGGATGTTGTGAGTTCAATGCGCCTTTGACTTCTGTAATCTGTTTTTAAGACAAAATCAATTGATCCACATCCACAATGTTCAACCAAATATGTTGGTAATACTTCCGCCTTATAAAAACCAAGCAAGGGGTTTTGCTGCCATTTCAAAAGGAGGGAGGAGCAAAGTTGGACAAATTGAAACTGTAAGGAAGTAGTGGGGGAGGGGGAGAAGGAGGAGGAGTTGAGGTGTTGGACCCTGTAGAAGTTGTTGGAAATTACATATGAGAAATTTGACCCATTTACCTTTGAAAGAAAAGAAACAACAGATTGATTCCTGGCCAGACAACCAGATGTGGAAACAAGAGGAGTGAAATTACTCAGTTGTCCCGGATATCAACAAATTTTCTTCCCTTGCATCTGTAAGGAGCTGATCACGCCATTCAAGCAGCAACCAGAGAGAGAGAGAGAATGAGAAAAATGAGAAAGGATATATGGGATTTCCTTCCTTCCTTCAAAGTGTTGTGGGAGCTAGTCTCCTATTGTCCATTCCCTATATAAAACTTGTATTTGAGATTGAGGTATTAGTACCCCCCTCTCCACCCTCACTATCAGCTTGCTACTTGTAGAGAGCAACCTGTCAAAGAAGAATAAGAAATAAAAATTTATCAATTTAAGAAGGAGTGAGAAATCTCATAATATTATTATTGATTTGAATTCCTCACCCAAAATAAGTCAGGTTCACTCACTGAACCCACCCTTGAATTCAAACTCCTTCTATTTATCAATAAATTCACAAGAAAATGGCCCAAAACCAAAAGACCACCAGAAATGATTTTTTGGTCAGTTTAATATGTCATGTGTATTTTCAGGTGTAGGATTCAAACCTAAAATTCACTCAGAATTTGAGAGTTGTGTTTAGTTTAAGAGTTACACCCAGTTTTGTGTTCTGTCACAATTCCTGTGCGCAGCCCCACATCCATACAGTAAGATTTGCACGCGCCTGACACCCAAAAAATGCATGCGCCTGTCAAGAAAACCGCATGCAATATGCTTCTGTCTGCAGATTCCAGATTCCTGCCCACAGGTGTCAAGCATGTGCAAATCAAATCTGCCGGGACAACTTCTGAAAACCAGGTACCACAGGAACCTTCTACAACCTCTATGAATACATCATGCATATGTAATAATGTGATAAACAGAAAGGGAATGATTTGGAAACTCCCAAAATTTAATAAAATATATAAAAAACAAATTATAAAATATAAAAATTGAGGAAAACAATAATAAAGGTTTTCACAATAAGAACAAGATCTAATCTTTATGAACAAAAAAGCATATCAAAAGTTTCCCCTCAAAATTATTGAAAATTACCAAAATGATCAGAAGGTGGAGGAAAAGCTAAAAACACCCACCTATGACCGCTTCAATGAAAATAATGTAATATAAAATAAGGAAATATGTCAGAACTACAGAAATAAAAAATTAATATTTAACAAGTTCTGAAAATTATTTCACATATAAATATGACACAGATAGGTAAAGCTAAGTGAAAGAACTAGGAATGTGTGCAAAAAAAGCCCTGGCCATCCTTCTATCCTTAGACATCAAGCAGAAACCTCTCTAGGTGCCCTGAGAATGTCCCTTCACCCCAAAGAGGTATGTATACAGTAACTTGTGTTTATTCTAAACCACAATAATTTTTAGTATCAATCAAGGCCCATTTCCACCCGTGACCAAGTTTTTATAAGAGATAAACAAGTGATATATGGCTTCAGTCTAGTAGTATAACTATCAATTCTAAGCCATCATTTATTCCATCAAAGAAAATAAAAAAATAACCCAAGATTTGATCTGAGAACTTTTCAACCCTGAAATACTGAAGTACTTGTTTGGGAAAATTACTTCAAAGTAAGTCTGTTTCTCCATGCCCAAGTTCTGAGTGCTTTTAAGCAAAGAAACAGAATCTTTCCCTTGTTTTTCATCCCTTTGAAGTGATTCTGAAGGAAGCCATTGTCCAGGGTTTATACCTTCCAAAGTGGCCCCCTGAAGAGAGGTTGTTTAAATGGAAAGATCCCCAATTTTTTATAAGCTGTGGCCCCTCTTAAAGCCATTTTGAACACATTTTTATACCAAAAAAAAAACAAAAATTGCACTTGCTCTCACCATATTTTTATTATTTTCAAATTTTACATGGTTACTTGGGAATATTATTATTCCAAAACAAATATCACTTCCTGTAGCTAAAGGACAGGAAGGTTCCTTGAATCAAGAAGCTGAAAACTGGGGATCTGGCTGGGAAATAACCCTAAATATAATTAATAATTAATTTTTTAATTTTTTAGAACAGATATAAAACATAAAAATAATTAAAAATACTTATTATATTTATTTTTTAAATTTCTCAAGTGGATCTAAACACCAACCAAGAATTAATTGATTATTATTTGGAAATTTGCAAACATAGAAAAGAAGAAAAAATCCATAATTCTATGCCTAAAAATATGGATTGTTTGACACCTGAACAACAACAGGAAAGGATATCATACCACAGACAACAAGCTGATAAAGAGAAACATCCTGAAATTGAAAATATTATTAACTTTAATTCCTTATCAAGGCAACAAAAATTTTGGAAGGAATACGGAAACCACCTCTTTTTCCATAAGAAGACTCAAGAAAGTGAGCTTCTAAAATTTTTTATAAAAATTTATCAAAAAATATGTAAAAAAAAATATATAAAAACTTATTGGTTTTATTTTATTTTATTTTATTTTTTTAATTTAATTTAATTTAATTTATTTTATTTATTTTATTTTTTCTCAGTGGAAAAGACATACTACCTTGAAGATTTTATTGAGAAAGATTGTTTGAACAACTAGCCTGACCCCAGATCTTTGGATTTTAGCCAAGATCTGAAAGGTAACCACAAAGAACCGCCTGGGATAACAACAAAACACCGATTTCACCCTAACTTGGAGTTGGTAACTGTTAATTTAAACCTAAGTAAGTTTTAAAATGTGTATAATATATATATATATTTATATAAATAAAACACCATAAAAATTATTTTTATTATTTTTTTAATTTTTTTGGGGCTTTTAAAAAACATTCAAATTTTTTATGCTATTTTAAAAAAAAGGTGCAACATCCAAGCCAGCAGGAGAGCACCAACCTATGGATCTCCTTCTGGCACCTGTAAGGATGTCAGTTTTAAGGGTGATGAAGGGGCCCAATCCCGCAGCTCAAGTGTTTCCCAAGCCAACAAAGACGGTGGCTGGGGCCGCCAGTTCAACCAACAGACCATTCAAGAGCGGTCCCTTCCCACAAATCTCATCCCCAGAGGTTATGCCCCCAATGAAGCCACCCTGGCTGGACCAAGCCAAGTAGTCAAAGATAAAGACTTTGTCACTGGAGAATGTAACCCAATGGGATTCAGTCAAGGAGGACCAGTCCCAAGGAGAAATTTCAGCCATGAAGAAAACCATATCTTTGGCCAAAATCCCCCAAGAAATCTAAAAAAATTGATAACCATAAAGGAAGTAGAGACTTACTGGAAAAGCTGGAATCCTTGGGATCAGCTGGCCACCTTGAAGGGAAAGGACCCTCAAAAAAAGAGGCCCCCAACCCACCACAGAGAGAAAAAGGAATTCACAGATTGTGACAAGATCATGCCTCTAGCTCAGAAGTAGAAGAAAGTCTAAGACAAATAGATGCTTTACCTTCAAATTATTTTACTCTTGTTGTAGCTCAAAAATTTAAAGTTTTAGGCAGAAACCTTGATAATATTTATGGGCAATTGGAAAAATTGAACCTAAAAATTTTTTAAGATACTCCAATTTCAGGAAGAACAATCCAGAAACAAGGGTGCAGAAATGCAACCTTTGAAAGAAACCATAAGTATGAGTAATTTAAATTTAATGAGACACATAGATACCAATTTCTCTTCCATCCAAAAAGAACTATTAATTTCAATTGAATATTACAAAGAAGAGGTTAAGAGAGTAAATAAACCCCCTTCCACTGACGTGATCAATAAAATTGACTGTTAAGTAACAAACTAGACTTAGAACTAGTTTTGATAAAGAATGATCTCACAGACCTCAAATTCAGTAATACTAAACCCCCTGGAAATTCAGAAGAACCAAAGCCAACTAGGGTCTCCTCCACTCCCAACAATAATTTTAGACCAAGTTTTTTCAGGTTTGAATCTCATAAAACTATCCACACCACGGAATTTGAGCAAGCTCTGAAGCTACTTCCCCCTATAAATGAATGGCCTAAATTTTCAGGAGAAGGAGAGTATGACCATATCAACTTCATTAAATTAATTGATTGATTAAACACTAGCCTCTTATTATCTACCTGAAACCTTTTCTGTAGTAAGACTACCCAGATTATTCAAAGGAGTATCCCCTGATTGGTTCATCAAAAAAAGAGAAGAATTAAGCTCCTTTCCTTAAAATTCTTGGAAAAAACTGATCAAAAAAGATTTTAGCACCAGAATGTGGAAAAGAGAGATGATGAAATTTTTTCAGACTTCCCTGTTTGACCCCTCCAATGAAAAACCTCATATATGGTTTTAAGAACAGAAATGGAGGCTAAAATGTTTTTATCAAGAAGCTGATGAAGAGGAAGTAAATTAAATACTTCTTAGCTTATGTCCCAGAAGACTCAACAACAGTTCAAGGTGTAGAATGCCCATGGATTCTTATCTTTTTACCTTAATTGGTATGCTAGAAGAAAGCATACATATGAATGGTCTTGAAAATAAGGTCAGCAAGCCTAGAGACCAGAACACAAGGAATAGAGAATATTATCAAAATTAGGTTAAAGATTTTTCTACTCCAAATTCCTCTAACCCTGAAGTCAAAAAGACCATAGAAAAGGAAAAGATATTCAAGAATTGAAACCAGAGAGGAAACCTCAGAACTGATTGTCCCCATCTAAGGAAAAAGATTAATCCTATAGAAGGAGAGGAGTATGAAAATAATCCTGATCCTCAATATTATGAAACTGATGGATAAATTTCAGAATTTGAATTGATAATCACTAACCCCATCAATTTTATAGAAGAAAAAATAGAATCTCCCTTGGATAGAAATCCTGTTAATGAGAAATCCAACCTGTCCCAGCTATGGAACCCCCGTACAAAAATCCAAAATGTGGGTGAAGATAAGAATCTTAATCTCAATGCTTCTGCTGTAAAAAGTTATACTTCTGTTAAAACCTGTTAAACTACTGGTCTGATCCAAAACTCCCCAGGTAAACTTCTCCCTGTCACAAGGGAAGCTGAAATGCAAGAAGGGATTTTCACAAAGGGGAATCTAATCTCAGTTGGCACAAAGGGAAATCTAATCTCAGTAGGCTTGGGGGCAATGATACTGGAAGATGCTACAAGGAGCAGAGTAGGATTGAATTGAAGATAAGGTGCTGAGGAAACTTGCTTGGATGGATTCCTAGTAAGAAGTAGTAAACTGATTTCTTGGGGAAAAATCAGGAAGGAGGAAGAAAAGGCCAGATTAAATATACAAGGGCTGATGATACAACAGAGTTAAAGTTGGTTGGGGCTCAGACTACATATGTAATGACAGGGGAACAGTAAGGTAACAGAGAGGGCTGATCAGGTATGCTATTACATTAGGTTAGGCTGCTTCCACATTGGGAAAAGGTTACAGGTCTGGGCTTTCTAATTTGGAAGAGTACAGTTGATGGATGTAAATTGTACATGGAGTTCATGACACTATGTAATAAGTAGATAGAGTATGTAATAAAATCTGCAAGAGGATGTACATAAGGATCCCCAAAGGTTCAACCATGACAGAGTATGGGTTAGACAGAGTTAAAAAGTTAAAATTTAAGAGTATGTGCAGACCTGCAAGATTAAGTATGTGCAAGCCTATGGAGTCTCTCTGTATATTCTATGAGGTTATACTATATTTATATATTTAAGGCATGAAGATCCTGAGGATATGTAGTTGAAGGAGATATACTGATATAAGTGTCCACAGCGCTGAGGTTCAAGTTCCTTGGAAAGTGGATTTTGCCTGAGGGTTAGACTGAGTTTCCTGAGGCTAGACTGAGTTAGGTGTCAGTATGAAAGTACCTCCTGGTGAAAAGAAGGGCATCTCCTGATGACCATAAAAAGAGCAGGTTGAAGAGTTCATCCAGTATAGTTTCCTTCATTCATGTCTGATTTTAGATTTCCTTCTCCAAATCCACAACCATCTGGACTCAAATACCATCACCATCTTCTCATAAGAGATCCTCTAACAGTTTTTGAAATTTAAATAAATTCAGTTAAATCCACTTTTTCAAAGGGCTGAAAGGGTCTGTAAAAGTGCCAAAGAAGACTTTTGAAGTGTTGAATGAGAGTTTTGAAGCATCAAGCCAGTTTTTTGAAGTGTCAAACTTGACCATTGACGCTTTGAAGAGGATTTGAATGCTGAGGGAAGCCTTGAGAGGGAGTTTATCAACATGGTAGAGGAATATTGAGGTAGAAATCACAAAGAAAAGAATTAGGGAAGAAAGAGAGAAGTAGCTGGAGGTAGCCATTGTTGAAGAAAGGGGAAGATCAGATGATTCCTTGGAACTAGAAGACCTTAGAAGGAACAGAAGGATCTAGAGGTCAGGATGGAGGTAGTGGAAGATGGAAGGAATAAGAAAAGGGAGTTGGAAGAAGAATAAGGTGTCAGCTTGCTACTATTGCAGAGCAAGCTGCAAAGGTAACAGAAATAACATAAAAATAATAATAAAAAAAATTAAACTAAGAAGGAGTAGGAAAACCATAAATATTATTGCCAAAATGGATTCTCCACTCAAAATTAGGTAGGGTCACTTGCTTACCCCACCCTTGAAATCCAACTCCTTATATTTTTAAAGAATTAAGGAAAGAAAGACCAAAACACCATGGCACCACCATTGAACTTTTTGGCCAATTAAATATTTCACATGTCTTCTCACGTACAGGTT
The DNA here is from genome assembly GCA_025617555.3 of Puccinia polysora. NCBI lineage: Eukaryota > Fungi > Basidiomycota > Pucciniomycetes > Pucciniales > Pucciniaceae > Puccinia > Puccinia polysora. Next base: position 35,248,789 of record CM062613.1, on the reverse strand, counting down.
TCACACCTAAAATTCAGTCAGAATTGAGGTGTTGTGTATATTTTAGGAGTTACAGACAAAAATGTGTTCTGTCACAATTCCCCCATGCAGCCGTGGCAGCCAATGCACCTGCGCGCGGCTGAGCTACAGCTCGGTCACTCTGTCAAAGTTGTGTAAGCAGCCCCAGGCCTCTGACAAGTACGCAGCCGCGGGACGACAGGTTGAAGAAGTGACAGACGGCCTGAGAAACTCAAGTACCACGTAAAAAAGCTACAACCAACATGGGAACATTCTACATATGTAACAAATGTTCCTGTGGATAGTAGATAGTCTAAAAATATATAAAATCATATAAAAATACTTAAATAACCTTTATATGTATTTTTTATTAAATATAATTCAAAGTACCAAAGATGTCGAAAATAAGATAATGACTACTTCTAAAAATATATTAAAATACTTTAATATACTATTATGAGAATTTCTAGACATCAACATTTTTTGTGAAATAATATAAAAAATTATGATTTAAAAATATTACATGAATACCCATGACTTACATTTTTAAGTAATTATTTTAGTAAATCAACTGAATTTAAAAAATAAGGAGTAAAATCAATATCATGACTTTACTCCAAATATTTAATACATAATGAGAACTCACCTGACATCAGAATATCCGTAGGAATGTCTATTAAAACAATTATTAACTTACTGGGAACATTTACTAAGGATACTTCATTAAATAATAAATAAAAAGGACAAATTAGTGTTATTCACACATCCAAACATCAATTATAAAGTAAAATAATTCCCATACCCTGTGGAATTAGAAGCTACCGGTGCTACAGCACAAAAAGCATGTGACAGGCTACCACTGATTACCCTGCTAGCCTCAGTGTCCTTCCCTTTGAGCCCCTGTACCCCTCAGAAGGACAATATTGGGACTCAAAAACCTCTAAATAAAGAGCTCTTTTGAGGATATTGATACCCAGAGACCCAGTTATATTTATATAAAGACACCGTTACAAGGTAATAAAATACTTATAAGAGATAATTAAGTGATTTATGGTTTTAGCCTCATTAATAATATCCGTCCCCAACCCTTTTTATCAATTTAAACTGCTTAAAAACCTTTTAAACCCAGTATACAGGTTTAACCCATCAGTGCATGTCCCAAACAGGTACCCAAAGGATTTAATATACCAGTGAGACTTATTATCCTTTCTCTTTTGTGGAAGCTTGGTTACAAAGCCCTGCAACTCCACCATGGATTTTCTATACATATTATCTTTGGGCAATATACCCTTTAAGAATATAAATTAAAGGTTCCAAAGTAACCAGGCCTACCTGTTTTCATACTGAATTTCCTGAAGAGAGGTGTTAAAGATCAGCAATATAATTGTGGACCCTCTATAAAGATATTTAATAATTAATTTATTTATATTGATTTATAACACTAAACCATATCTAATCCAATTAACCTTGCAATAAGCTTTATCCAAATATTTTACAGATTTTTGCTGCATTTATTGAATAATATATTTGTTATTTATTCTATCACCTCTGGTAGATAAAGGATAGCAAGGATCTTGGCTCCAGGAGACTTAAATAAGGCAGGAAGTTATTATTGATAGGAGAAATGATTTAGAGGCATTGTTGGAGGTGTTAGATAATGGAGAAAGGTCATTTGAAATAATGGGAACTTGTGATATGGAAAATAGATTTAGAGAGGGTTCGGTATTGAATGAAAGGTAAGTGAATCATTGTTCAGAGATTGATAGGAGGATTTCTAAGCCTTCAAATCCTAATTTAAAGGTAGGATTAAAGAAGATGGATGGGTTTTTGATCTTAGAAAGAACAATTTTGGGTTCTTAGGGGCTAGAATAAAAGCATTAGAAGAAATTATTTGTGAAACAAGTGAGGAGGTGTTTTAGATACGTATTTAATTTTTTTTGATACTATCAAGCATAAGTAATTGAATAATCAGAGAGAACCATATTTGTCTTTTATTTTATTTTTTATTTGAAGTAGAGAAGTTACATATATATATATATATATATATATATATTATATTCATTTTTATTTATTTATTTATTTTTTGATTTCTATAGAATTTTGATACTATGAAGAGTAAGTTGATAGAGAGAATCAGGAAGATTCATATATTTTTTTCATATGATTATTAAATATTTTTTGCTTATTTTTTGAATCAGAGAAGATATAAGGAAGAAGAAATAAATTTGATATATCATATATATATATATTGAAAGAAGCATTTGTTTAATTTAAGGATTGTTTTTGGTTTTCAAAGGATAGAGTGTGTGGAAATCTAGAAGGAAGGCAGGGAATTTTGTAAGATTAGAGTCCATAGTTAGTGAGGTCCAGGGAGCATCTGGAATTTGGTATATGTTGAAGGCCTCAAAACGTCTTGTAGTGACTGGGTTTGTTTCTGCTGCATATTTAACAAGAAGAAACATAATATTTGATAAAAGAAGTCATATTTAACAATGGAAATCTCTTTTTACTAGATAAATTGTCTTTTCTTGTCCCGGGTGACCAGAAAGTGGAGAGTTCTTTCATTTTCAAAGTATCTCAAGTCTGATTTGTTCATCTTCCTTGAGGATTGCTATTTTATACTGGATAATAATGAGACCAGTGTTTGGATCTATAAGATAACTCTTTACTTTTTCCTTTTTTATGCAACTTCTGGATAATCTGTTGGGTTGATTTGTTGGAGATCTAGGATTAAATTAAGTTTTCCAATTGTCCATCAACCTGTTCTGTGGAAATGAAGAAAATTCTAGAAGGTTGAAGAACAATATTTTTCAATATTTGTTTGAAATTTTCTGGTTTCTTTTCTGCATAGGGAATCCCCCCTTTGGGATAAATTCCATCTCAATGTGACAAGACATCAGGCACTATAGAGTGCTTTCCAGGTCTGTAGACTTTGGTAAAGTCAAGTTTGGATAAGAACTCAGTCCAATGGGCTTGGCAAAGAGTCAAGACTTTAGAAGTCATAAAATGTTTTAGGGATAAATGATGAGTGAGATCTTCAAAGGTAAAGGTAAAACTGAGGGGGAAAGCTCTCCAGATCTTAACAGCCCATACAATGGCTAAGAGTTACTTGTTGTGGATTTCATAGTTCAGTTCAGCACTACCCAATTTTCTTCTGTCAAAAGGAATTGGGTGCTTGGACCCATCAAGGGAGACTTGGCTGAGAACAGCCCATAGGGTATAGTCACTAGCATCAGTTTCCAGAAAGTTTTGTAAAGAAAAGTCAAAATGTCTGCGGACAGAAGCCTTGGTAAAGGCCAGTTTGAGGTCCTCAAACTGCTGTGTGAACCTGGGAGATAAAGGAAAGATGGGTTCTGAACCAGTGATGGAGTGGGGATATTGAACTTCCTGGAATATTTAAAGATAAAACTTCAATAACAATTAGAAGAACCCAAGAACTGCTGCAAAGCCTTTTTGTGGTTAGAGCTGGCCAATCCAAGATCTTTTGGAAATTCATGTTTTCCATTTCAATACTATCCCTAGAGATCACATAACCAAATTAACCCACTGAGGAGTCATGAAGTCCACATTTAGAAGCCTTTGCATATGAGCTGTTCTTCCAAAGTATGTTCAAAACTTCACTCACATGAGCTGTGTTTTCTTTTAAGTTATTGGAAAAAATAAGGAAATCATGAAGGTATACCACCACACAGGTGGTTAGAGGTCTCTGAGGTCAATCTTCCCAGAATTGCAAACCACAATCCTTCTTTTTCACAAAGAGGACAGGTGCAACAGTGCTTGAAATGCTGGGGCAAATGAAACATTTCTCTATATTTTCCGCTGTATTGGCTTGTAGGTCCTCCTTCTCATGGTGACTGACGGAGTAGATATGCCCCACTTGAGGCAAAGGGCCTTCCAATTGAATAAGTTCACTGTAAGCACAGTGAGGGATAATTTTATCAGCTTTTACTTGGGAAAAAAATCTAAAAAGGCATGGTAAGCTTCTGGAACTCTCTCAATCACAGTTTCCATTTTTTCCTGGTCCTTATCTTCATTCAAAACTTTTACAGAAGAGTGCTTTGGGCCAGAGTCAGAAGTGGAAATAATCATATGCAAAATTTGAATGGATAGATAATCATCTATATTCTCCCAGAATTTCAGAGAATTTCCAAAGAATATCCAATTTACAGAGGTAGTTTTTGAAATCAAAGGAAAGTTTTGTGGTTGCATAGATTCTGAAAAGGGAGCAGGAGCAGTGATCTGCAGGTTCACTGGCAGAAGGTGAGTAGTTGCCAAAAAAGAGTTCAACAGAAGTGAAATGATACAAAGTTGGTTGGTGCCTTGGGGTGATCAAACCCAATTGCCAATTTAACTTGTGGTTCTGGAAATAGAGCAAGTCAATAACTAGAATAATATGTTCTTTGGGGAAGTATCAACAACCAGGAAATCCCATTAAAAGTTGGGAAAAGAAGGTAAGTAGAAGGATGAAGGAAGCCTTATGAGTAATAGCCTGTGAGGGTGAGTCATTGCATTTGTCATTTTCTGAAGAATGGCCAGAAGGGCAGGGTCAGTGGAAGCACCCTGAGAGGAATTAGGAATATTAGCAGCTTGGGAAGTTGGTGGGACTTCACTGGCATTAGAGGTTGGGTTTGGATTACCCTCTGGTGAGGGTAAATCCAAACGACTCAAGATTATGGAGTCAAATCCTGAGTCCTCATCCTCATCTTTGTCTCTATGGTTTCTTGGGATAGGAACCAAGCTGGGTTTGTAAGAAGGAGAGTTAAAAAAATGGTAGCCTGTTACTGGAAACTTTCCTATAAATCCGTGAAATTTTGAATCAACAGATGAAGGCATAGGAAAATTGGGAACTTGAGGGACAGGGTACAACAAGCCAGTGTCCATTGGAGTGAAAGTTTTAACCACTGGTGTGAGTGCTGGTAGATTTGAAAACTTTCTTCCCATTCCACAAGCTTTTGGAGGAGAAAGTTTAGTTTGTTCAGTGGCCTCTCTTGCCCTGAAGCTGCAATTGGCAGCTGGGCTCGAGATATGGGAGAAAAGAGCATGTAATAAAGGCATTTATTTGCCCAAAAAAAGGAGTGAACCAAAAATAATTGTACCCATAAAAGAAGAAAGTTTTTGAAGAATATAACCCATTTAATTAGTTAATAGGTGGCCCAAGTTCAAAGCATTGAAGGATGGTGTCAAAGCGTAGGTTTCAAAGAATAAAAGATTAGGCATCAAAGCGTCAAAGTTTCAAAGCGTAGGTATCAAATTGTCAAAGTGTAGGCGTTGCAGCGCTGAAGAGTCAAAGCATAGGCGTTCAAACATTGAAGCATAGGCTTCAAAGCAGCAAGTGAGGCAGGAATTTTTAAATAGGGAATGGAAGTAAGCTAGCAAGAAAAAATGATTTCATGAAAATTATACCCAAATTTTATTTAAATTGAGTTCAATCAAAGCATCAAAGTACCTTGTCAAAGCGTTGAAGTAAAGATTCAAAGCATTGAATTAACGGTGAAAAAGCTTCAAAGATTCAAAAAGTCATAGTAATGGTGTCAAAGTAATTGGGTTGAGGCGTTGAGACCACAAAGAAAGGTGTCAAAAGCATCAAAGCAAAACATTGAAGCATAAAAGCGGGGTCCCAGACAATGGAAATTTGGGGTTCAAAAAGGTTGTATATCAAGATAAGGGTTTCAATGAAATGGCCAAAAATTCAATACCAAATCAAGGTTGGGAAGGGATAGGAAAGAAAACAAAAATTTCCACCAATTTAATAGCAAGATTTTGATGCAGAAAAATAGGGTAAGGAGTGTGAGTGGGTGAGGTTGGTATTTTTGGGGAAGAAATCAGTTTAATGTCACAAGGGCTGCTGAAATCCAAGCAGGGCTTGTCACAAAGGGGACTCTAATCTCAGTACACTTGGGGGCAAGCATACTGGAAGATGCTACAAGGAGCAGAGTAAAATTCAATGGAATATAAGGTGCTGATGACACTTGCTGGGATGGATTCCTAGAAAGAAGTAGTAAACTCATTTCTTGGGGAAAAATAAGGAAGGAGGAAGAGGATTCAAGTTTAAATAGACAAGGGCTGGAGCTACAAAAGAGGTACAGTTGGTTGGGGATCAGACTAAATAAGCAATGATGGGGGAATAGTCAGGGTACCAGAGAGGGCTGATCAGGTATGATACTTCATTAGGTTAGGCTGCTTACACATTGGGACAAGGTTAAAGTTCTGGGATTTCTAAGTCAGGGGAGTACAGTTGAAGGCTTTACAGTGTACATGGATTTCATGAAGCTATATGATAATTAGATAGAGCATGTAATAAAATCTGCAAGAGGATGTACATAAGGATTCACAAAGGTTAAACAATGACAGAGTATGGGTAAGACAGAGTTAAAAAGGTAAGAGTATGTGCAGACCTTGGAGATCAATTATTTGCAAGCTCATGGAGTCTATCTGCATATTCTATTAGGTTTGAGTATATGTAGATATGTAAGGCATGGAGATCCTGAGGATATGTAGTTTTAGGAGATATAATGATATAAGTATCCAGAGACCTAAGGTTGAAGTTCCTAGGAAAGTAGATTTTGCATGTGGTCTAGACTTAGTTTTCTGAGGCTTGACTGAGTTAGATGCCAGTATGACAATCCCCAGTAAAACTACTCCTGGACAGTGGAGCTTTCTGCTTTTGTGCTGGATCCTCTTACCTGGAGAAAAAAAATCCCCATTGGAAAGATAAATTACTACTAGTAACACAAGCTAAGTTCAGTAGCTGAAATTCATCCTGAAATTCTATAGGAGTAAGGTGCACAGATGTCATACTCCCCAAAAATCAAGGATCTCTCAAACTGAAAATTTAGTTTGTAGTATTAAAGAAAGGAGTATAGGATTACTTCCTACTGGGTAATCAATTTCTATTCCTGTATGGAATACATTTCTTCCAAAGAAAAGGAAGGTACTTTACCATAGGAGGTGATTGGAACCAGAAGTTTCAGATATGTCACATCAGGTCTCTGAGTTCCTAATCCACATATGGAAAAAACTTGGAAACCTTTAACCAAGAGTACTTCTCCCAAGCATCCCTCGAATCCCAGCTCAGTGAAGACCAGAAAAGGGATAGAATTCAAGTCTGCTTTGAATAAAAGAACACTCTCTGTACCCAAAGATCACCCAATTGGTAACATGAAAGGAAATGACATGTTCTAACTTTGACTATCAAGCCTCCATAACTTCCAAACCTTAGGAGCCCTGCTGACCCATCTAGCATAAAATATAGAGCTTCCCCTGATACCCACATCCAAGGAATAATTGACCTTCAGTTTTTGAGGAAAGTAGGACAAAATGAACAGGTGGATGTAACCACACCAGTAATCATAGCCTGGAAGAATGAAAAATTGAGAATGGTTGGAGACTTGATAATGCTTAATAAATACACCCAAGCTGACTAATATCCTATCCCAAGGATTGACCATGCTCTCCATACACTTTCAAAAGCTAACTTTATCACTACTATGGAAATTTTGAAAGGATTCCACCAGATTCCTATCATCCCTGACAGCAGTATTTTCATGAGAATTATGTGGCACCCAGGGATATTTGAGTACCTCAGAATGCCCTTTGGGATTGAAAATGATCCTTCCAACTTCCAAAGAATGATGCTTAAATTACTAGGCAAGTTCATCAGACAAGGCTGGATGATGGTTTATATTGATGATGGTATCATTGATACTGATAACTGGACTACTCAAATGGAAAAAGTAAGACTTGCAAAAACCATATCTGCTGCAGGTTTGAAAATATCCATGAAGAATTTTAACTTTGTATATGGGGAACTAAAAGAACTAGGACAAATAGTCTCTGGTCTAACCCTTACAGCGGATCAAAGCAAGATAGCTGCTGTAATGAACAGGCCAATTCCCCAGAACAAGACTGAACTCTTTTCCTTCATCACTCCTGCAGTTATTATAGAAAGTACGTACCCAATTTTGCCCTACTAACCAAGTGTTTGTATGAAATCTGAAAAAAAAAACCTTTTTTGAAATGACTGATGAAAAATGAAAGAAATATGTAAAGCTAAAAACTGCAATGACTACAGCCCCCATGCTAATCCAACCTGATTACAACAAAAATTTTGAACTATACATAAATTCCAGCATGGAATGACTAGGACCTTCCTTGAACCAGGAAGTAATAGAAAATGATAAACCAATGGAGAAAAAGATACTCTTTATATCCAGAAAAAAAAAAGAAACAGAAAAGAGATATTGTGCCAGGCAAATGAAATGCCTTTCTCTAGTCTGGGCATTAGACAAGCTCCATTACTATCTAGAAAGCATTAAATTTGTAGTAATCACTGACTGTAATTCTGTTAAGACTGTTATGAACATGAAGACTCCCAGCAGGCACATTCTGAGATTGCAGGTAGCTATCCAGTAATACACAGGAAAAATGACCATAGTCCATCAAGCAGGAAACAAAAACCAGAATGAAGAAATCCTGAGTACAAATGCTTTACCTAGTGACCCTAGAAATCCTGCCCATTACCAAGAATTTCATGATGTCTTTCCCATACCCCACATTAGTATTCTCAATACTGAAGCTCTAATAATGGGAAAAATATTTGTGCATTGAAAAAATCATTGTTTAAATCTATCAGAGAAACTTACACACCTGACATAAAAAAAAAACTAATATCTTTTATGGAAAGTACTAACCCTCAGGCTGAAATGATCAACAGCTTACCTGAAACTTTTCTGAAAGCCTATAAAGCTGGGAGATTCACCTTATGTGATGTTTTAGCAACCTACAGACATCAAAACTCTAGTGTTTTGGTCTTAACAAATTGGGAAAAGATAAAGCATATTCTAGCGGAGCTTCATGAAAACTGCTCCTCTGGTCACTTATTCTATGACAGGACCCTAGAGAAAGTTTAACTAACAGGTTGGTGGATTAATTGGAGAGACTTGAATATAAAATATGATTCTAGATGTGAAACTTTCCAAAATTATAACACACTGGGAAAAGGTTTGGGCTTCTACAGAAGATTACTGAGCCCAAGAATAGATGCGAAATCATCAACATGTATTTTGTGACTGGACTACCTCCAGGAGGTGCTTAATCTTAAAACTCAGTCCAATTCATAGTGGACTGGTTTACCAGGAAAGCCAAATCATTAACTAACCACAAGGAAGATACAGCCATGGAAGTAGCACTTCTTTTCTGGAACAGACTCATTGCAGATTTAGGGGTCCCAAAGATTATCATAAGTGACAGAAAAACCAAATTCACCTCAGAGTTCTCGAGAATCCTTCATGATATTCTGGGAACTACATTGGCCTTCTCCACGGCTTATCATCCCCCAAAAGTTTGGGCTGGCTGAAAGAATGATCAAGGCTATAGGAGACATGCTCAGATAATTATTCTGTTTTGGATTAGAATATAAGAATACAGATGGATACTGTCATGACTGGGTCAGCCTTTTACCTGCCCTAGAAATTGCCTACAACTGAAGAAAGCACTCTGCCACAAAAGAAGCACCCTATGTCCTGGAAGGAGGATGGATACCTAAGTTAACCAAAGACAACCTTAACCAGCACGTGGCCAACATACATCCTAAATCAGAAGACTTCAAGAAAATGATAGACATGGCAAAAAAATGCTGCTAAGTTTTTTCATGATGCTGTTGAATACAACCCACAGAGATGGGACAAAATTCATAAAGAACCTGACTGTAAGATTGGAGAGCAAGTCCTGATCTCAATGTCACCCTTCAAGCTTTAGGGTTATTTTCTTCTTCACTTTGGCATATCATTTCCTCAGTACCCTCCACCTCAGTCAATAAGCATGACACAAACAAAGAACAACATCAACAGCCCCTTTGGCTACCTCCTCTGGCTTGTGTAACAACCTTCCAATCTTGGCAGCTGACTCAGTATATTCTTTCAAATCTTGCAGTTAACTCTACTTTGGTTGACCATCCATTGGATCTTTTCTCTTCCACCCTGGGTATCATCAACCCTTGGACTTCCATTCTTGGTCACGCACTCACACTAGCTTGGAACCATGCCTAGATAGCCACACCAACTGTATAGTTTGCCAAAGGATTAGTCCCTTACCCTGAATGAACTACATCTTCACATTTGCATTTTATCACATTTCATTACTTCCTTTCCCAGCCTTTACATCCTTGTAAACTCAGATTCTATTTTCTTGAATAAAACTACAACCTTGGAGACACCTGTGCTTTTATTTCATTTCCCATTCCATTCATGTCATTCATTTCCTCATTGCCTCCTAGCTGTAGCTATCTATTTATTAGGTTTTATCTAGTAACCTTTGGATTAACTTATAAAGGCTGTGTTGCCTGCCTGAAGATTGTCTCCTCAGTTAGTTGATTTCATACTTTCTTGCATCTTGATAAATCCAGTCATCAAATTGGGCTAGGCTTTGGTTTTTCTTCCATTGGAAAACTTTTCCCCCTGTTGCGTTTTGTTGAGCCACTCAATCATAAATTTTACACTATGCAGTTGGCCTCACTACCTTGAACTTGCCCTTGCACTCAGTCTCTACCCTTTGCGCTTGAAATCATCTAAGATTTCCCTATAGTACTTGGGGTCTTTGTGTCACATTCAACCACTAAAGTCAGCAATCTATCAGGTAACAGAAAGGTAAGACCTGACTTTTTGGGATCATTCACAATCAAATAAACTCATGGAAAAAATGCTGTAGAAGTAATCCTAAGTGATGAAATTTCCAAAAAACACCCAGTATTCCCAGTAAGCCTGATCAAACGCTTCTACCCAAGAGAAGGATAAAAAATGACTTCAACAGAGAATCCTATCAAATATGACGCTGAAAATGGAAAAGGAAAAGTCAGCAAGATCCTTAAAGACAAGAAAGAGAGGATCAATGGAAGAGATATAAGACTTTACCTAGTCAGATACAAAGGAGAGTCAGCTGACAAAGATGAATGTCTACCAAAAAAAACATTACAGATGGACCTTTAAACCTGAGAAATGACAGATCCAATAAAATACACTAGGGCCAGAAATTTGTTTCAGATATAGACATATCTTGGAGTGGGGAAATGTCAGCTTGCTACTTTTACAGAGCAACCTGTAAAAGTAGAATAAGAACAAAAATAAAGTATAAATGACAGAAGGAGTGAGAAAAGTCAAAATATAATTATTGATTTGAATTTCTTAACCAAAATAAGGAAGGGTCACTCACTGAATCCACCCTTGAATTATAACTCCTTCTATTTTCCCATAAATTTACAAGAAAATGTCCCAAAACCAAAAACCACTACAACTGATTTTTTGGTCAGTTCAATACTTCACCTTTATTTTCAAGTGAAGGCTTAACACCTAAAACTGACTAAAAATTTAAGTTTCATGTATAGTTTGGGAGTTACAACCAGTTTTGTTTTCTGTCACAATTCCCACGTGCCGCAGCCATAAATCCATACAATAAGAGTTGCACACGCCTGAAACCCAAAAACGCAGGCACCTTTCAAGAAAACCGCATGCAATGGGGTTCTGTCAGCGGATTCCAGATTCCCACCCGCAGCTGTCAAGCATGTGTGCTTCAAATCTGCCTGGACAATTTCTGACAACCAGGTAGCACAGAAACCTGCTGCAACATCTATGCATCCATCATGCATATTGAATAATATAAACAACAGAAAGAGAATGATTCAAAAAATCCCAAAATTGAATAAAAAAAATAAAATTCAAATCATAAAATATACAAATTAAGGAAAACAATAATAAATTTTTTCACAAAAATAAAATTATCAAATCTTTATGAACCACAAAAAATATCAAAAAAATCCCCTAAAAGTTATTAAAAATTACCAAAATGATCAGAAGGTAAAGGAAAATTTGCAAATACCCACCTCTGACCACTTGAATAAAACAAATATAATATACAATAAGGGAATATGCCAGAACTACAGATATAAGAAATTAATATTGAACAAGTTCTGACAATTATTTCACACATAAATATGACACAGACAGGTAAATCTGAGTGAAAGCACTAAGTTTCAGCTCTCTGATACCAGGAACCTTGCAGTCCTTTAGCTACAGAGAGTGATAAAAATGCTGGAATGATAATAATAATTATTGATAAAAATGCTGGAATGATAATAATAATAATTATTACAATAATAAACACTTAGAAGCTCAAATGAATGATTTAATAAGAGAAGTTGCAAGGTTTAATTGGTTTGGTAGTAAATGGTTTTCAATATAATATAAAAGAGGGGCCACAGTATTATACTACTGGGGATCTTTACAGACTAGCAACCTCTCTTCAAGGGGCCTCCTTAGGCAGTTTAAGAACCTTGGAATAAATATGGGTGCCTTAGGAAGGACTTATTCCACTAATGGCTGGGCTTAACATCACAAATGGCCTAGACAGGAAGGGTAACACTCACTCTGAGCACTTCAACAAAAAAATCCTGGAATAATTGGAAGGGTTTCAGAGCAGATGGGGTAGATTGCTTGACTAAACTTCAATGGTTGATTGGTTAATATAGGTAAATAATACTACTACAGACTAATTCATAAATCACTTTATTATCTTCATATAAGCACTTGATTAAAAATGACACGGTTTCTGATTGATAATAAATAATTCGTGGTAAACTGATGATGGAATAATGGATCCAAAGAGGTCTGTATCAATACCTTTTTGGGGTGATTTTTGTCTTCTCAGGGCATGTAGAGAGGTTTCTGCTGGTGGGATGAGGCTGGCAAGCCAGTCAGGGCAAGATTAGTACGTCCACTTGGTGCTGTCAATCATCTGTCCTTAGCTCTGCTGGATTTCTGTACTATTTTAGACACAGGATCTGCTAATCTGTTATGGCGTAAATTTGATCATTCTGTACTCATCCTTCATTTTTACTATTGATATTGCTTTAAGGCATGCAGATGTGGATGTTTACTGATTTTCCATCATCTGCTGATCATGTAGATAATTTTTAATAATTTTTATGTGTGAAATGTTGGACTGGTAACCAAGACCAATCTGTATTTCATAAGAGAAAACAATAAGTATGAGAATAGAGAAGGACAGCCAACAATAACAAGATTGATAAAAAAAATAAAACCAATGGAAAGGATACTGGCTGAGACAGACAAGTCTTATGATAAGTGGGAAGGAGACTTGATGAGATGCAGCCAGGAGACAATACGCAAACACAGTTCAGAATGACTGATTAAGGGATAAAGATCTGAATCAGGAGGATTAGTTCCTGAGCTGATCGATGAGTTGCTAGTGTTGTTCTTACCAGAAACTGACTGGTTGCTTGTCTCAATGGATTGGAGAGATTGATTTTGGGATGAAGCTGTTGAGCAGTTAGGACTTGAACAGCGGATTGATTGTAGTGATTGGAACGGATCAATTTGTTTGGTTTAATTTGTTGGTTTGGATTGATTGATTGGTGTTTATTGATAGTGTGGTTGAAAGATCTTGAACATCTGAATTGCCCTGATCCATGTTGGCGCAAGTGATAAGTTGTAAGTCGCAGGAGCAAGATTGACAATAGTGAGCGCGGACATAGCGGGCGGAATTAAAACATAGTGCGCGGGATTGAATGAGGTAGTAGGCACAGTCATCGCGTACAAGATTACATGAGTGTGTCACATATAAGGGCAATTTGTAGAGAAGCCGCATATAACTAAAGATAGAGATTGAAGGTTATGAGAGAGATAAAAATAAGAAAGAAAATAAGATATAGAAAAACCTCAAATAAGGGAGAGGGAAATAAGGTCAGAACATTAACATTATGAACACTCCTTGTAGTGTTTTGTGGTATTCAAAGATCAGGATCAGTGATTTACGTGATAATACTTGATCTTTGATTTATTATTAAAAAAATTTTTAAACTTAATTTTTATTAATTTTATTTAAGTTTTGATCTTTTTAGATCATTAGTAATGCATTTGTCTGTTTGTTACATATGCTAGGCAACCCTAACTAGGTTGTAGCTCTTCTGAGCGGTACCTGGTTGTCAGATTAGTCACGACTGCTCCAGACGCGGGGATCAGTTAGTACAGATGCGCGCGGGGTAGTATCTGCTGCGTTTGTGGAAGAATCAGCTCCGCGCGGGTCTCTAGTACGGGGGAACCTGCTGCTACTAGTACGTAGGGATATGTAATGATGCAGGGCTGCGCGCGGGAATTGTGACATAACACATTTCCGCGTGTAACTCCTAAAATATACACAAAACCTCAATTCTGAGTGAATTTTAGGTGTAAACCCTATACGTGACAATTTGTGTGAAATATTAGAATGGCCAAAAAGTGCCATACTGGTGTCGTGATTTTTAGCACTTTTCTTTTTAATTATTTTAAAAATATAAGGACTTGGAATTCAAGGGTGGGGTCAGTGAGTGACCCTACCTAATTTTGGGTGAGGGATCCATTACTGTAATAATATTTATGGATTTCTTACTCCTTATTTTGTTAATTGAGATATTCTTATTTTTCATAGTTTTGTGTTACTATTTGACAGTTTTGCTCTGTACATAGTAGCAAGCTGACACTAAGAATGGGTGACCAAACAGACCAAGCCAGCCTGCCAGCTTAATGCCTCAAGCAAAACTCTCTATACGGGCCAAGAGAAGGCCCATTCACCACAAAGAGGTTCATATACAGTACCTTTTGGTTGTTTTGAACCCCAGTAACTTTTTGTATCAATCAAGACCCATTTCCATCCGTGATGAAGGGTTTAAAAGAGATAAATCAGTGATATATGGCCTCAGTATTATAGTATAATTATTAATTCTAAACCATTATTGATTCCATTGAAGAAAACCGGCAAAAACCACAACCTTTGATCTAAGACCCTTTCAACTGTGAAATCCTGAAGTAACTTTGTGGGCAAATTACTTCAAAGTAAGTCTTTTTCTCTCTTCCCAAGTCCTGAGTGCTTTTAAGCCAATAAAAAACATCATTCTCTTGAAGGTTAAGCCTATGAATATATTATGAAGGGACCCATTGTCCAGGGTTAATATTGTCAAAAGTGGCCCCCTGTAGAGTGGTTGTTTTACTGTAAAGATCCCCAGTTTTTTATAAAGTGTGGCCCCCCTTAAAAAAATATTTCATATTTTTTTTTGGAAAAACAAAACAAAATATTGCACTTTCTCTCACCATATTTTTATTATTTGAGAATTTCACATGCTTACTTGGAAATATTATTATTCCAACACCAGTATCACTTTTTGTAGCTAAAGGACAGCAATTTTACTTGCATCAGGAAGCTGGAACTAAACTTGGTAAACAAACAACTGAAAAAAACCCTTAGCTTTCACTTGGCAATCCCCCCCCCTGCTTCTGTATCCAACCCTTGGCATTTCCCTCAAACTATGTTGTGGTGGCATTTTATAGCAATGAGTTGGGAATTGCATTGCTGCTGCGGTATCAGCATTGGGTACATGTTGGCTCAGAATTTGGGAGTGCGGGCTCAGCACTGAGCATGGCCGGTGAAATGGGGAAACAGGGAGTGCTTGCAAGCATAACAGGGGACCAGCTTGCAAAGTTTAGATATTCAAAGAAGGCGCGTTGGGCCAATAAAGACAGGCATGGGGGGCTCCAAGTAGGGCCCAGCGCGCGCCATGAGAATGATGAATTGGATGGAAATAATGGCAGGCAAGCTTTGGAGTAAGGGATAGGATTGGTTTAGGGTTTTATTTTGCATAGTTTTCTTCCTTTAGATTTTGGGCTGTAGTTGCCCTTGTATCTAGGTTAGGGGTGAGGGGCAGGGAATAAAACATTTCTCTCATTTATGGGTTGTAGGAGGATTATCATATCATCAGACCACCAATTTGGGCAAGGAAGAAACTCCTCATTTCCTCATTATCTCTCCTTGTTGTTGGTTGAAAGGCAGCTCAACTCCTTACAGACCCTTGGGACCAATAAATTCCAAACTGAGGATAACCTTTAGGGGGCATTATCCTCTTTTTTCCACATATGGGGGTCTGGCCAGGAAGTAAAATTTTGTTCCTATTCTCTTGAAGTAAAACAGGGTCAATGCCTCCCACAATCATTCCTAGGTCCAACACCCCTCTGACTTCTCTTCATGCTCACTTGGTTGCAAATGGCCCAACTCCTCCTCCACCAGCTTTGGCTTGTGGCGCCAGGACAATTTTTTCTCCTCCTCCTTTCACTGAGGATGGGTATGATCCTTGGCTGGTTTTAATAAAGCCAGAAGACTAATTCAACATCCTGTTCAAATGCAGATGTGGAACAGTTCCTCTCCCAGTATTAAGGGATTACTGAAGCTAAGGGCGCATTGGAGGAAAATAGGGCTTGCCTTGCTTTCCTCTTTATTACTGACAAGGAGAATCTCTGGGAAATTAAGAACATGGAAGCAAAAAAGTGTTTCAACTGGCCAAAACTGAATGGGGGATCCTGACTCAGTGGGGAAGATGCAAGCCCTGCTTCCAAGAAAGTGGCTTTGAAAAAGTGGCTTCCAAATCAAGCACACGCAGGTGAGTTTGAAAGCAAGGGGAACTGATAGAGTATGTGGAAATTTTTGACAAGGTTTATTGGTATCTGGCAAAGAATGAGGTGGTCTTGGGTCAGACGGGGGAAATGAAGAGGGCCTTCTGAGGATGGCATGGGCGCCAGCTTTGGGCACTGGTGAAGAGGTACCTATACAATCATGTTTTGTTCAAAAGATTGTTGGATGAGAGCATTGTGCTCCTACCCAATGTATAGACTATATGTTGGGCCATGGAGAGTTAAATTGATTTAGATGATTTCATCAAAGAAATTCAAAAGTTGTTTAAAGCGGGGAAAAAGAAACAAGAAACCCAGCAATCACCAGGCCCAGAAGGTAGCAGGTCCATCAGCGCCTGAACACAGTTTGAGGAGTTATTGTCAGCTTGCTACTTAATACAGAGAAATCAGTAAAATTAGACAGAATAAATAAAAATAATGCAAAATAGTTAATTTAAATAAAAGGAGTAAGAAATCCCTAGATATTATTCCAGAAATGGATTCCTTACCAAAGATTAGGTGGGGTCAATTGCTGACCCAACCCTTGAATGTTTACTCTTTCATATTTTCAATAAGGGTGATAATAAATTCAAGGCTCATTTGAGCCATGTGGCATGGCTACACGGCTACACCTGAGCCATGCAGACCCCACAAAACTTGAGTGTGGTTGATCTGTACTCCACAAGGCAGCTGACGGCCGTGTGGTGGCCGCAAGACTACATTTGAGCTGTGTAGAGCCCAAGATGGCTGAAATGTAGTCATTTTGCTGTGCCAAATGGCCAGGCTGACCACATTCAAGTCATGTGGGGCTGTACATGGCTTGAATGTAGTAGTATAGCCATGCTACAAAGCTACAATTCTGGTGGGAAAAAAATATAAAATAAAATAAAGGGTATAAAATAAACCAAAATAAACTAAATAAAAATACAAAAAAAAAAAAAACAGAAATTAACCAAAAGATCAAAAAAGTTGATTTTTTGGTTGAAAAAACAAAAGATAAGATATAAAATAAAATTAAGCAAAAAAAACAATAAAAACTGAAGAAAACCAACCCATTGTCTTCATATTCAAGTAAAAAATTCAAGTTCAACTTGCAGAACCCAAATGTGGCCCAGGGCTACCCAAATAGTTTTGTACAACCCCCCAGGGGCTGCGTACCCACAAACACGGCTCAAACGCCCCATGTAGGGGGTTTATACAGCCCCCAGAGGTTGTGCGTGTTTGAGACAACCCCTTGGGCGCGTCTAGACGCTGTTTTTTTCCCGCACAGGCGTCTTGGACACATGTATGGGCCCCCAGGCGTCCATTGGGCTGTGTAGGGCCCTACATAACTCCCACACGACTGGGGGTTGTGAATTTAACATCACCCTTGAAATAATTAAATAAGAAATGAAAAAATGCCATGGAACTACTTTGGCACTTTTTGGCCAATTTAATTTTTCCACACAAATTGTGATGTATAGGTTTCACACCTAAAATTCAGTAAAAATTGAGTTTTTGTGTATATTTTAGCAGTTACACATGGAAATGTGTTTTGTCATAATTCCAGCGCACAGCTCCACAGTCCACAAGCATCTTCCTTATCCAGCACCCTTAAGATTTCTGCTTACAGAATTCTTGAAAGCAACAGATCCTACCCCACGCGCATGTGTATTGACTGATCCCCATGTCACGATCTGTTGTGACTAAAAAAACAACAGGTACTGCTCTTAACACCTACAACCTAGCAGGAGCTGCCATGTGTATGTAACATTGTGAAATATGCATGAGAAAGGTTCTAAAATCCCTAAAAGTTAAATAAAATATTAATTAAAAAATTTTTACATATTTTAAATTAAATAATCAAATACTAGGAATTTTCACAAAAAGGACTGATCCCAATATTTAAAGACCATCAAAAACATTAAGAATTTGTTGCAAATATTCTTAAAAATCAGCAAATTAATCAGAGGGTGATGAAAAATCTATGAACCTCCACTGCTGATCACTTTAGGAAAGTACCAGTCATACAAATTTAAGATTCATGCAGAATATTCAAAATGATGAATTAACACATTAACAGATCCTGCAGCTAAACCCATGCAGAAATACAGCAGATCTGAGGTCAGCTGATTGTCAGAAAGCTCAGGGAAGTTCCAATCCTGCCCACGCTGGCTTACTTGCTGTAGAACTTGAGCCTTTCTCTCTCCACACTCCCTGAGGACGCTCTTTTCCACCACAAAAAGGTATTTATACAGACCTCTTTGGAATTATTTTTCCCCATTTTACCAGGAATTTTATTTATGATCAATCACAAAAAATGTCACTATTGATTCATTGCATATGGGAGGTGAGAAATTGATTGACGTATTTATTCTGAATTATTATTATTATTTCCCAAAACCCATTAACTGATTCATCAAATTTTAGTCAAGCAATCAAAATCCCCTGATCTAAAACACTTTTCTAGAATCTGTGGAGGCTCTTCTGTGAATTATTACTCAAAAGTGAATTTTTTTTCCTTCCTGCCTTGGACTGAGTGCTGTTTGTCCAGCCATACTAGCTAGATAATTCCTTAAAAGGCTTGCACCATTCTTACAAGTTTCTTAAACTGCTCAAGGAGGCCCCTTGAAGAGAGGTTCTTTTTCTGCAAAGATTCCCAGTAGTAAAATATTGTGGGCCCTATTTACATATTGAAAACCCTTTCACCACACCATTTCAAACTTTCACTTGCTCTTAACTTATTTATTATTCAAGCTTTTTAAGTGTTTATTCTTGGGAATATCATTATTCCCTTAATCTATCCCTCTCTGTAGCTAAAGAACTGCAAGGTTCTCGGTATCAGAGCTGAAATCTGGGGGTCTGGCTGGGAAATATCCCTAAATAAATAATTTTTTAATTATTTATTGCTTGGAACAGGCAATTAATCTTTCAAAATAAGTAAAAATACTTATTTGTATTTCTTTTTTAATTTTTTATTTTTCCAGTGGATATGGAGACCAACAGAGATTTAATCAACTATTATATTAACCTTCTTAAAAAGAAAAAAGAAGAAAAACTCCGTAAATTTGTGCCTGTTATTATAACTCCTGAGAAACAACAGGAAAGGCTCCTTTATTACAAGCAACAAGTTATAAAATAAAAGAAACTTGGACTTAAAAGAATTATCAATTTTAATTCTTTATTAAGGCAGCACAAGGAGTGGAAAATATATAAAAAATAGCTTTCTATCTTCAAAAGTAAGAACCATAATAATAAAAAAAAATTGACAAAAGTTATTATTTAAATTATGTAATTGTAATTAGGGCATCATTTTTCTCACGCATCCAACCCTTCATTTCATGCATTAGGGCGTATCAGAGTTAAGAAAACCGCCATTTTTTATTGGCAGGTTTCAACCCAAATCCGCCATTTTTAAATGGCCGGTTTCAACCCAAATCCACCATTTAAAAACCGCCATTAAAAATCAAAAAACCTGCTTATTTCAGATCAGACGTGTCAGAGTTACCTGGAAATAAATGGGTTTCTGCCAATAAATTATACAAAGGCTTTCACCAGTTCAACCGTGTCATTCACCATCATCACCCCTGGTTTCAAACTCTGGCCTCATTGGAAAAATTCTACCTCCAACCTCATCCAAAAAAATTGATTTTCATTGCTCTCCTCACTTCATCACTCTCATCCCCTCATCGATTCATCACTCTCATATTTCTTCATCACTCTCCTCACTTTATTGCTTTAAATAAATTCATCCTCTCATTGATTCATTGCTTCATCCACGCTTTCATCACATCCCTTCATCACTTCATTGCTTCATCACTTCATTGCTTCATCACTTCATTGCTTCATCACTTCATTGCTTCATCCCTTCATCCTTCTTACTCTTTTTAAATGGCCCCTTCAAAAACCTTCCCCCACAAGTCCACTAAAAAAAATAATGGAAAAAATAAAAAATCCCCCAGGAAATCAACATCCAACAATCCTGCCCCACCAGCTTCACAAGGCTCAAGTAAGCTCAAGAGAGCTGATCACATCATCCTGGTAAACTGGCTCAAAATTCCCTCCAACTACAATGCTTTCTTTGGATCCAACAATGAAACACAAGTTGGCTGACCTACATCCTTCAAGTTCAATGGTTATCTCCTGATGGCCAATGAACTCAAGAATAAAAGACAAGGTAGGCTGGATCTTTCATCCAATCAGATGAGGAAGCAATTCAAGAATTATCAAGCCTAGTACAAAAAGGACCACTCCAAGTCAATCTCCACTGACTTTGGTATCACCAACTTGGACAAATCCAAAGGAATCAACTTGGTGATTGATAAGTTGGACTCCATCTATCCTTTTTATATTATAATGGATGAAACCTTTGGAAAGAAAGACAATATCACCCCTCAATCCCCTTTTTATGCCCAAAAATCTGATTCAATCGATGCTGAATACTTGCCTGTGGATGCGCCACCTAGCAATGAGGACCCTGATGAGACCTTTGCCTTGGAGTGGCCCCCATCCAATGCCAAGGAGGATATTCCAACACAGTCAGCTCCAATTGCATCTACTTCAGCATTGATTGATGAGTCAAACAGGACCTTGGACCCCTTAATTCCTTATTTTTATTGCTCTCTTCCTGGGGTGGAAGAACTGGAGAATTTGGCCAATGAGGAGGATGTTATTCCAATATTGCAACTACCATCAACATCTGCTCAATTAAGAACCCAAGTTCTTTTCTCTCTGTCTGGTTAATCCTTAGTGACTTAGATTGTAAAAAAACAGGCTCATCCATTCCTGATTGGCCAAAAACTCAATCCAATGGGGCCTCACACATCCCCTTCAAATGAGAGCGACACCATTCCAACACAAATCTTCTCTGCAAAGGGAAAGAAAAAGTCCTCAAATTTCATCAACATCAACCCAAATAGATGTCAAAGGAGGAGAAATAATTCAAGCTTTTCTGGCTTTGAGGATATCATAGAGAAGCAATATTCAAGTAATAATGTTGGATTCTATTTGCTTTGAAAATACAGCTCATTCCCATTCCCATCTGAAAAATCAGCAAAACCACAAATTGAATCTGAAAAACTTAAGGTTTAAAAAGAGAAGTGGGATTGTCAACTGGTTATGAATTTTAAAAAGCAAAAAGATTATAGTTGGGCTCATCAACAAAAGTTGGATGCTGAGTTGCAAATTAAACAGTCTGAGCTGGAGTTTCAAAAAGAGAAAAAGGAGAAGGATTGAGAAGAAGTCCAACTCCAAAAGGAGAGGGAAAGGCTAGCCACAGACAAAAAATATAGGCTATCCGTAGCCCTGGCATGTATTGGTAGCAGTAGAGCTGTAGATGAAATCAAGGAAATCACTCAATTGCTGGTCTTGTAAATATATTTACTTTAAAAATTTTAAAAATAAAAAAATAAAAATTTATTTTTGATTACTACAATGTTTGAAACTATTTGAAACTCCACCAGTAAACAAATATTTTTATTTTTATTTGAATTTTTTTTCTAGAGTATATTGCCCCACTTTTTAATTCCAAGCAGGTTTTCCTGGTGGTTTCGTTGATTTGCATGGACATAGCCATCCTTTTATGAGTTGCAGTGTCCACAGCAGGAAAAGTACAGTTTTTGTACTTATTTGCTGCCCAAACCATTTTTACAATACCTTTTTCTTTGAAATCAATACCAAAACGTATATCAGGAAAAACAAATTGCCCATCAGATACTTTATATTCATCCTTGTTGTCAATCATTCTTCCATTTTATTTTTTTGTTGCAACCACGAGTAAGAACAAAAAGTCTGAGAGGTTGCCGTTTTCAATATGGGGACAGTTGTAGAAGCCATCAGAGGTGAAAGTGATATGTGGTGAACATTCAAAAGAGGTAAGGCAGGATCCAAATTCCAAAGAAGAGAAGGAGAAGATGTGGTGGTCCGTGATTGTTTCCTGGTTGGAATCAAATGAAATTTTGTCTAAGTTTTGAAACATTTGGCCTAGGATTTGAGAGAATTTGTAAAAACTAAGGTTGAGGAAGGCATACTCTTGAGGGGAATTTTGAATAGCTTTTTTCTTCAAATATTTCCAAAGAGCTCAGAAGGGTGCATCAATTTTCTCCATCAGATAGCCCACATCATTGCACCCCAAGATCTTGAGGATCCAACAGTTTTGACAAATTTTTTTGATTGGTGAAGAAAATTTGTCACAAATTTGATGTCCTTCTTCTCTTCCTCAGAGAGTTTATTCAAAGGGAGAAATTTAGTTATGGCCACAAGAGATTCTTGACAATTGGTTCAGTCAAGAACAGCAAAGTTTCCACCACTGAATAAATTTAACTTTTCAATCTTCTGTTTGGCCTGTTCAAACTCTTCAGGGGTGAGATTTTTTTTCCCAAAACCCTTCTTCAGCAACTTCCAAAGAGTTTTGGGATTCTCTCATTTGGGCCCTCTTTCTCCAGAGATCTCTCTGCTTTCCACCTCTCTTGATTGTTTTCAACACATCTTCTTCTATATTTTTCCCTCCCATGCAACTGCTTTGCTTAGGGTGAGGATCAAGACAGGATTTGATTGGTTGTATAACATTTGGAGAATGGTGGGAGAAGCAAGGGTTATCTTTCTGCTTTCCACCTCTCTCCATGTTTTTGAACACATCTCCTTGCATCTTGTTCCCTCCCATGCAACTTCTTCCCTTGGGGTGAGTATCAAGGCGGGATTTGATTTTTTGTATAAAATTGGGAGCATGGTGGGAGAAGCATGGGTCATGCAGAAAAAGGGTAGGCACCTAAAGAAACGGGGTTCAAAATGAGTGTTGCAATGCGGGGAATCCAAAAAAAAAAATAAATCATCAGCCATGTTTCAATCATTGTGGAAGATGAACAAAAGTAGAAAGATAAATACTGGTCTGTCAATGATGATAGCCCCCCCTCCAAAAAAAAAAGTCAGTCAGAGTCATTGATCAATCAATGAGCGGAAGGACAAGAAGGAGAAGGGGGTCATAGGGCTCACCTTGGGGAGTCAGCAAGGCAGGGTGGAGGTCAGTTGGCCAGCCAAAGAAGGGGGTGGTGCCCTGGTTCAGTTGGTCAGGCGGCCAAGGAGGGTGTTTCAGGTGGTCAATCACCTGGCTAAGGAGGGGAGGGGAGCAGGTTGGTTGGTCGGTTGGTCAGCCAATGGAGGGAGGCGCTTCGGGTTGGCTTGGAGGGTTGGCCAATGTAGGGGGGGGGGGGGCGTTGTCGGTCCGCCAATTGAGGGAGGCTGGGAAGGTTGGCCAATGGAGGGAGGTGGGGTGGATTTTTGGTTGGCCATCGGGTTGGCCAAAGGAAGGGAGGGGGAGGTGTTGGTTGGCCAAAGGAGGGAAGGGGGGACTTTGTTTGGCTGGCGGGTCATTGGTTGGCCAAAGGCGGGAAGGGGGGGGCTTTGGTTGGCCAGCCAAAGGAGGGGAGTGGGAGGGTGCGGTTGGACAAGCAAGCAAGAAGGGGGGCCGGCCGCCAAGCAAGGGTGGTGGGGGGGCTGGGCCAGCAGAGGGAGGTGGGGGGGGGGGGTTGCTGCCAAGAAAGGGTTGTTTGGGGGCCAGGCCAGTGGAGGGAGGTGGGGGGGGGGGTGTGTCCCCAAGCAAGGGTGGTGGGGAAAACTGAAGCAAGGGTGGTGGGGGGGGGGGGGAAAGGGGGGGGCATTGGTGGGGAGTAAGGGAGAGGGGCTGGGGGGGGTGGGGAAATGCTGATGAGCGGGAGGGGGGATCTTACCTGAGGAAAGATGCAAGGACGTGGGGGGGAACTAAAGATGGGTAAAGAGTTGGATCAGCATCCAATGATGGCAAGTATGAGGATGAGGGGTAGGAGCCTACCAGGGCTGGGGAGTGGAGGGTGAGGTGGAGGTGGAGGGTGAGGCGGAGGCAATGGGTGAGGTGGAGGTAGAGGGTGAGGTGGAGAGTGGACCGGTAGTGGGTGAGGAGGAGAGTGGACCAGTGGTTTGGTGGGGTGAGGTGGGTGGTTTGGAAGTTTTGGTTCTGCTTTTGTCTAAGTCCACCAAAAAAAAAAATTCCAAGTCAGCCTTGGATTCTTGGTTGAACAACTAAAACCAAAAAAGATATTTCACCTATTTAAAAACCAGATGCTACACATCAAATTGAGCAGGTTTGAGGGGTAGAATCCTCTCTCTCATGGCCAAAGATGAGGTAGAAAACAAGACGGGGATGAATTGAGGAGGATCAGGAATATCTTCTCCAAATACTTTGTCCCATTCATCCTTGATGTTGGAAAGAAGGTTGTGAAGGATTACACAAGTGATAATCCAGTTGATGAGGACCTTCATTTCCTTAAAATTTTGAAGCTGGTTTTGCATCTCCTGTAAGCTGGCCCATCTTCCTTTAAGGATTCCTATGGAATGCTCAATCCAAAATTGTGATTGGGAAAGATGATAGTTTAAATTGGTTTTTCCTTGATCATTGTACAAAACATTTGAAACATTCCGGTATGCTGGAACTACATATTTCCCACTAGAATAAGCCTAATTGGCCAGGAAGTATTGACCTTGGTCAAACTAGTTCTATCTAGTTCTTGGGCACCCGCATCTGATTGAAAACATATGAATCATGACAAGAAGCTAGAAGGCCAGCTTGGAGGGATATTAAATTCTTGTTGTTATTGAAAACAAGTTCTAGAGCCAGCAAGTATCTCAAAAAATAGATTCAAATTATTTGTTCAATGTGTGATCCAAAGTTTTATAAAATTCATTGGAAAAGAATGAATAAATTGCCTCTTTTTCCAATCAAAATAAAGGTTGCCATCTAGCTCGGGTTTTTGTCTCAAGGGGATGGTGGTTCCCTCAACAAAACCAATGCAACCGCAAAAGCCCTCAGTCTCCTTTACTTGAGATATTTCCTGATGTTCTTCTTTGGTTGTCCAAGAAAGGACTAAGAGACGGAAAGATAGGATAGCAATCATGAGTCTTTTTTTGTATGAGTCAATAGTTCCATAAACAACTGAGAATAGATTTTCTAATCAATCATTTGCTGCTCCATTTCCATTTGATCCCAATCTACAAAGAGCAACAGGCAGTTGGATAGATGGATTGAGTTGACAATTCCAATAATTGTTCTGGAAGATGTGGTTTTCTTCAATCATCTCCAAAAGTTTTACAAATGAAGTCAATAGAGTTTTGAACAGTTTCTGGAAGCTTAAGTTGGGGAGGAGATGAATCTTTTTCCTTTGATTAATAGGGTTGTGAAGAGTTTGTCCTCTTGAAACCATGTATTGCTTTTTTAATAGAGCATTCAAAGCCAACCAAGTTGATTCCAGATTGGAGTCTGAATCAGAGTCTGAATGGAAGTCAAATGTTAAAAAAACTTCAGTCAGATTGTTTGCATGTTCAACTTGCTGCCCAAAAGTTTGATTGGAAATTTTGAGAAAGATGACGATGTGATGTGGGGCGATGAGATGATGATGTGATTTTTGCGAAGATGGAGATGTGAAGCAAGAGATGTAAACCAATGAAGATGTGAAAAGATGGAGATGTGAAGCAATTGAGATGTGAAGCAATGGAGATGAGATGTTTGTGATTTCATGAAGATGGTATTGGTATGGATTTCCTTAGGTTGAGGTGTAGATGGGTTTTTTGCATGCAATGGATGGTGGATGCATGAAAATGGAAGGTTTGATTTTTGAAACCTGCCATTATGGAATGGGAAATGTTCAATTCATGGCTCATTGAGCCGTAGACACAGTTCAAAAGGGGCCTTTTGGCATGCCACACGGTCCA
This sequence comes from Puccinia polysora, assembly GCA_025617555.3. Lineage (NCBI taxonomy): Eukaryota > Fungi > Basidiomycota > Pucciniomycetes > Pucciniales > Pucciniaceae > Puccinia > Puccinia polysora. The sequence goes on along the minus strand of CM062613.1, from coordinate 35,222,591 downwards.
ATTCAAGCCTTGTACAACACCCCAAGGCTCAAAGAGTTGCGCGGCTGACCAAGCCTGGTCCTCCGGCCAGTTGCATTCCACAAAACTACATTCAAGCCATGTGGAGTTGTAAACGGCAAAAATGTAGCCGTGAGGCATCCCATGTGCAACCGGATTGCGGTGAGCCAAAAAAAAAAAACAAAAAAACAAAATGGAATGAAAGGGAAGTAACATAACCAGAAATAAATGAACCTTCCAAAAAACAGGAATCAACCAAAAAATCAATGAAATCAAAAAATTTTGATTTTTTGGTGAAAAAAAAAAACAAAAAAATCAAAAAAGGGGAATGTTAAATTCACAGCACATTGAGAGGTGTACACAGCTCTGTACACGGGTCTTTGAGTATTTTACATGGCTCAATGGGCTGTGTGGAACCCTGCACAACTCAAATGAGGCGTGTGGCATGCTACACGGCTCAAATGGGCCGTGTGGCACGCTACACCACTCAAATGGGCTTTGTGTAATCATAAATGTCCCATTTGAGTTTTGTGGAATGCTAAAAAACTAAAATCAAGTTGTGTAGCCTCCACTAAATAATAAATAATGAAAAATAAGTTATAAATGATAAATAATAAATTATACATGATAAATAATAAATGATAAATAAATAAGTAATAAATAAATAAGTAATAAATAATAAATACTAAATAATAATTAATAAATAATAAATAATAAATAAAAAATAATAAATAATAAAAAATAAATAATAAATAATAAATAATAAATAATAAATAATAAATAATAAATAATAAATAATAAATAATAAATAATAAATAATAAATAATAAATAATAAATAATAAATAATAAATAATAAATAATAAATAATAAATAATAAATAATAAATAATAAATAATAAATAATAAATAATAAATAATAAATAATAAATAATAATAAATAAATAATAAATAATAAATAATAAATAATAAATAATAAATAATAAATAATAAATAATAAATAATAAATAATAAATAATAAATAATAAATAATAAATAATAAATAATAAATAATAAATAATAAATAATAAATAATAAATAATAAATAATAAATAATAAATAATAAATAATAAATAATAAATAATAAATAATAAATAATAAATAATAAATAATAAATAATAAATAATAAATAATAAATAATAAATAATAAATAATAAATAATAAATAATAAATAATAAATAATAAATAATAAATAATAAATAATAAATAATAAATAATAAATAATAAATAATAAATAATAAATAATAAATAATAAATAATAAATAATAAATAATAAATAATAAATAATAAATAATAAATAATAAATAATAAATAATAAATAATAAATAATAAATAATAAATAATAAATAATAAATAATAAATAATAAATAATAAATAATAAATAATAAATAATAAATAATAAATAATAAATAATAAATAATAAATAATAAATAATAAATAATAAATAATAAATAATAAATAATAATTAATAATTAATAAATAATAAATAATAAATAATAAATAATAAATAATAAATAATAAATAATAAATAATAAATAATAAATAATAAATAATAAATAATAAATAATAAATAATAAATAATAAATAATAAATAATAAATAATAAATAATAAATAATAAATAATAAATAATAAATAATAAATAATAAATAATAAATAATAAATAATAAATAATAAATAATAAATAATAAATAATAAATAATAAATAATAAATAATAAATAATAAATAATAAATAATAAATAATAAATAATAAATAATAAATAATAAATAATAAATAATAAATAATAAATAATAAATAATAAATAATAAATAATAAATAATAAATAATAAATAATAAATAATAAATAATAAATAATAAATAATAAATAATAAATAATAAATAATAAATAATAAATAATAAATAATAAATAATAAATAATAAATAATAAATAATAAATAATAAATAATAAATAATAAATAATAAATAATAAATAATAAATAATAAATAATAAATAATAAATAATAAATAATAAATAATAAATAATAAATAATAAATAATAAATAATAAATAATAAATAATAAATAATAAATAATAAATAATAAATAATAAATAATAAATAATAAATAATAAATAATAAATAATAAATAATAAATAATAAATAATAAATAATAAATAATAAATAATAAATAATAAATAATAAATAATAAATAATAAATAATAAATAATAAATAATAAATAATAAATAATAAATAATAAATAATAAATAATAAATAATAAATAATAAATAATAAATAATAAATAATAAATAATAAATAATAAATAATAAATAATAAATAATAAATAATAAATAATAAATAATAAATAATAAATAATAAATAATAAATAATAAATAATAAATAATAAATAATAAATAATAAATAATAAATAATAAATAATAAATAATAAATAATAAATAATAAATAATAAATAATAAATAATAAATAATAAATAATAAATAATAAATAATAAATAATAAATAATAAATAATAAATAATAAATAATAAATAATAAATAATAAATAATAAATAATAAATAATAAATAATAAATAATAAATAATAAATAATAAATAATAAATAATGAATAATAAATAATAAATAATAAATAATAAATAATAAATTAGAAATAATAAAAAATAAATAATAAATAATAAATAATAAATAATAAATAAGAAATAAGAAATAATAAATAATAAATAATAAATAATAAATAATAAATAATAAATAATAAATCATAAATCATAAATAATAAATAATAAATAATAAATAATAAATAATAAATAATAAATCATAAATAATAAATAACAAATAATAAATTATAAATTATAAATAATAAAGAATAAAGAATAAAGAATAAAGAATAAATAATAAATAATAAATAATAAATAATAAATAATAAATAATAAATAATAAATAATAAATAATAAATAATAAATAATAAATAATAAATAATAAATAATAAATAAAAAATAATAAATAATAAATAATAAATAATAAATAATAAATAATAAATAATAAATAATAAATAATAAATAATAAATAATAAATAATAAATAATAAATAATAAATAATAAATAATAAATAATAAATAATAAATTATAAATAATAAATAATAAATAATAAATAATAAATAATAAATAATAAATAAAAATAATAAATAATAAATAATAAATAATAAATAATAAATAATAAATAATAAATAATAAATACTAAATAATCAATACTCAATAATAAATAATAAAAAATAAGAAATAAAAAATAAATAATAATAATAAATAATAACTTATAAATCATAAATTATATGGAGTAGTGTATGTGGCCCCAAGCGTCGAGGGGCCCTAAAAAAACCTCACAGTTTTTGTGGGGCCCTACACGACTGCCTCATGACGTGTGTGGCCCGACATGGCTCCCACAAAACTGGAGCCGTGTACACAGCTCCCACACAACTGGAGCCGTGAATTTAACATTAAACTAAAAGTATACATCTGCACACATTATTCAAATAATGGAAATGTCAAATTCATATAAATAATAAATAATAAATAATAAATAATAAATAATAAATAATAAATAATAAATAATAAATAATAAATAATAAATAATAAATAATAAATAATAAATAATAAATAATAAATAATAAATAATAAATAATAAATAATAAATAATAAATAATAAATAATAAATAATAAATAATAAATAATAAATAATAAATAATAAATAATAAATAATAAATAATAAATAATAAATAATAAATAATAAATAATAAATAATAAATAATAAATAATAAATAATAAATAATAAATAATAAATAATAAATAATAAATAATAAATAAAAAATAATAAATAATAAATAATAAATAATAAATAATAAATAATAAATAATAAATAATAAATAATAAATAATAAATAATAAAGAATAAATAATAAATAATAAATAATAAAGAATAAATAATAAATAATAAATAATAAATAATAAATAATAAATAATAAATAATAAATAATAAATAATAAATTAGAAATAATAAATAATAAATAATAAAGAATAAATAATAAATAATAAATAATAAATAAGAAATAATAAATAATAAATAATAAATAATAAATAATAAATAATAAATAATAAATCATAAATAATAAATAACAAATAATAAATTATAAATTATAAATAATAAAGAATAAAGAATAAAGAATAAAGAATAAAGGATAAAGAATAAATAATAAATAATAAATAATAAATAATAAATAATAAATAATAAATAATAAATAATAAATAATAAATAAGAAATAATAAATAATAAATAATAAATAATAAATAATAAATCATAAATCATAAATAATAAATAATAAATAATAAATAATAAATAATAAATAATAAATCATAAATAATAAATAACAAATAATAAATTATAAATTATAAATAATAAAGAATAAAGAATAAAGAATAAAGAATAAATAATAAATAATAAATAATAAATAATAAATAATAAATAATAAATAATAAATAATAAATAATAAATAAAAAATAATAAATAATAAATAATAAATAATAAATAATAAATAATAAATAATAAATAATAAATTATAAATAATAAATAATAAATAATAAATAATAAATAATAAATAATAAATAATAAATAATAAATAATAAATAATAAATAATAAATAATAAATAATAAATAATAAATAATAAATAATAAATAAAAATAATAAATAATAAATAATAAATAATAAATACTAAATAATCAATACTCAATAATAAATAATAAAAAATAAAAAATAAAAAATAAATAATAATAATAAATAATAACTTATAAATCATAAATTATATGGAGTAGTGTATGTGGCCCCAAGCGTTGAGGGGCCCTAAAAAAACCTCACAGTTTTTGTGGGGCCCTACACGACTGCCTCATGATGTGTGTGGCCCGACATGGCTCCCACAAAACTGGAGCCGTGTACACAGCTCCCACACAACTGGAGCCGTGAATTTAACATTAAACTAAAAGTATACATCTGCACACATTATTCAAATAATGGAAATGTCAAATTCATGGCTCATTGAGCCATGCACACATTTAAAAAAGGACTGTTTTTCATGCCACATGGTTCAATACAAACTGGGTACAACCCCGCACAGCTCAAAGAGTTGTGGGGCCAACCCAGCCTGGTCCGCCGCCGTGTGGACCTCCACACGACTACTTTGAAGCTGCTTGGATTTTTACATGGCTGAAATGCAGTTGTGTGGAATCCCACACAACACCGGCCCGCTGTGAGAAAAAAAAAGGAATGAAAGGGTACTATCACAACCCATAAACAAAAAAACAGAAGCAAACCATAAAATCAAAGAATGTTCATTTTTTTGTTTAAAAAAAACAATTAAATAAACAAATAAATTAAAAAAAAAAACTTAGAATATCCAATGGACTAGCCCTAAAGTAAAAAGACCCAAAAAACACAAGTAACTGGACTAGTACTAAAGTAAAAACACCAAAAAAAGACAAGTAACATGACAAGCCCTAAAGTAAAACACCAAAAAAAATAACAGTAACTTGACCAGCCCTCAAGTAAGTTCAACCTGACTAGCCCTAAAGTTAAAGGGCCCAAAAACTAAAGAATTATTTAAACCAGAACTAAAGTTAAAGTGCCCTAAAAAATACAAGTCTTTTGACTTGCCCTAAAGTAAAAACACCAAAAAAAACAAGTTCAACTTATGTTAAGCTGATCCCATCCCAAGCTTAAAATAAGTTAAGCTTGTGATGCAATCAGCCCAACACAAGGTAAACTGACTTACCATTAAACTCTCATTCAAAACACTAAATATAATGATGTTAACTCAAAAAATTTGACATAATGATGTTCAAAATGTGATAACCTTTTATATTAATAAAACTTGTTAGCTGCATTAGAATTACAATTTATATGAAACCCAATGATGGAATGAAGTCAAAGTCTATTATAATCTAGCATATATTTGCAGTTGATCTTGGAGATGATCAACCCAACCAGAGGCTTTTTTAGAAATCAAGGAACATGGTTTTGCTACAATGGGGAGGATTGGAATTGTTTCTCCCTCAAGTACTAATAGAACCCCGGGGTATTTTTTACAAAGGAAATGAAGATTGGATCTGATTGATCATTAAAACCAATTTTAATTGGAGTATAAGTATCACATGACTTCAACAAAATCAAACATATAGGTCTGGAATATGTGTCTGATATGATTTGACCCATGTCCAATTTAGCCAGGCATTTTGAGGATGGAATCTTTTCATTGATTTCTTCATCATCAATTCTTTGTTTAATTTTTTCAACCCCTCTTTGCACCGCCAAGCATCTTGATGTAGCATGCTTTATGTTTCTCTAATTTTTCAATAATTTTCTTCCTAACTTTAAACAAACCATGTTCTTCATAATCAAAAGATTTAGCAATGACTCTAAATCCGCACTTCGCATCTCCAATCAGATCCCAAACCTCACCTGAGAACTTATGGAATTTCTTGGGTATTTGATTGAGGTATTTTAGGTTTGTTTCCTATCATTAAAAATGACTTAGTATTCATTTCTTTAATTAGATCAATTAAATTAATACTCACCAAAGATGAGCTTCTGGTTGAGCTTTGCTGAATATTCTCTTCCTCTGAAGAGGATTCTGATTCCAAATTAATTGATCCTGATTCACTTTCAGTCTCTTCCTCTGAACTATGAAATTCAGGTTCAGATTCTGCCAACTTTGACAAACAATTCGTCATTTTTTAGTAACTAAGTTTGTTAAACCCAAAGTATGAACATGTCCCAAAAGAAAAGACTTAAAATCCTTTCTCTTTTCTTGTTTCGAGCTCTTCTAGTACTTTTTTTCCCCTTGAGTTGTTTTTAAACAACCTCAAACCAAGATGTTTCACGGCAAGTATCTGTCAATTTTGGCCTGCCCCTACTTTATTGTAAGACTTTAGGTTCAATTCTTGGCTTTGATCAATATTATGTAATCTTCTGAATGATATACTTCAATAGACCGCTTTTCTCATGATCTGGAGATTCCAAGATGATTGCATTTGCTCTTTCACATAACTGAGGAATGCTTAGCATTTCATGAACATTGCACCAAAAAATTCAAAAGGATCAACCATTAGTGAATTAGGAATTATGAATCAAAAAGCATTAATCAAAAAGCATTAACCAAAAAGCATTAATCACATAGTGATTTGACAATGCAACTTAAGCCAATGTACAGAACTAGAACTGCAAGGGTTCTAGTCCAACCTCCACTGAGGATGAACATGTTTGGCTACCATGGATTCTCTGAATGCTAGAGGGTCACCTATTTGGTGGGAACAGGGCAAACCCATAGTCTTGGAGTATGACTTGGTGCACACTTTTTCATCATGATCACGTTTGAACTTCTCAAAGTGTTCCCTAATAAAATGAATTGCCTCTAAAGAAAATACATAACTGAATGGTAACAGTTTAGGTGGAAGAACTGTCCCTAAGTGAATTCAAGAGTTATCAAGTGATTCATGAACCAATTTAATTTGATTTGAAACTGTTTTGTCAAGGCTTTTCCAAACATCCAACAGGTTTCCCAAAGATTGTGCAAGGAATTGTTTGAGAGTTGCAAGGGCCCCTTCAACTGGAGAAGTTTTTTTGTTTCCACAACATGGGTTTATAAAAGTCCACGCTGTTACAAAAGTCTCTTTGATAGGGAAAATGTTATTTTCCATATACTCAAGGACATCCTCATAGTCTTTCAACAAACACTATACAAGTCAAAAGTTCAGAACCCAAAGCTAGGAAGAATACAAAGAAGTGATTTAAAACCTACTCTGAGTTCCACATCATTGACCTCTGCCTCCTCCTTGTTCTTTGAGGCCCCATAATTTGCCCATAGAGTCATAAAGCTTTTCCATCCTTCAAAATCATTAACAAAGCGCACCTTAAATTGTGATTGTAGTTTTTTACACAAGTGCCAAGTGCAAAATTTTCTCAATTACTCAGGGAAACTAGATTCAATGGCATGAATCAGGGCTTTTTCACGGTGAAAAAAATTGAAGAACAGGAAAACCTGGACCAAGCTATAATTTCAATCAAATACTCAGAGTTTTTAAATGTTAAAGACATTCTCTCTGTCGCTCTACTTCTTTTATTCTGTTTTATTCTATTTCTTTCTTTTTTACTTTCAGTCTTCTTCTATTTCTATTTCTATTTCTTTCCACTTATTTTTCTTCTTTCTTTTCCCATCTTTAACAGTCTCTTAGATGTCACCCAACCTCTAAACTCAAGCCCGCTCCCTCTCAAACTCACTGCGCTTTCACGTACATGTTATAGACTCTAAGCTCACCCAAAAGTTTCCGCTCCATCCTAGATTCTCCAAGACCTCTATTGATCCTTCATGACCTCTTTGAATGAGTACTCTTTCTTTTTTTCCTCAACTCTTCACTCTTAATCTTTTCTTTCTTGATATCATGCTTCCATTCCCAATGTTCCTTCTCAACTCACTACGACCTACCTCATCAAAGATTCTTTCTGGTAAGAATGTTTGCCACATCTTTCAACAACTGCAATCTCCACTCTCACTACTTATGTTGACTCATTTTCTTTTCAAGATCTGAACATGTCTACTCTTTTGACAAATTGAACTTCACCTCCTCTCAAGCTCTCACCAATATTCTCTCAGATCAACGTGCTAAGAATCTTTCAACTTGATGTCTGTTCCTCATCACTCTTCTTCTTGTCTTCTTTCTTTTTTAGACCCTTTTCGACTTCTGAACTGATTCTTGCGTCTCTCAGCCCTCTTTATGTCTTTTCTTCTATTTTAATCTCTCAGAAATCCAAAACAATTAAAAGCCAAAGAACGAATCCGACAAACCTAACCAAACCAATGCAGGGATCAAGTAACAATGGCTTTCGCCAAATCTTACTTGAAGCCGCCCTCAAAGCTGTGCCAATACTCTCTGAAGAAAATTACTTGATTTGGAAATACAAGATGTCCATCCTACTAGAACTCAAGGGCGTGAAGGAAGCCCTGGAAAACGATTCAAAAATTCTTAGCCCTATAGACAATATGGAAATTTGAGTTATTTTTTATCAAGAATCAATTCAATTACCCACAACAACATAGTCAAATCCTCAAACATAAACTCTTCAAAGCTTCTCTGGAAAACTATAAAAGAAAGATTTGCGTCGTCTCAAACTGCCAACTGCGCTCGTGTATTCAACAAATTCCTCTATCAGTAATTCAAATCGGACTCCATCAAATCTTTCATTACCAATTCCAAAACCTCAATGAAAAAGATGGTCAATGTGGGAATTGACTTACCGGAAAATATTCTTGCCTATCATCTCCTATTCAAATTTCCACCCTTTCTTCATTCCCTCAGAAAGAAAATTATGCATTTGGATAAGAGTGTTATGGTGGACTTAGTTCTAAATCATCTCACGCAACTTGACAATGAATCCTGGGCCAAGTCTCAAGATGTCCAAATTTCAAGTACTGCGCTAATCACTTCCAATAATCAAAAAAAACCCATCCCGAGAGAATTTTGTTGCACCCACAGATTCCACAACCCTCTCTCTCCAGATCATACTGAAGATAAATGCTGGCACAAGCACGAGCATCTTGCACCCGCGTGGTGGCAAGAAGCTCAGGCTAAATGGCAAGCTCAATCTAACTCAAATCCAAAGAATAAAGAGGTTTCTCACTATCAGGCGCTGCTCACAGCTTGGATTGAAGAGGCTAATCCCAATAATTTGTAAAATTTTTATTGAATTGAGAAACCTAGACCAGGCTGGTTCATTTCAGGTTCAAGTAAAGGGTTAGAGACCATGAACATGAGATGAGGAACAGATCACAAAACAGAAAAGAACATTAAGGAAAACAAACAGAGACTGATGGTTCTACAGGCCGGGTTATGACCTCTAAAGAGATTAAGTAGAACAGAGCAGTTTGAGGATTTGTTGACGACTGATCCAACCGAAATACTGAGCTGAGAAAGTCGATAGATTAGTTCAGAGGAATGTTGAGTTGATCATTCGTTTGTCTAGTCTTCGGGTTCAGATGATTTGGTGATCAAAGTCGAGTAGGTGAAGCTGGCCAAGTGGTCGAGTTGATTATCATGAGTATGAGGACAGGGCACAGTTACTTGTATTTATGAGCTGAGTCAAGAGGCCGCGTGAGAGCCATAGGTGACAGGTTTGAGAAAGGTGACAGCTCAACACACAGGCGATTGGACAGACAACAAAGTAACACATACAACATGAGAGATAGAAGTGAAAGAAGAAAAGAAACGCGGTAACACATCTGACACTAAGTACAAAGATGAAATGGAAATGGGAATATCAACACGCCGGCTCAACTCAACATCCCAGAGAGCTTAGCTCCCTACATACCTGGTAAGCCTGAGTACAGAGGTGGGATTGGCTGGCTTGGTGAGGGCGTCCGCAAGCATGTCGTGGCAGGAAATGAGTTTAACACTGATCAGGCCATCATTCCAGTCGTTCCTTATACTTTTAAGTTTGATATCTATGTACTTTGCATGAGACTTGCAACCGAATTTCTTGATTTTGTCAACAAGGCCTTTGTTGTCAACGAGGTGCACAGGAGGTCCAAGAGATGTTGACCTCCAGATTTCCGTCAGGAGATGATGAAGCCAACAGCCTTCAAGATGACTTGCTGAGAGAGCATTACATTCGGATTTGGTGGAGGACAAAGCTATGCTACGTTGCTTTCTGCTAGTCCAGTAGATCGGACAACCCTTGAAGAGAGATATGAAACCGGTCTGCAAGAGTCTGGTGACTGGGTCATTGCCACAGGTTGCATCACTGTAGGTGATAAGATGGTTGGAGATTGATTTTGATTGAAACTCAAGTTTATAGTCGATTGTCTTCAGCAGATATTGCCATACATGAATTACTTCCTTCCAGTGGGTGATCCCTGGTCTTTCACAGAAGCGAGCTAGATTTGATACAGCAAAGCTAATATCAGGTCTAGCCAGGTTTGCAATGAAATTCAACCTACCAATTGGGGATCAATAATTCTTTCCAAATTCTTCAAAAGCTTTGATTTCTTGGGGTGTAGCTGGTTTCAGTTGTAGACCCAAAGTGCAAGGATTGTTCAGCAGCTTAGCGTCCAGGAGATTCAGCTCTTCAAGCCCTTTTTTGATATGATTTGGTAGTGAGAGACTGATCAAGCATGGAGTAACTTCCACCTTCATTCCGAGCAGCGTGTCGACCTTATGCGCTGAGGAGTCCTTGAATCTTGTAAGAAATTGATCTTTAAAGTCTTAGGTGTTTCCGACAACTATTAAATCATCTACATGAAAGAAGAGAGCGGTGGTTTGATCTTTGTGGAGATAGAGACATGGATCGCTGTTGCTCTCCTTGAAACCATTTTCCTTAATCCACTCACTCAGGGTCTTGTACCAATTCAATGGCGCCTGTTTCAACCCGTACAATGATTTCTTCAACTTGAGATATTTGGAGGTTCGTTTGGAGCCAGCTGGGGTTTTGATGTAGACGTTTTCGCTGAGCAGAGCGTGTAAGAACGCCCCTTTTACATCAAATTGTAGGATGCTAAGTTTTCTATCCACAGAGTAGCATAGTAGGGCTTGTAGAGAGGCCACCTTACCTGTGGGAGCAAATGTGTCAAAGTAGTTGATTCCAAATTTTTGGTTGAAACCTTGTACACAGACACGAGCCTTGAGGGTGGTGTCCCCGGTGTGCAGGTCCTGTTTGCATTGAAAGGCCCAGGTGGTTTCAAGGGGATTGGTGACTTCCGACTCATCTGCATCTTCCCAAACTCCAAGTTCCTCAACAGTGTTTAGTTCTTTATTGACTGGAGGTACCCAGGCGGGATCGTTCAATGCTTTGTGAATGTTTTTCGGTACATTGGAGTGATAGTACCCGTATCGTTGGGGGGGTTTAAGTTGACTTCTATCACGTAGATTTGGTCTAAGCGTTTCAAGAACCTCGGTGTCTGAGCTGGCTGATTCGGAACTGTCTGACTCCGTGCTGGGTTCAATGAGAGGTTTGAAGTCGTCCTGGAGTTCAATAACAGTAGTGTCAGTGCTGGCTTGAGTGCCTTTGATATTTTCATTCTGAGTTGCTTGAGTAATTCCTTCAGCTGCTGCCTCGCTGGCGGGCAGTTCTAAATTAATCGGAGAAGGTTTATTGATAAACTTAACATGCTTGGTGTCTACAATTTTTCGGCTTCTGGAAAGAATTTTATAAGAAAAGAGACAAGGCGTGTAGCCTAGAAGAATCCCTTCCTCCCCTTTTTCACTCAGTTTCGAGGGGATTTCGGTGTTGTTGAGTAAGTAGACTACCGGAAAGCCTATGGGCTGAAGGTACTTCAAGGGTAGGTTGGTTTTTTGAAGCATTTTCCACGGCGTCTCGCCGCCTTTTTTGGAAGGAATTTGATTAATTGCAAAGCAACAGCTTTGAATGACTACGTGCCAGTAGTTTCTGGGAATGGGAGTCGAGCTGAACACGGAGCGAACAGACTCGATGATTGTCCGGTTGGCTCTTTCTGCCTTCCCATTGTGCTGTGAGTGGTAAGGTTCACTGATGATGTGTTGTATGGCCTTAGACCGGAAGAATTGATTGAGATCGTCATTCACAAATTTGCCTCCTCCGTCAGATATGATTTTGGAGGGGTATCTAAGTATTTTCTTGGCTTCATTTTTGATTACAAATTTGATTGTGTTAGCAGAAGCGTCCTTGGAGGGAAGAGGAAATGAGGAGAGATAGCCCGACTTGTTGTTGACAATTGTAAGAGAATATCGCATCCCCCCTTTGCTGGTTGGATTTAGGGGCCCAATCAGATCCAGGTGAAGTCGGTCAAAAACCCTCAAGGCAGGGGCTTGAGTACTGTCAAAAGGAAGTCTTGAGACCTTTGCCTTGCTGCAAGCAAGACATTGAAAGTTGCTTGCTAGGGCTTTGCCAATGCTATGACCTAGATGTTTTTCCATGCGCTTTAGGCTAGCATGATCAAGTTTCTCGTGGAGAATAGATAAGTCCGCTTGAGTTAAGTAGCACTGAAGAGTCTGAGATTGACTTAAGGGACCAAACTTGATGAGTAGAAGATTTTTCTCTATGACGCCAGTCAGTAGCAATCTACCTTTGAAGCAGAGAGAGAAAGAGGACGGTTTGGTTTTGGTGTTGACTTGTAATAAGCAACCTTTGTTTAGCAGGGCTCCAAGGGAGATGAGGTTAACAGTAGCTTCAGGAACCCAAGCTGCATTATCTAAGCGTATTTGGTTGGCTCGGTCCAAGATTTCTATGGTGCCGAGTCCTTTGATGGATAGTCCTTCTCCTCTTTTTCCGGTTTTAATGGTGTCGTCTCCTGAGTGTTCTGCCAGAGTGGTGAAGAAATCTTTACTTTGAAACATGTGAATTGAGCATCCGCTGTCAAGAATGTAGCGGTCTTCAGAGTCTGTTTTTGCCTTGTCCGGAGCGCAGTAGAAGCTGTAGTAGTGAGATTCTTCTTGTGGTTTCTTTTTAGGTCCCCGTCTTGCTTTGTTTGGGGGGTTATCGGATTTCAATTCAGGAAATTCAATCCAGCAGGAGGACTGAGAATGTGACTTCACCGCCGGGTTGTGCTTCCCATCCAGGCATCTTGGGTAATTTGACTCTCTTTGATGATTTGAGTGATACAAGGCGGAGTTAGTGTCTGTCATCTTGGGCAGTTTTGCCTGAACTTTGTTCTTGTGTTGAACTAGGTGATCAAGTACCAGGGAAACAGAAAGTTGTAGTCCTGAGTGCATGATTTGAGAGCGGATGGCCTTGAGAGACTTGGGCAATTTGAATAGGATTAGGTAGCTTAAGATGTCGGCCAGAAGCTCTATTCCCACTTCATCAAGTTTTCCTAAGTGAGTTCTTACTGAGTTTACAAAGCTTTTTATATTGTTTTGGTCAAAAGTCAGATAAAGAAAATTGAAGAATGTTCAAGCTCGATTAGCCGCTTGACTGGAGGCGAAGTGATTCTTTGCTGCCAACCAGATCAGCTTAGTTGAGTCTTCATTTTCTGAACTTATGATGTTGGTATGAGTTGCTGGATCTAGTTTAGACATGATGTATCCAGCCATCTTGTCGTCGTCTGGGATTTCAGTATAAGGATCGTTTGAATTGATGAGGTCAAGGATTCCGCGCATTTTAAACAATTGTTCCATCTTCTTTTGCCAGATTGAATAGTTTGTCTCGGTGAGAAGTGGTGTGGATTCCATGAGGGACTTCAGAGCCAAAGCCTTAAAATTCCCTTCTCCTCCTCCTCCTGGTCCAGGTGTTTCTGTGATTTGATTTGTGCCGGATGAGCTGGGGTTATCCATCTTTGGCTTTTAACCGTGTAAAAGTTTTATTGAATTGAGAAACCTAGACCAGGCTGGTTCATTTCAGGTTCAAGTAAAGGGTTAGAGACCATGAACATGAGATGAGGAACAGATCACAAAACAGAAAAGAACAGTAAGGAAAACAAACAGAGACTGATGGTTCTACAGGCCGGGTTATGACCTCTAAAGAGATTAAGTAGAACAGAGCAGTTTGAGGATTTGTTGACGACTGATCCAACCAAAATACTGAGCTGAGAAAGTCAATAGATTAGTTCAGAGGAATGTTGAGTTGATCATTCGTTTGTCTAGTCTTCGGGTTCAGATGATTTGGTGATCGAAGTCGAGTAGGTGAAGCTGGCCAAGTGGTCAAGTTGATTATCATGAGTATGAGGACAGGGCACAGTTACTTGTATTTATGAGCTGAGTCGAGAGGTCGCGTGAGAGCCGTAGGTGACAGGTTTGAGAAAGGTGACAGCTTGACACACAGGCGATTGGACAGACAACAAAGTAACACATACAACATGAGAGATAGAAGCAAAAGAAGAAAAGAAACGCGGTAACACATCTGACACTAAGTACAAAGATGAAATGTAAATGGGAATATCAACATAATTGTATTATCCTTGACTCCGGCGCATCGTGCCACATGTTTAATTCTCCAGATTTCTTCATTTCCTTTACTAATAGTCCTGGAGACAAATCAATTAAAACCAGCAGAGAAGGAGCTTGATTTCCTATCAAAGGAAGAGGAGATGTGCGACTGAAATGGAAAAACTCTGATGTTGTTCTCTCCAATTCTTTCTTTGTTCCCGATTTAGTGGTAAACTTAATAAGCCCCGGTGAACTCATTACGTCAAAATAATGCTATCTTTCCTCCGCGCAAAATCAATTCTTTCGTTTTACCAAATTGGCTCACCTTGCTTTCTCTGGTTTCATTTAAGGAAATCTGTTTGTGCTAAATCAAACCTCAAGTATAGTCCATAACTTAAAGTTCTGCTATTTAACCAAGAAGGAATTGACAAATGATCAAATCAAGTTTCTTGTCCAAGCATTCGGACATGCTTACTATGTCCATCTCAAAAATTTGTTTCACGAACTCTGTTCCAATGTTCTCTCTAATTTCCAATGCAAAGACTGCGTCTTCTCCAAATTAACCAAATCTTCATTAAAAAACACGTCAAATCCTTCTTCTAAACCATTTCAACAACTTCACATTGATCTAATTGACCCAATCAACCCACCAGCTAGAAAAAATATGAACTAAATCATGACAGTCGTGGACAACTTTTCCGGTTATATTTCTGCTATTCCACATCAACACAAATTGAATGCCTGTCAACAACTGATAATAACGCTCAATTTTGAGAAACAGAAGAGAGGTTGTTTCCCTGCCACCATCTGCACGGATGGTGGAGGAGAATTTGCCTTGTCTGAACTTAAAGATTTCTTCCTTTCCAATTCTATTCAACATCTTGTCTCCAAACCATATCATCACAAACACAAGGGGAAAGTAGAACAAGCTAATCGCACTCTTACTGAATCAATTAGAGCCATTCTTTGCAGCTCAGGTCTTCCAATCAATCTGTGGGCCTAAATTGCAAAAGCTGCTTGCTTAGCTCTCAACCAAATTCCAAAGACTTCTTCCTCTCTCTCTCCTTATCAACTCTTCACTAACAAAGTGCTTCCTCAAACGTATTTTCATCCAATCGGCTCCAAAGTCGCTTACCTTGACACCAAAATCTCCCAAGGCAAAAAGTTCAAGGACCGGGGTCTTGTGGGCACCCTTGTGGGTTACAACCCTGCCTTTCTCTCTTATCAAATTCTTAAACCTGATCAATCAATTATCTCTTCCAAACATGTAAAATTCATCAAATCCAAAACCTTTTCCCAGTCATCTTGTCCAGACTCTCAATCTTCTTCTGAAGAAAATTTAAAGATTCATTTTGACAATGATTTTCCTCTCTCAAACATCAACTCCTTCCCAATCAATTCTAACAACTCTATCAACTTGGATTCTTCTCCCAAAAACAAATCTAGTCCTGTTTCTCCTACAATTCATGAAAACTTCTCCAATTCATCCTCAGATCCCTCTCACTCTCTTGAAACCCAACTCATTCCCCAGTACTCGCTTAGAGATTGATTGAGTCTGAATCCTCCTCAGTGGTTTGGATACCACCACTACTTCGTTCCCAAGACGTACGAACAGGCAAAGAAGTGCCCTCACGCTCCCAAATGGGATTTATCCATGGATTCCCAACTTGATGGAATTGAAAGACTCAAAGTTTGGGATGATTACAAAGGTCCCAAGCCCACAAACCCATTAAACACAACATGGGTGTATCAATTGAAAGACAATTGCCATGGCAATCCTCTGATTTTTAAAAGCTGTCTCTGTGTCCAAGGTTTTGATCAAATTTACGGACTCAATTACCAAGACACGTTCTAGCCCACGGGAAAAGCGGCTTCTCTTTGAATGGCCCTTCTTTTTGGTCTCTATCACTCCCTTCCTATCACCCAACTCAATGTTAGGAGTGCTTTCTTACATGCTCCCCTCTCAGACAAAGTCATTATCAAACAACCGAAAGGCTGCAAACGCGAAGCAAAGTTTCTCATTCTAAAAAAATCTCTTTACGGTCTCAAGAAATCACCGGCAAATTGGTTTTCCACTCTTACGTCATGGATTTGTGAGCAAGGATTTCATGAGTCTATCTCTGACCCTTGTCTCTACATTCATTCTCAAGCCAATTTGGTTCTCTTCTTTCAAGTTGACAATCTTATTTAGGGGGATCCGGAGAGAATTTTCTCTCTAATTTTCTGTCATGATTTCCCAACTCC
Source organism: Puccinia polysora (assembly GCA_025617555.3). Classification (NCBI taxonomy): domain Eukaryota; kingdom Fungi; phylum Basidiomycota; class Pucciniomycetes; order Pucciniales; family Pucciniaceae; genus Puccinia; species Puccinia polysora. The sequence goes on along the minus strand of CM062613.1, from coordinate 35,205,396 downwards.
AGTCATCACAAGCCTAATACTATTCTAGGGATGAATTACAAACAAACCAAAGATTCAATTCTCTTATCCCAACCAAATCATATCAAACACGGACTTGAAAAGTTAAAAATGACCAATTGCAAGCCTTCTACAATTCCACTATCCACAAATTTCAACCTCACTCCTGCCTCTGATGACAAACATGAAGAGTTAAAATCTCTTAATATTAATTATTGCTCTGCAGTTTTTCTAATGAACTACATAGCATGTCTCACTTGTCCTGACTTGAGCTTTGCAGTCTCTAGTTTAGCTTGTTTCTGCAAAAAACAAGGTATTTGACACTGGCAAGAAGTTAAGCAATGCTGGAAGTACCTCAAGGCTACAAAAAATCTTAAACTCACTCTTGGGATCTTGGATACTAACACTCAAATTAAATGCGAAAGCAAAGCCTCATGGGTCAACAATCTTGACACAAGATATTCTCAATCCGGCCACTTGTCCATTCTTTTTGGTTCCCTTTTATCTTGGAGCAGCTACCGTCAACAAAACGTAACTCATTTCACTACCAAAGCCGAGCTTAATCCCTTGGTGGATTTGTTTCTCGAAACCATCTGGATGAAAAGTCTATTTTCAGAACTTTGGAAAAATAACATCAAACCCAGCCTGAATTTTGTGGACAACAAAGGACTCAAAAAAAAATTAAAAAAGTTCGGCTACCATTCAAAAACTTGTCATATCAATATCAAGACCAAAGGCTTATGTGAGAAACTGAAATTGGGAAACTTAGTGGTTGAATTAATCTCATCCTCCGACATGAAAGCCGACGGTCTTACAAAGGCCCTTAATGCATCCTTGATTACAAAACTGATTCATTTAATTGATCCAGCTTTCACTCATCTGGCTCCAGTCATACAAGTCACGGGGGGTGTTGAATGTTAAAGACATTCTCTCTGTCTCTCTACTTCTTTTATTCTGTTTTATTCTCTTTCTTTCTTTTTTGCTTTCAGTCTTCTTCTATTTATATTTCTATTTATAATGGGATTGAATTGTGTTTGAAAACAAACCAACGTGCTAACGCATGAGATAAACAAATGAGTAAAAATGAAAAACAACACAGAGGAGAAGAAGAATAGAAATGAGACCAACAGGTCTTCAAGACAGCTTCACGACAATGTTTGGGGCAGTGAATCAAGCATTGGTTGGGTCGCAGAGGATTGATGTGCTGAGGCGGACAGTTGATAATGTGTTGAGGAGTTAGGCATTGAGGACTTGAGAACGCAAAGAGACTGGCTCTTACCAGTTACCAGATGAATGAAGTCAAGTGCCCAATGGTGATGATTTGATGGATTGCAGTGTTGTGTTGGATAGCCGACGGATGGGTTGGATAGCCAACAGATGAATGTGAGGAGGATGTAGGGGAGAATTGAAAAGGAAACAATAAGACAAGAAGGATGGAAAACAATTATGAAAGGATGAGGAGGACAATGGAGAAGAAGAAGAAAGTGAGACCACCCAGTTCAGGGATGCTGATGATCAAAGATCCTCAGGAGACTGGTTAAGGAGGAATCAGATTGGGTGGCTCTCCCCTTCCCACGGGGGATTTGAGATCTTGAGGTGGACACCCGGGCGGCGTCCACTGTCCGCATGGCGGCAATAGGAATGAGAATAAGTGAAGGAGACGCAGAAGTTAACACCCCCCAATAACTGGAAAGAGTCAGTTTGATGAGCATACAGGGAGTGCAAACAAAGGCTGGATCAGGTGGACCAACTTGGCCAGGATGGCTTTGGGGACCGCCTTGGTGAGTGGGTCGGCCAACATTTGATCTGAGGGTATGAGTTGAAAGGAGAGATTACCTAGTTCGAGTTCCTCTCTGAGACCTTTAGTTTTGAGGTCGATGTGATGAGTTCTGGCATTTGAACCAAATCTTTTGAGTTTGTCTTCAAGTCCCTTGTTGTCGATGAGATGGGCGGAGCAGGGAATAATGGTTGAGAAGACCTTGCCAATCAAGTTCCGCAACCATTTCCCTTCCAGGAATGAGTCAAGGAGGGCATTGAGTTCCGCTTCAGTGGTGGAATAGACAATGTTTCGCTGTTTGAAGCTTTCCCAGGAGATGAGAGATCCAAAGGCCAGCCCCACGTAGCCAGTTTGAGATCTGCGGGTCTCCGGGTCTTTGGCCCAAGAGGCGTCGCTGTAAAAGACGATGGAGTAGGCGTTGTAGTCATACTTGATAGTAAACTTCAGGTCTTTTGTAGCCTTCAGGTATTGCCAGGTCCGCTTGAGTTCTCTCCAGTGGGTGAGGCCAGGTTTATTCTGGAAGCGGGCTAGGCTGGATACCGCGAGACTGAGGTCGGGCCTGGTCCTGCAGGCAATGTAGTTGAGGAGGCCTATCCCCGACCGATAGTTGATGTTGAGTTCCTTGAAGGCTTCAAAATCCTCATCCGTGGCCGAGCTGAGTTGTAGGTGAGGGGTGAGAGGAGTGGAAACCGGTTTGCAAGTCTGGAGTCCAAGTTCTTTGATTCCGTGATCAATGTGCTTGGTTTGGCTGAGTAAAATAGAATCTTTGGACCTTTCAAACTTCATCCCCAGGATTTTGTCCGGATCATGGCATTGCAAGTTTTGAAATCTTGAGTTGAACTTATCCTCGAATCCGTTCCCATCCCCGACAAGGATCAGGTTGTCCACATGGAAGAAGATGAAGGAGTCGCCGTCCCTTGACTTGTAGAGACAGGGATCGCTATCGGACTCAACAAACCCGACAGATCTGATCCATTCAGCGAGTGTGTCATACCAGTTCTTAGGGGATTGCTTCAATCCGTAGAGGCTTTTCTTGAGTTTGAGGTATTTTGAGGGTCAATCACAACCATCTGGTGTTTTGATGAATACATCCTTGTTGATGGGAGCATGGAGAAAGGCTGATTTGACGTCAAACTGCCTGATTGAGAGGTTGCGCTTGAGGCTGAGTTAAAGAATTGCGCGTAGAGAGGTGATTTTTCCCGTTGGGGCAAAGGTTTCCTTGTAATCAAGGCCGTAGATCTTATTGAAGCCCAGAACGCATATCCTGGCCTTGTGGATAAGAGTGTGGTCGTGGCAATTGTCTTTGATTTTGAACACCCACGTGGTTTCAAGGGGGTTAGCTGGATCTGGCCCATTGTATTCTTCCCAAAAACCCAAATCTTCGCACTGGTTTAGTTCCTTCCTGATGGCTTCTCTCCATTTCTCTGCCTCTTCACACGACATCGCCTTCAGGTATGTTTTTGGCTTGTAGTAGTGGTGGAAGCCCTACCTTTGGGGCGGTCTTAGGGTTGATCTTTTTCTCAGAGTCCGTCCAGATAAACTGGTTTCCGGAATCTGAGTCAAGGTGGATTGGTTATCTGGAGAATCTGAGGTGATTATCATCTCTTGAGACAGTTGGTCGTCCTCGGAAGAATTTTGAGTTCCATCACCCGATGAAAAGTCGTCTGATGCAAGAGACTCTGGAGATCTGTCGCGATAGCGCTCCGTGTTTCTGATTCTATCGGGTTGGCTATTGGTTGAATTTGTCTCATTGAGCTCAGGTCGACTGTGCGTTGATTCTTCAATTGAGAAGTCAAGGTTTAATGAATTGCCGCCTTCCAGATTCTCGATTGACTTGGGGTCAAATCTCACATGTTTTGATGAAATGATGCTGCCGTCCAGTTTGAGAATTCGATACAATCTGAAGTTGGGGTTGTAACCGATCAGCTTCCCCTCTAATCCCTTGGGATGGAATTTCTTCCCCTTGACCCTGTTTTGGTTGAGATAGACAACCAAGGTTCCGAGAGGTTTGAAATAGGAGAGCGGAAGGGAGCTCTTGTGCATTTGTTCCCAAGGGGAGCAGGAGCCTCCCTTCTTTGGTATTTGGTTGAGACTGAGGCAGAAGGCCTTCAGGATTTCTGTCCAGAGACAAATTGGTAGTTTGGAGGAGCTGATGGAGCAACATACACTCTTGACGATCGTCCTGTTGGCCCTTTCCGCCCTGCCATTGTGTTTGGGGTGATGTGGTTCGGAAATCAGTTGTCTGATTGCATTGTCCTTGCAGAATTGAACTAACCTCTGATTTGTGAATTCAGTCCCTCCATAGGAGAACAGCTCGCAGGGAAAGTAACCTAATTTTAACTTTTGTCGCTCCAGCACGGCAATGAGGACTTCGGGAGTTTGATCTTTGCTCTGAAGGGGTATCCCGCTCAAGTAGCCGGTGAAATTGTCCACCACCGTGAGGATGTACCTCTCTTGTCTGGACGATGGAGGCTTGAGGGGACCAATTAAGTCCAGGTGGATGCGTTCAAAGGGTTTGGAGGCACTAGTTGCCTGTAGCTTGAACAGGGCCTTGGTGATTTTCCCAAGAGCGCAGTCCTTGCAGTAGAATGAGTCGAGATCTTGTTTGTTGAGCCCGACGTCTCCAATCTCACGGAGTTGACTGATTGAGGCGTGACCAAGGGCGAGATGGAGCTCTTTCAGGTTCCTGCCAGAGCAGTTGTTCACGGACAGGAGACAGTGATTCTGGCCAATTTGTTTCGGGTTTTGGACCACAAAGAGGTTGTCCATGATTGATCCTCAAAAGATGAGAGAGTTTCTGTCGGAAATTTGGAAGTGACCCTTCTCGGATGTCATGTGACATCCTTTACCTATGAGGATGCCTGGGCTGATGAGATTGACTACAATTTCTGGAACGTAGAGACAATGATTGAGGACAACAGTGCGGTCCTTCCACGAGAGTTTGACAGTACCGGTTCCTTCAATAGGTAAGTTAGCCCTGTCCTTGCCCGTAGAGATACTCTCACCAACGCTTTGGTTGAGAGTGAGGAAGAATTTTTTGTCTTTGAAGATATGAGCAGAAGCCCCGCTTTCAATGAGAATATTCTGTCCAGACAGAGTCTTGGACTCAATCCATTTTGTGAGGTAGGCGTGATAGTGGGCCATTTCGTTTTTTGGTTTCTGCTTCTCCTTCCATTTGGCTTGGTTTTCTCTCCACCAATCAGGGGCCTTGTCCGGATGGAGGTGAAAACAGTCTCTCTCGGAGTGATTCTTATCTTGTTTGGGGTTGTGATAGCCTTCGACGCACCGGCTGGTTTGCTGGTTCTTGAATTTTGTCTTGTTCGTAACCAATGCTGCATCAGTGAGGGAAACAGACTTATTGGCATTCTCGGCTTTGATTTCATTGTTGAATTGGGTGAGATGGTTGGACACAAAGTCAACGTGGATGGTCTTGTCCAAGTGCATAAGTTGTTGCTTGAGATCTTGAAGCAAGGAGGGGAATTTGAAGAGTATCAGATAGGCAAGGATGTCCTGTGGTAGGTCTGTTCCAATGTCAACCATCTTTTTGATAGTGGTTCTAACATCAGTAATGAAACCGGCGATATTGTCTTCCCGGAAGGTGATGTGAAGGAAATCATTGAAAATTTGAGCTCTGTTGGAAGCTTCGGACGAGGAGTATCTCTCTTTGATGGAAGCCCAGATTGATTTGGCAGAATTCACATTTTCTGCGCTGATGATATTTTTGTGGGTGATTGAATTGACTTTTGAGATGAGAAGGAGTTGAATCTTGTCGTTGTCTTGTGGCGAGAGAGCCATAGATTCAGAATCCAGGGCGTGGAGGACTCCTGGTAGCTTGAGCAGGGAGTTCATCTTGTCCTTCCAGATACTGTAGTTGTCTTTGGAGAGTAGAGGGATAGTTTCCAATGCGGTCTTGAGCATTGCCTGTCTGAATCCGTTGTTTTCATGTCGAGAGGTTGAGGCCATGGCTCACGTTGTTTTCTCGGTCGGTAGAGCGTTCGGCTTTTAACCGTATAATGGGATTGAATTGAGTTTGAAAACAAACCAACGTGCTAACGCATGAGATAAACAAATGAGTAAAAATGAAAAACAACACAGAGGAGCAGAAGAATAGAAATGAGACCAACAGGTCTTCAAGACAGCTTCACGACAATGTTTGGGGCAGTGAATCAAGCATTGGTTGGGTCGCAGAGGATTGATGTGCTGAGGCGGACAGTTGATAATGTGTTGAGGAGTTAGGCATTGAGGACTTGAGAACGCAAAGAGACTGGCTCTTACCAGTTACCAGATGAATGAAGTCAAGTGCCCAATGGTGATGATTTGATGGATTGCAGTGTTGTGTTGGATAGCCGACGGATGGGTTGGATAGCCAACAGATGAATGTGAGGAGGATGTAGGGGAGAATTGAAAAGGAAACAATAAGACAAGAAGGATGGAAAACAATGATGAAAGGATGAGGAGGACAATGGAGAAGAAGAAGAAAGTGAGACCACCCAGGTCAGGGATGCCGATGATCAAAGATCCTCAGGAGACTGGTTAAGGAGGAATCAGATCGGGTGGCTCTCCCCTTCCCACGGGGGATTTGAGATCTTGAGGTGGACACCCGGGCGGCGTCCACTGTCCGCATGGCGGCAATAGGAATGAGAATAAGTGAAGGAGACGCAGAAGTTAACACTATTTCTATTTCTTTCCACTTCTTTTTCTTCTTTCTTTTCCCATATTTCACAGTCTCTTAGATGTCACCCAACCTCTAAACTCAAGCCCGCTCCCTCTCAAACTCACTGCGCTTCCACGTACATGTTATAGACTCTAAGCTCACCCAAAAGGTTCCGCGCAATCCTAGATTCTCCGAGACCTCTATTGATCCTTCATGACCTCTTTGAATGAGTACTCTTTCTTTTCATCCTCAACTCTTCACTCTTAATCTTTTATTTCTCAATATCATGCTTCCATTCCGGATCTTCCTTCTCAACTCACTACAACCTACCTCATCAAAGATTCTGTCTGGTAAGACTGTTTGCCATATCTTTCAACAACTGCAATCTCCACTCTCACTACTTATGTCGACTCATTTTCTTTTCAAGATCTGAACATGTCTACTCTTTTGACAAATTGAACTTCACCTCCTCTCAAGCTCTCACCAATATTCTCTCAGATCAATGTGCTAAGAATCTTTCAACTTGATGTCTGTTTCTCATCACTCTTCTTCTTGTCTTCTTTCTTTCTTAGACCCTTTTCCACTTCTCAACTGATTCTTGTGTCTCTCAGCCCTCTTTATGTCTTTTCTTCTATTTTAATCTCTCAGAAATCCAAAAAGATTCAATGATACTGAGTACAAGTAGTGATAAAAATAAGAAATTAAGAAGACCTTAAAAATAAAAGGAGAGAGTAAATCACGAACAAGCAAACAGAGTTCTACAGGCTTGATGATGGCCTCTAAATAGACTGAGTAGAACCGTGTGCACTATACTCCAATAGACAAATCTGAGCCTACCAATCGTTCTGCTGTCCTGAGTTGTAATGCTGGTTTAGAAGAAGGCTAGGGTCAACACTGATAGTGAGTTGATTAACATTTTGGAACCTAATATTTGCTGCTGGGACTTGAATCGGATTGGATGGAGGTTGTAACTTCCATCTTGATGGCAACTATCTTGACATTGGTGATGAGATGGTAGTTGATTGTTCAAGAGTCTGTTGAGTCTTCTTGAGAGTCAAGGAGATGGCAATTCCTGAGCGCATTGGTGAAAGGCCAGTGACATGATAGCAAGTCGCGCACATCATCTGAAGAACTAGTAGTAGACACTCTTGGAAGCTAGGGTACGCATAAGGAAAATAGAGATGGAGAAAAACTGAAACATAATTTGTGACACAACCAAGGAAAAAATAAAATTACCTAGATGACAGTGAATTGTGACTGAGAAATAATCATTACAAATAATCAACACACCAACTCAACTCATTATCAGTGGTGATGAGTTAAGAGCCAACATACTTGGCTAGTTTGGAAACAGCCATTGCACTGGCAGCTTTGGTCAGAGGATCTTCCAGCATGTTGTGATACAAAATGAGTTAGATTTGGATGAGTTTGTCTTGCCAGTCATTTCACAGGCTTTTGAGTTTAATATTGATATATTTGGCATGAGACTTGGTTCCAAATTTCTTGATTTTATTTTTTAAGCCTTTGTTGTCAATAAGATGCATTGGGGGGGTCAAAGGTGGTTCGCCATATCTCAGAGATCAAGTGATTTAGCCATCTGGCCTCAAGGTGACTAGCAGAGAGTGAGTTACACTCAGATTCAGTTGAATAGAGAGAAATGCATCTCTGTCTTTGACTTGTCCAATAGAGGGGGCTTCCCTTGAACAGCGTGATGAAGCCAGTTTGGGAGAGGCAATTTACAGGTTCGTCACCGCAGGTGGCATTGCTGTAGGTGATAAGATGATTGGAGTTTTTTTTTAGTCTTAAGATCAATTTTTAGTCAATAGTCTTGAGTAGATAGTGCCACACCCGAATGACTTCATTCCAATGGAGTATCCCAGGGTTTTCCAAGAATCTAGCCAGATTGGAAACAGCGTAGCTGATGTCTGGACGTGCTAGTGTTGCTATGAAATTGAGTGAACCAATAGGCGATCAATAGCTGACATTTAGTTGTTTAAATAGATTGATCTCTTCTTCCGTGGCTGGTATCAGATGTATGCCAGTTGAGCAAGGATTTGATAGAGGTTTTGCATCCAAAAGATTCAGCTCTTCAAGCCCTTTTTGAATGTGGTTTGGGAGAGAGAGACTAATTGAGTATTTTTCTTTCTCTACCTTCATCCCAAGCAATGTATCCACTTCATGAGCTGACAAGTCTTTGAACTTGTTTAAGAAGAAAGACTTGAAATTATTCACCTCCCCCACCACAACTAAATTGTCAACATGGAAAAACAGTGAGGTGACCCTGTCTTTGTGATGATAGAGGCAGGGGTTGCAATTGCTTTCCGTAAAGCCTATGCTGCGTATCCATTCGCTGAGCGTCCTGTACCAGTTGAGCGGGGCTTGCGTCAATCTGTACAACAATTTAACTAGCTTCAAGTATTTTGTCTTTCTCTTAGAGCCGATGGGAGTCTTAATGTATACATTTTCTTCCAGCGGGGCATGTAAGAATGCCCCTTTTACATTGAATTGAAGAATCGGAAGGCCCTTGTTGACTGAGTAGACAAGTAGAGCCCTCAGTGAAGCAATCTTACCAGTGGGCGCGAAGGTTTCAAAATAATCAATGCCGTAGCGTTGGTTGAAGCCTTTTGCGCAGACCCTTGACTTAAGGGTGGTTTGCCCAGTGTGAACATCCTCCTTGTGACGGAAAGCCCAGATTGTATTGAGAGGGTTGGTGACTTCAGCTTCATTGGCGTCCTCCCATAACCCCAGCTCCTCCGCCGTATTCAGCTCTTTGTTTATAGGCGCAATCAAGTCAGGGTCCTTGAGCACTTCATGGATTGAAGCTGGTAGCGTGAGGTGATGATAGCCATAGCGTTCCGACGGTTTAATCTGGCTTCTGTCGCGAAGTCTGGGAATTAATCTTTCTTGGACCAATGACGCTGATCTTTCAGAGTCAGACATGTGCGGGTCATTGTCAACGGGTAGTACTGGCTTAATATCAGCTGAGGTATCAGAGTCAGTTTCCTTGGGATTTGATTCAGAATTTTTACCAGTTGTTGGGCTAGGTTGAGGCCGGTTATTGTCTTCTCCATCTTCATTGAGGCTGTCCCCTCCTGTTGCAGCTTGAGATTTCAGAAAGAGTACGTGTTTGGTGTTAATGATCCTTCCCAATTTGGTGAGTATTTTTTATGAGATCAGCCAAGGATTGAAACCCACAAGGCAACCTTCCTCACCCTTTTCACTGAGTTTTGAAGGTATTTTTGTATCATTTAGTAAGAAGATGCATCCCATACCTACAGGCTTTAAATAGTCCTTTGGTAGAGAGGATCCATGCATGAGTTCCCAGGGGCTTTGCGATTTGACGTCCTGGGGTATCTGATTGAGGGAAAGACAACAACTTTGAATGACCACACTCCAGAAGCTTTTAGGAACATTTGCCCCCAAGCTGAAGACTGATCGCAGAGATTCCATAATGGTGTGATTCGCTCGCTTGGCTTTACAATTATGCTGAGAGTGATAGGGATTGCTGACTAGGTGGTGTATTGCCTTGGATTTGAAGAACTTCAATAGGGTTTCATTCACAAACTCTCCTCCTCCATTGGATACAACCTTGACTGGGAACAGACCCTTCTTCTTAGCTTCATTCTCAATTGCAAAGATGATGGTATTGGCGGCCGCGTCTTTTCTTGGCAAGGGGAAGGCCGATAGGTATCCTGAGCAGTTGTCAACGACGGTGAGGACATACCTCATGCCTCCTTTGCTTTGAGGGTTGAGCAGTCCCATTAAGTCTAGATGTAGGCAATCAAAAACCTGTTCAGCTGGGCGTTGTTCCTGCTTGAAAGAGGATTTGGTAATCTTTCCTTTCTTACAGGCAACGAATTAAAATTCTGACCAAATGTCTTTGCTGATTCTATAACCTAGGTGCTTTTCAATTTGTTCCAGACTGGCATGATCCAGCTTTTGATGAAGTTTCTGGATATTGTCCATGCTCATGAGACAGGCAAGTTCTCTGGGTTGAGATTTGAAATTGATGATTAAAAGATTGTTCTCAATCACTCCATCAAAGATTATGGTTCTTCCTTTGGTGAGAATGAACATAGACGGAGAGGAATTTCTGTTGACTTTTAGCAAACACCCTTTGTTAAGTAAGGCCCCCAGAAAGACTAGATTGACTGTGGCATCAGGAACCCAAGCTGCATTTTCAAGGTCAATCTTTCTTTTTTTGAATGACAGAGTGGCAGTTCCAAGACCCTTTATGGGAATGCCTTCTCCTTTCTTTCCAGTTTTGATGAGTTTGTTCCCAGGTTGTATGACTAGAGTGGAGAACATAGATTTATTTTTAACCATATGTATCAAGCAGCCACTATCAAGAATGAAGCAATTAGCGCCAGTTTTGTCGAGTTGGTTCATCCTGCAGAAAAAGGAGTAGTGATGCGCCTCTTCAGACTTCTTTTTATTTTTCTGCTTGAACTTGTTGCCAGGCTTGGGTTTGAGTTCCGGATGTTCCTCCCAACAGCTTGCCGCAGGATGAGTTCTGACCGCAGGATTATGCTTCCCATTTTCACAGGCGGTTGATTGGAATTAAAGTGATTCTGCAAATAGAGGGCCAAATTTGTTTCAGATGTTTCTTTGGATTTGGATTGAACTTTGTTCTTGTGTTGGAAAAGGTGATTCAGTACAAGGGTTACCGTCAGGTCTACTCCAGAGTGCATGATTTGCAATTGCATTCCTTTCAAGGATTCTGGCAATTTGAAGAGGATCAAATAGCTCAGAATGTCACTTGGTAGATCAATCCCAACTTTGTCAAGTTTTCCAAGGTGGATCTTGACTGAGGTTACTAACACGTCTATGTTGTTTTGATCAAATCCTAGGTACAAGAAGTTGAAAAACATTTTTGCTCTGTTTGCAGCCTGGTTTGATGCGAAGAGCTCTTTAGCCGCCAGCCAATTTGTTTGGGAGAATCCTTCTTGTCAGACGTAATAATGTTGGTGTGTGTAGCTGGATCAAGCTTTGACATCAGGTAGGCAGCGGTCTTGTCTTGATCTGGAATACTTTTGTCAGGATTGGGTGTGTTCATAAGGTGGAGGATGCCACGCATTTTGAAGAGCCTTTCCATTTTCTTCTTCAAAATTGAGTAATTAGTCTCTTTCAAGAGAGGAGTAAATTCCATCAAAGATTTGAGTGCCAGCCCTTTAAAGTTGCTGTCGCCTCCAGGTCCAGGTGAAATTGATCCTTGATTCATTTTGGTAGCTGAGTGAGTTTTTTTCGGCTTTTAACCGTGAAAAAAAATGAAGAACAGGAAAACCTGGACCAAGCTATAATTTCAATCAAATACTCAGAGTCAATGATACTGGGTACAAGTAGTGATAAACATAAGACATTAAGAAGACCTTAAAAATAAAAGGAGAGTGTAAATCACGAACAAGCAAACACAGTTCTACAGGCTTGATGGCCTCTAAATAGACTGATTAGAACCGTGTGCACTATACTCCAATAGACCAATCTGAGCCTACCAATCGTTCTGCTTTCCTGAGTCCTAATGCTGGTTTAGAAGAAGGCTAGGGTAAACACTGATAGTGAGTTGATTAACATTTCGGAACCTACTATTTGCTGCTGGGACTTGAATCGGATTGGATGGAGGTTGTAACTTCTATCTTGATGGCAACTATCTTGGAATTTGTGATGAGATGGTAGTTGATTGTTCAAGAGTCTGTTTAGTCTTCTTGAGAGTTGAGGAGATGGTAATGACTGAGCGCATTGGTGAAAGGCCAGTGACATGATAGCAAGTCGCGCGCATCATCTAAAGAACTAGTAGTAGACACTCTTGGAAGCTACAGTACGCATAAGGAAAACGGAGATGGAGAAACACTGAAACATAATTTGTTACACAACCAAGGAAACAATAAAAGTACCTAGGTGAAAGTGAATTGTGACTGAGCAATAATCATTGCAAATAATGAACACACGGCCCATCACAAAGACTTTTGGAAGTCTCTCAGGATCATAAGCCAAATCCTTTAATGCATTTACAGACCAACTGTAGAACTCAAATTTTATTTTTTTAAAAAAAACAAGAGCTTTTGTGACATTTTTCCTATTGGCTGTCATTCCTACAACATGCAATGGTGGATTTTTTTACTTATTTTTCTTATAAGTACAATCCAACATAGCAATATGATGGAATTTTTTTGAAAGCTTTATTGCCTCTGGATGTGCTAAGTACAGGGCCTCCAAGTGACACTCTCCACTGAATATTGACCGGTGAATCCAAATTTTTTCTTTTAGCTGTTCATAGAGTACCTCCACAACACTTTTTCCCTTTAGTTCTGCAAGCATTACCTTCTGCTTAGTGTTATAGATTGTTTGGTCATCAGCATAATCACACCAATCAATATTGCTCAATTCTTGCTTAAGTTGTAATGTATTGAACCCATCTTTCATGTCTTCCTTGAGGAGATCCAAGGCTTGCCCAGATATTCTCCTCAGTTGAGGATGCACAGAGGGATTTTCAGATGGTTGATGGTTATGTTTCATGTCTTTGTAGGAGATTTTCCACAAGGGGTCTGCCTTTGTGCAACTTGCATGGATTAAAAACTTGCCCCTAAACTTCCTTGTGTTAGTTTGTCTAGACCGTTGGGTAAGAAGATTTCTTGAATAGGAACCACGTCCATCACAGGCTAAATTAACATATTGGTCACACTTTGAGTTGAAAACTGTTAAAGCATAATTATGCTTGATTTCCCATGTTTGACAATAGTTTTGCGCCCCTTCCCTAAGAGGAAAGGCTCTCAAGGGAGGTTGGGCAAGTGGATCTGCCATAGTTACATAGTTATATTGATTGCATGCACTCCATCATTTTCAATCAAATTAAATACCACAAAGACCTCAGTAACAAAAAATGTTACTCACAACCAGAGTTCCAATCAAACTGTGAAACATTTTTTTCCTCAATTTTCACCCTTGATGAGGATGCAATTGGGGCTTGTAATTTTTCATTACCCAAATCCTTTTTTTCTTTTTCCAAAGCTTTGTTGATGGCACTATCAATGTAGATCTTCCATGCACCCATTCCAGAAGAAGGAGGGCTTGCCACTGTTACCATGCAAAAAAATGCAATTTTATACTTCAGTATTCAATCCAACTTTCAATTGAACAAACAAGTTTTCTCACTTTTTATTTGAGAAAGAATTGTTTGCAGATTTTTATATGATTTCAGTTTTCACTTTAATTTCACGTTGGTTTTGCTTTAATGTCTCTTTGGGATTGCTAGGTGTGGAACCAAAGTCCTACAAATTATTTTTTAATCCCAAATTTGGTTTGATGGAACCCAAGTGTGTTCCAGGGTCTGCCCAAAATTCTGGCCCAATTCTGGGGGGTTGTGCACCCCCAAACATGGCATTTGTGAGCCGTGTACGGGTGTACACTGTTAAAATGCGGATGCACTCAGGTAATGTGCATAGGAGTGTGTAATCCAAATGGGATGCAAAAATGGGCCTCCACGGCCCATTGGACATCATGTGGGCCACGTGGGCCTATGTGGGTGTTATTGGTTTTGGGCATTTCGGCACCAAAACACGTTTTTATGGTCTTTTGGGACACAAGCCCTCACGGGCCCGCCAGGGTGGATGGGCCACCCAAGCCAGTTGGGTAAATTTGGGCATAAAATGGCTCAAGCTTCATTATGGACATACTTGGCCAGACTGGCTGGCCCGCCAAAGTATGTAATTCTCATGATTTGGGCTTTGGGCGGCCCATTGGGGCCGCCGCCCGTGTCGCGGCCCGCTCGGGGCCACTGCCCGTGTCGCGGTCCGTTTGGGGCCGCCTGTGTTTCTTGGTACGGCCCACGCGGGGCTGTCGCGTGGCCGAGGGATCCCGCGCGGGCCCGTCTGGTTGCGCTCAGCAACCAACGCCATGGAGCCGGGGCTGGCGGCCCCGGCTTGCTCCCCCTCCCCTCTCTTGCCGTCGCGAGGGGGATGGGGGCAAGCTGGCTGGGTTGAACCAGCCAGCAACCCACTGCTACAGTGCGGTCGGTCAGGGCAGGGGGGACCTAACCACCCCCTTGCGAAAGGAGGTGGCGGCGCCGGCCGCAAGGGTAGCAACTGGCAGGTGGGGGGGAATTCATCACCCCCCCACCATTGATTGGTTGAGGCAACCAAGCAGGACAGGGGAGCTCTCCCCCCCCCCTTTACCAAGGGGGAGGAGCGATGGGCCTGGGGGGACCTGATCACCTCCCAGGCCAACTTACTTGACAATCCCAGGCAAACTTACTTGACAACGCCCTGGGGGTATAAACCCCCAGGGCCCCTGGTGAGGGGATTTGACCGCCCCCACCAGGGATTTGAGAGAAAGAGGGGGGCACAGCATGTCCGCTGGTCACACACCCCCCCCCATGTGAGTCTGGAGCGGACCCATGTGTGCCCTGGGTCCCACCTGGCCCATTTGAGGGGCCAGGGGCTGGCTGCATGAGGAAACCAGCCCGTAAACAAGGCAATGAGGTCATCATGGCTGGTTGTAACGGACAACCAGCCAAGGGTATTGAACAGTTAAGGGGCTGGTTCAGCCCAATTGAGGTGGAAACACCAGAAATAACCAGAATAGGCTGGTTGTAAGGGTACAGGGACTGATGCAATGTGGGCTGATGTAGTCCAAACCAAGTAACAAGGCCAGTAGAGCCTGTAGAGCTCTTTTGGGGAGGAAAATTTGCCTTTTGGCTTGTTGTATCATGGGCTCACAAGAGGCCAATCTATTGTACTTAAGGAGCTCTTCTCCCTGCTGTTTTCCATCTATTCATTCATCATTCCAATCAAATTCATCCAAGATATTGCCCCAATTGTGAGAGCCCCATTAGACAATATTGACACCCAGTGTCCAGCATTTCTTTTGCTCTAAATACTGCTCATTTGCCTAAGCTAATTTCTGGCCATAATTCTAACATACACGTCTCAAATTTGCTGTTTTTGGTGGTTACAGGGCTCCCAATCAACCTCCCGGGGGTTGGGCATGTTTGAAACAGCCCTTTGTAGTCGTTTATGGGCCCCCACGGCTCATTTGAGCCGTGTAGGGCCCTATAAAACTACAACATGGTTGGAGCCATGAATTTAACATCAACCTTCAAATAAAATTTGTAAAATTAGAAGATAAGTGTAGGATCAGTGAAATGACAGATTAATACATTAACAGATCCTGTAGATAAAACAGTACAGAAATAGAGCAGATCTGTGATCAACTGATTGACAGAACCAAGTGGATGTGGAAAAATCTCCCTGTCTGGATTTCCAGCCACAGCCCATGAGCTGAACTCTATCAATGTGCCCTGAGAAGCTAATATTCACCCCAAAAGGTATTTATACAGAACACCTTGTGGCTTATTGTTTACCTGTTACCCAGAATTTACCAGTAACTATCCAGGAATCTTGACATCTGTGATCAAGTGCTTAAAAGATTTAATCAATTAATTTATGTAAAAATAAAAAGAGCTTGGGCTCTGGTTAAATTAAAGGTAAAGAGAAATGAATGAAAGGAGCTTATAACGTCAAGCGTAACGGACCTGGGCTCAGGAGGAAAAGGACACTCCAGTTGATGTCATGAGTGAACAGATGATGAATTCCACTTGAGAGCACTGGTGTTGATATAGACTAAATACACAATATGCTGACAAGTGGTTGAATACAAAATGAATAGGTACAATTAGCATAAGCAGTTTAAGTGACATGGTAAGTGAAATGCTATGACTAAAGAGTCTGATAGCCATGACTAAACAGTCTGATAATCACAATACTACAAAACAGCCCACTTACACTTTACCTGTTGTTTTAGTACTTGAAGGTTAACAGTAATAAGATCAAATCATTTCAATCAATGGCATTCTGAACTCCAGTGAAAGTCACATAAATGAAAACTCAAACTCTAACAATTTATGGCACTGTCTGATTTATATTAGAAGTATCTCTGAAACAATTGTTGATTCATCAAATTTAAGCCAAGCAATCAACCCATCCTGCTCTGAAACCCTTTGCCTGAATCTGTTCTGGATTTTCCTTTGATTATTTCTCAAAGTGATTATTTTGTTCATGCTTTGGCCTGAGTGCTGTTTCCCAGCCATACCAGTGGATAAGTCCTTAAAATGAATTCATCATTATAACAAGGTTCTTGGATTGTCTAAAGTGAACCCTTGAAGAGAGGTTGTTTGTTTGTAAAGATCCCCAGTAGTATAATACTCTGGCCCCCCTTTTTATAAATTATTTAAAAAAATTTTAACCAAACCCTTATAAATGCTGCACTAGCTCATAAAATATCCATTTTGGATCAATTTTTGTGTTTATTCTTGGAATTATTATCATTATAAATATTCCAATTCCACCATCACTTTCTGTAGCTAAAATACTGCAAGTTTTCTTGTATCACAAAGCTGAAAAGGAGGATGGCCCGCAAATGGCACAGGCGGAAGAAGTGATTCCACTTTATCAGTATGCATCCCCAGATGGTACTACACTTCAAAAGCCCTATCATTGTTCCAAACTTGTGAGAAAAGGAAAAATCCATGGTTTGGTGTTTTCTAGGACTTACAGGGAGGGGTTTCCAAAAATTTTGCTATTTAACTCTGGGCGGTACAAACTAGTGGGGCTGAAGTTTCAACCCTAGAACAAGCCAATTCCGCAGGACTTCAATGGCCTGCTGCAACAAATTTATTGGTTGAGGAATCCCTGGGAAACCCCATTGAAGCTCTCTGGATGGGTGATTCAGTCAGCGCAGATTATGGATTAAAGGGTTCCAGCCCTCAGCTTTGGGCTGCCGGGCTGGTTGAGCAAGGAGAAGCAAGAATTTCTGGCATTGGTACTTGCACTTTGGGAAAGGGTGCTTGTTTTTGGGCCTGAAGAGCAAGGACTGCTGAAGAGTGATATAGGAAACCCCTATGTGATTCCAATGCTTCCCCTAAGCCTTTAAAAATCAAGCCTATACCAATACCGCAAGCGGTCCGGTAGTCCTTTCTGGAGATTGTGTGCAAGCGCGTGAAGATGGGACCCTACAAGCAGTCTAAATCAAGCTATTTGAGCCCAATCTTTTTGGTGCTCAAACAGGATGAAAAATTGCTGAGAATTGTCCACAATCTGCAACAGCTCAACTCTTTCATAATTCAGGATGGGGGATGGCCTCCAAGGGTTGATGAATTCTTGGAGTTGATTACCAGAGGAATGTGGTACGGGTTGGTAGATGTGATGGGTGGCTAGGGTTGGGGCAAGCTCAACAGCAGGTTTCAACCTCTGACCACATTTGAGACAGGGGTTATAAGGATTCAGTTGACACAGCTACCCCTGGGTGCAACAAACCTAGTGGTGGTTTACCATTTGCAGATTACTTGGATCCTGAAGGGGCTTGTATTTTAATTGACAACATGGGTATCAAAGGATCAAATATGGATTCAGGAGGTTCAAACTTGGCCAAAGCCCCTGAAATTCATTTCTTTTTCTGGGAATACGCGCACATGCTCAAACAGATCTTGTTTTGGATTGAGGAAGAAGATCTTACAGTTTCAGGAAAAAAGTGTTGATAAGGAGATGTTGCTAATGTGCCTTCACCCTTCTCACTATGCCAGGTTATCACGCTCCCGCGTGTGTGTACTGTGTGCTCTGTTGTATTTTCCTTTTTTTGTGTTTTCTTTCTCTGTACTGCAGCACTCCTCTGAGCGCCCCTGCGGCCATGAGCGCGCTCCACTTATCTACTTGCACCAGCCCAGAACCAGGATGCCCCTCTCCTTGTGCGGTTCCAATACCATACCACTCGCATCCTGGATTCTGGGCTAGGTAAATCATGTCCTTCAACTTCCTCAATCCCTCTTCTCATTCCTCATACTGATACTCTCCTGTTCTTCCCATACTTGTCAGACTTGTTATCATGTTGTTTGTTCTGCTGTTCTATCAGCCTGTGTGGCCTCAAGCCTTTTCTTTTTAGGTGTGGCTCATCTGCCTCCCCATCTGATTGTCTCGTGGATAAATCTAACCTTTTCTTTTTATTCTGATCTTCACAGATTTACAGTCCCATTTGCACTCTCTCGACCTAACAAGAAAAGGCTTCTCGCCATGACCAATCAAGAAGATAATCCAAAAATCAACATTCCACTTCTCACAGAATCCAACTTTCCGAACTGGTTCATTTGTCTAAAGAGCTAACTTAGAAGGAAAGGGCTTCTCAAACTCATTGAGGGTTATAATCCCAATGATGCGACCACTCCTACACAAAAAAGGAAGATTTACAAGGCATGCAACATAATCATCCAGCACCTTGGCAACATTGCTTTTGAGGCGGTTTTAAACATCTCAAATGAAGCCAACCCACGCGCCATTCTGGAAGCCATCCACGAGAGATATGCCTCTCAATTGTCCAACAATTGTGGTTGTCTCTGGCTGAATTTCATATGCTACCAGTACAAAGGGGATCTCTTGTAATACATCAATGACTTTCACAAATTGATGAATGAACTATCTGTGGTCAAACTGGATGTGCGGCAAGATATTCTCAGCTACAAAATCTTGTCCAAACTTCCCATTGCCTTCCACCACATTGTCAACACTCTCCTTCTAAACAACAAACTACTTACCAACCCAAAAGCTGTGTTCAACAAACTCAGAGAATTCATGCACCTGGAAACATCTCAAAAGGCAGAGACTTCTGAACCAGGAGAAGAAGTCTCATCCACTTCCCTGCACAAAACCGCTCATCAGAAGAAACCAAAAAACAGACACCCGTGCTCTCATGGGAAGAACAACCCACTGTCAAGCCACTCAGAAGATAGATGCTGGTTTCTCCATCCGGAACTGTGCCCTGATTTTCATACCTCCAAAGCTGTCTCCCATCTCCACTTGGCGGTGTCACCATCCAATGAAAACACCAACTCAACCAAAACGGAATCTCCCCAAGCCTACCTCAATGCACAGCTCTACTTCAAAGACTTGAACACCCAAGCATCACTTCTTCCAGTTCTGGATTCAGGAGCTTCACATCACATTGTCAAATTACCTCTCTATCTCTGGGAGTCCACCCCAATAAATATAAATGTGGGCACTGGAGCCAAAGGAACCGCACTTCTGGCCACTGCAATAGGCAAGGTCACCCTCTGCAACCACCTAGGCGAGCAGATTCAACTAGATAATGTACTCCTGGTCCCCACTCTGAACCGCTGCCTCATCTCACTTCCACAACTTACAACTAAATCAGCCACTATCAAACGGGTCGGGTTCTCAGGATACAAAATAGTCCTGGATCAATTTTCTCTCTTGGGCACTGCCAGGAATCACCTGGTCAAACTCTGCGGCACTAGGTTCAAAAATAATAAAATCAGAAACTCCACCAAAAGCTCTGCGCTCCTTAAGCACCCTCAAGGCACTCCATGGCACCTTTGGCTGGGGCACCCTCATGATGCCGCTCTCAAAGCCGTCATTCTGGACAGCTTCCCCAGTTCCAACTGCAACATCTGAAAAAGCTGCAAGATGAACTCTACTCCGTTTCATGGCCACTTCAAACCAGCCACTTGCTACCTGGAAGCAATTTATCTTGATGTTTTTGGGCCATTCCCTGTTCAGTCTAACGGAGGCTGTAAGTATTTCCTCACCATTGTGGATCAATTCTCAGGCTTCAAATCAGTCTCCTTTCTTTGTGCCAAGGATCAAGCCCCCCTTCTATCAAAGATTTCATAAATCACTCTGAAAGACTACTCAACACCAAGGTTGCAACGGTTGTGTCGGACAACGGAGGCGAATTTGTGAACAAATAACTTGGTGGGTATTTTAAGCTTCATGATATTGATCATCACCTGGCTCCTGCGTACACACCTGAACAGAACAGCCTAGCTGAGAGAGCAAATTGCTCCATTCTAGACAAAGCTCAATGCTTGCTTGTGTAAAGCGGCCTTCCTCCCTCCTACTGGGCGGAAGCTATCAAGACAGCAACCAATCTACTCAACGCACTACCCATCATGTCCAAGAGCCGCAAGATTCACTACAAAACCTGGTTTCAACAACCATTCAATCATCACTTCCTCAGGCCATTTGGCTGCACCACTTACTCACTCATTCCCAAGGCCAGACGCGGTTGCAAACTTTTGCCTAACGGAGAGAAAGGTACACTCCTCAGGTACGTAAACGACTTCTCATCCTATAAGATACTTGATCATTGTACCAAACGGGTGCATTCAAGCGCCAATTTCACCTTCCTCAAAGACACTTTTGAGCGCAACCAAGATGAAGTCTCAAAAGGCAGCCTTTCTTCTTCTTCTTCTACTTCCAATCCACTGCAACCCATCTCCGGGGAAATTCTTCCTGACATTCTGGCTGAATCAATTCCAGGAACTGGTCAAGTGTCTTCTGTTACTTAGGCAACCTCTGTCCCTGATCAAAGTATAATCTCCAAGCGGAACATACTCTTGCATTCTCAACGGGAGACAATGGCAAAAAACCCTCAACTGAATTTCATGGACACCAAACTCCAAGATCCCAAATCTTTGGATGAGGCTCTTTGCAGTCCCCACAGACTGGAATGGATTGCCGCCATGGAAAGAGAGCTCCACAATCTCTTGTCCTACAATGTCTGGGAAGAGTGCAAAAAGTCCGACTCTAAAAGCCAGCTAAAGTGTATTTGGGTTTTCCGCGTCAAGAAAGACAAGGAAAACCGGATCATTGAATTCAAGGCGCGTCTCTGCGTGCAGGGTTTCCACCAAAAGTTTGGCATTGACTATACCAATGTGTTCGCACCCACGGGCAACAAATCTTCTCTTCGGCTCCTCATTTCACATGCTGTGCAAAAAGGCTACAAGTTCCACAAGCTTGACGTCAAGTCAGCTTTCCTGAATGAACCCTTGAAGGAGTTCATCCACATCTCAACACCAGAAAATTTACCTATAACGCCTGGGAAGTTGCTCAAGCTCAAAAAGGCCCTGTACGGCCTGAAGCAGGCGCCCCAAATGTGGTACAACAAACTGAGCGCCTGGCTTTCTCAAGAAGGGTTCATCCGGAGCGAGGCCAATTGATGCATTTTCTGGAAGGATAGAACCTACCTTTACGTACACGTGGACAATATTGCCATCTTCAGCCCAGAACCACAACTCTTTATTGATGCAATCCGGAACCGTTTCAAAATCAAGGATCTGGGCCCGGTGTCTCTCCTTCTGGGTATGAACATGAGGCAACACACAAATTGTTTCCACCTGAGCCAAGAGACCTAAATCTCCTCCCTAGTTGATGAATACTGGCTCCCTACACACAAGCAATGCTCGACCCCTTTCAAACCTTTTGGAAAATTACTGCCAGCATCTGAGGAGGAACATCAACTGTTTGTTAAAAGCGGGCTGAATTACAGAAAGCTGGTGGGTGAGCTAACCTACATAAGCTGCAACACCCAACCCAATGTTACATTTGCCCTTAACTACCTTGCTAAATTCCTGAACGCGCCCGGGATGACCCACTGGCACACTGCAACCCTTACTCTCAGTTATTTACAGTCAACACCTAAAGTGGGGCTAACTTTCTCTAGAAAATCAGGTCAGAACGGACTCAGTTCATATGTAGATGCCAACTGGGCCATGTGCCTGACCAATAGAAGATCAATCAGCGGTTTTGTCGTCCTATGGAACGGTAATGTAGTTGGCTGGAAATCACAAAAACAACCAAGTTTTACGCTGTCCACCACGGAAGCCAAATACAAAGCGGTGGCTGAGGCTGTAAAGGAAATCCTCTGGTTCAAATCTCTTGCTGAAGAGGTGCTTAGATCAAAAATGAAGGGTCCCATCATCCTCCATGAAGACAACAATGGCTGTGTCAAACTAGCCACCAACTCGGCAAATCATGCGGGTTTTTGGACAAAACACATGGAACTATGGTTCCATTTCCTGAGAGAAGAGGTGGAAAGAGGCACAATATCCATCAATTTTATAGATTCAGAAGATAACCCCGCGGATTTTCTTACCTAACCGGTCTTGCGAATCTCTCTGCAACAACAGCTCAAGCAAATCAATGTAGGTTGTCCCATGCCAGAAGGCTGAAGGCAGGGAGGGTGTTGATAAGGAGATGTTGCTAATGTGCCTTCACCCTTCTCACTATGCCAGGTTATCATGCTCCCGCGTGTGTGAACTGTGTGCTCTGCTGTATTTTCCTTTTTTTGTGTTTTCTTTCTCTGTACTGCAGCACTCCTCTGAGCGCCCCTGCGGCCATGAGAGCACTCCACTTATCTACTTGCACCGGCCCCCAACCAGGATTCCCCTCTCCTTGTGCGGTTCCAATACCGTACCACTTGCATCATGGATTCTGGGCTAGGTAAATCATGTCCTTCAAATTCCTCAATCCCTCTTCTCATATCTCATACTGATACTCTCCTGTTCTTTCAATACTTGTCAGAATTGTTATTGTGTTGTTTGTGCTGCTATTCTATCAGCCTGTGTGGCCTCAAGCCTTTTCTTTTTAGGTGTGGCTCATCTGCCTCCCCATCTGATTGTCTCGTGGTGAAATCTAACCTTTTCTTTTTAGTCTGATCTTCACAAAAAGTTGGCAGTCTTTGTTCCCGCACTGGAGGTTCTGGGGCATTTGGTGGCTTTTGATAGCAGGAGGATCACAGAGAAGAAGCAGAAAAATCTTCTTGAATGGCCAACTCCATGCAGGGTTTCACACATTCTCCAGTTCTTGGAGTTTTGTAGATACGTCCACATGTTCATTGAGAGGTTTGCAAAAGTGGAAAGCCTGCTCCAGGTGCTGATGCCTAAGGGCGCGCAGTGCATGTGGGCTTTGGGGTGAAAGGGCTTTTTCAGAAACTGAAGGAGATTGTGTGGGGCAACATTTTATTGAAGGACCTGGACTAAAAGGCAGGTCAATTCAAGAAATTTTTGCAGTGGGGAGTGTTGATGCAGGAGGAGGATGGGAAGGATCAACCAGTTCTTCATGAATATGTTATTTTCACCACAACAGAGAATCAGGGCTTGCAGCCAAATCTGTAGTTTTAAATAGTTGATAAAATTTTGCGGCACCTCCAGAATCTTTTTTGCGGAATCAACTTCAAAATTTTGGTGAATGCAGAGGCATCAGCGCAGATAATCAATTTTTGGGCGCTTAAAAATGCTCCAGTGACCAGGTGGGTGGTTTTTCTTCAAATTTCCTCCTTTTTTGTGGTTCAAATTCCAGTAAAGGCATTCACAATTCCCAAATTGTTTTCACAGTAACCAAGGGACAATTGTTTCCATGGCATGGAGCATCTGGATGTGGAAGCTCTGTTTATAAAATTAGGCATGATGGAGGAGGGCGTTCAGCTTCTGCTTCAACAAATGGGAGGTATGCATTCCTTGACTCCTCCTTGGGGGATCTTTGGTTTCCAGATGACATTCCAAGAAAGCTTTTAGAGTGGGCAAGGCGGCCGGCAGGAAATTTCTACCTGCAGGATGGTCAATTATGGCAGCGGAGCACACTGGTACCACTTGTGGCTATGATGTCAAGGGCAGATAAGGAGGAAATTCTGAAAATTCTTCACAACAACCTTTGGCACTGGGGAAAGATGGAAACACGTAGGAGAGTGAAGTTGAGGTTCTGGTGGCCAAGTTTTGTGCGTGTGGTGCAAGAAAAGATGAAGTTGTGCAAAGCCTGTCAAAGGCAGATTTTGAGGTTCCCCAAGGAAATTGGTAAGGTGACAGGGGAAGATGTGTTGCTTGGATGGTCTCCCTTGACATTTTCTACATTAAGGCAGGAAGTTTGCATAACTCCTCTTTCAGCTTGCTAGTTGACAAGAGCAACCTGTAAAAGCAGATTAAAAACAGAAAATAAATAATACAATTAGAAGGATTGGGAAATCCATATATATTATTGCAGAAATGGATTTCCCACTCAAAAATAGGTAGGGTCACTCACTGACCCCACCCTTGAATTCCAACTCCTTACATTTTTTAATAATTGTAGAAGAAAATACAAATAAACCATAAAAACACTATGGCACCTTTTGGCCATTCTGTTATTTCACACATAATGCCATGTATAGGTTTCATACCTGAAATTCAGTCAGAATTGGGGTGTTTTGTATATTTTAGGAGTTACAGGTTGATTGGTGTTGTGTCACAATTCCCACGCGCAGCCCTGCATTCATATAGCAAGGGTACACATTCCTGACACTCAGTATGTAGGCGCATGTCAAGAAACTTGCATGAAAAATGACTTCTGACTACAGATGATGGATTCCCGCATGCAGCTGTCAAGCCTGCATGCTTCAACATCAACTGTACTAATTCTAACAGCCAGGTACCGCAGGAACATGCTACAACTTGCATGCATACATCATGCATATAAAACAAAATGACTGACGGATGGGGAGATGTTTGAACACTAAGAAAATTTAATAAAAAACATGAAAATCAAAACATCAAGCAAATACATTGTGAGAATTAATAATGAAGGTTGTCACATAATTGGGATTTCCAAATCTTTAGGAACCACAAAACACATCAAGAAGTCTACCAAAAAATTATTATTAAAATTACCAACATGTTCAGAAAATGGCCTAGAATCTAAAAATACCCACCTCTACCCATGCAACCCTAAAGAAAGTAATACAAAATAAGGAAATGTGTCTGAACCATAAAAATAACAAATTCACATTTAAATACATTCTGAAAATTATTTCACATGGAAACATGACACAGGCAAGACTAGCCAGCTGACAGCACCAAGACTACATGCCAAAATATCCCCAGCTAGCCTGCCAGCCTTAGCACACAAGAACAACCCTCTCTAGGTGCCCTGAGAAGGTCTGATTACCCTAGAAAGGTATATCAACAGCCCCTTTTAAATGGTCTAAATTCCATTACTTTTCAAGTAATCAATCCAGACCCCTTGCCATGCGTGATCAAGTGTTTATTCAAGATAAAAAAATGATTTATGGCCTCAGTATGATTTTATAATTATTAATTCTAAACCCATTTTTAATTCCATTGAAGAATATCAGCAATATCCCCAACAATTGTCCTGAGACCCTTTCAAGGGTGAATTTCTGCAAGTTTCTTGGAGTGTCTACTTAAATTAGTATGTTATATCCTGCTTGCCTCCAGGCTTAAGTGCTGTGAGTCAGCCAGTCCACCCAATCCCCTTGACTGAACCCCTTTTGATTAATCACTTAGGACCTCATTGTCCCAAGTTCTTTACACAGTTCAAAAGAACTCCTTGAAGAGAGGTTTTTATCCAATAAAGATCCCCTCTTTTCATGAACTGTGACCCCTCTTGAAAAATATATTTAAATCCATTTAATCCAACCAAACCACTCAAAATTTGCACTTGCTTCTAAATCAATTATTTGAGCATTTTATTTAATTGCCTTGGAATTATTATTATTCCAACACCAATATCTCTTTCTGAAGCTAAAGGAATGCAAAGTTCCTGGTATTAGTAAGCTGAAATCCTCAATGCACAGGAAAATCTGTTGGGGTGGATAGAGGTGCACCCTCTGGCAAAACTTTTGGCGGAAAGTTTTGCACAGTTCTTGGAATAAGACTGGTTGCTCCATTTGGTCATGGTCAACGGGGGCGCAGAGTTATGGGGTCAACTGGTGGAGTTGGTCTGGAGTTGTGAGGAAAGGTTTGGGCAATAAACGGAGTACTATCCAGAGAGTGCTGGGATGATCAAGCGCAGTCATCAGCCAATCAAGGACAAAATGGTTAAGATGTGCAGGGAGGAATTTAAGCTTTGGAAGGACACCCTCCCTGTAGTACTTTTTGAAGATTACATTTTGGTGAAACAGTAAAAGGGATAGTTGCCATTGTGGTGACCAAGTTGGGATACCTCATAAGGAAAGGTCAAATTTTAAAATTTATTATATATAATCTTTCATCCTTAAAAAAAGTAAATAAATAAATAAAATGGAAATTTTGTTTCTGTATGGAAAGCTTTCAATTTCTGCTTGTCTCCAATTCTCCCTGTCTTTCCTAGCGGTCTAGGAAGGGCACCTGGGATTTTCAAGTCCTCAGGCCCTGTTTTCAACTCATTCTCATTGTGCTTGGCATCCAATTATTTTTTGGCCAAGCGCGCTAACAATCAAACCCATCATCATTATCATCATTATCATCATCATCAGATCATTATCAACACTCCCATTCATCCTCATCATCCTCAAACTCAATCCAACCAAAGTTAACCTGCAATCTATGCTCCATTGCCACTCCAATTAATCATAGGGACTAATGCAAACACAGCCTACCTGGCGCTCATCTGACCACTATCACTTGTCTTGCATGCAGCCTTGTTTTGAGTGGTTGCCTTGCTTCTGAAGAGATCTAGACTGAATTTCAAAACAATACCAGACTGACTGAAGAGGCACAGTAAGACAACAAGGGATGAAGAACAAGGAAATCAATGAGGGAGCAAGGGAGGAGCTGTCTTCTTACTCAAGTTTTGTACTGAATCAAACAACAAGCCTCAAAAGCAATGGTGAATGTTTGATGAATGAGGTAAGTAGAAGAAGATGATCAAGACTAATGGCTACATGGGCAAGTTAATGAGCTGAGAGTTAAAATAGGCATTTGGATCAACAAGCTGAGTTGAGAAAAGAATAATGGAGAAAGATATCAGTCTCACTACTGGAAAGACAATGAGATGATTGATTTGCATCAATTTGACGGGATTGGATTGATTTGGCATTGATTTGATTGAGATTGATTCAAAGGTTATGGTCAAGAGGATAAGAGCGTGTAGGAGGGTATTTAGCGGTTAATCAATGGGCAGGTTTGGTTGATGGATGAGATGAGATGGTTTCAGCGGGAGAGATTGTGGATGATAAGGATGGTTGAGATGAAGATATGGGGGAATAGGAGGAACTCAAAGAGGAGAGTGGCGATTAGTAAGGGGATTCAAAGAAGAGAGTCAGGACTTAAAGAAGGGAATAATTGCTTGGAGAATTATAGGAGGTCAAAGGGAAAGCATGAGTCTGGAAGTGAGGATCTAAATTCAATTTAAAGTATCTCCACCGCCTGGTCAAGGGACAGAGATGCAGATCAATTATTTCAACACACGGCCCTGTCAAGGAGTGAGCTGTTAGAAGTCTTGATTTCAGGTTGATGACGGAGGTTTTTATGGCCGGCTTGGTGAAAGAGTCAGAAATCATCTACCCGGAGGTGATGAGAGGGGTCAGTAAATGACCATTGGCTTTTTGTTCTCGCAGCCACTTGATCTGAATGTCCACATGCTTAAGCGTGTTGTGATGTTATTCCATATTAACAAGATTGGGAAGGGCCTAGTTGTCTATAAACAAGCTATGAGTTAATTTGAGATTGGGATTCAGATCAAGCAGAAGGTTGTGAAGCCATATCTTTTCTTGAGTAGCCAAGACCAGAACCTTTAGTACCCCTTTGGTAGAAGATAATGAAATGGAGGATTGGAGTTTGCTTTGGCATGCCTCTGGGAAACCGTATAGGAGGATTAGAAAGCCATTGTGACTTTTCCTAGTGATAGAATCATCACTGCCTTTGGAATTTCTAAATCATTCTATGTCATAATTGAATTGTGAGGAAGAGAGTTTCAGGGAAAGTTTTCAAGTAGCGTTAATGTATCTCCAGGTGTGCTTGGCTTGGTCCCAATGGTTGATACCAGGACGGTTATTATAGCAAGAGAGGCTGGAGACAGAATACAAAAAATTGGGCAGGGTTTGACTGGCTATGAAGTTCAAGTAGTCGGTGGCCAAGCAAAAGTTGGTTCAAAGCTGAAGGAACTTATTGTGTTCTTCATCGGATGCTGGACATAGCTTGAAATTTGGATTAATAGGGGTTGAGATGAGTTTGGAATCTTCAGGACCAAGCTCTCTCAGAGTGGTTTGAAGTTGCTTGGTTGGTGTAAAGAAAAACAATTATTTTTCAATACAAGTTGATTTCCCAGGATTTTTTTTAACAGCCCCTTGTGTGGAATGTTGAATTGTTGCCTCAGTTACAAGCGAAATGAAGTGGATTCACCAATGACCAGCAGTTAATCAACAACACAAATACAAAGATACCTAACAAGCTATTCATGTGGAGGCAACAATTGGCATTGGATGATTTGAAGCCTTTTGAAATAAGCCAGCCTTTCACCAACTCTTAGGGGCTTGCTTGAGGCCTTAGAGAGCCTTTTTCAAATTGAGGAAGGGAAAAGGAGAATTGTAGCCTTCAGGACATACAATGTAGGTCTCTTTGTTGAGAGGGGTGTGGAGGAAGGCCAATTTGATGTCCATCTGGGTAATTTTGAGGCTGTGATTGAATGAGTAAACTAGGAGAGTGCGTAGGGTAGTGATTAGGCCAGTGGGAGCTTATGTTTCTCCGTTGTGGTGCTCCAAAACCTAACCTATAGCCATCAGACTCACTTTTCTAGTATAAGGACAGCTCCAATCATCAAAAAGACCTCCAAAATGGATTCTACACCAAAAGTAACCCCTAGTCACTCAGCCAAAGTACCCCTCTATCTCTCATGGTTTAGAAGATATAGCTTAAATCAACCCTGGCCTACCCACACCCCTACCAGGTGTCACAGACCATTAAAGATTCATGGACATACCCTGGATGCTTTCAAGTAAATACCCCATACAGTACCACCATACAACACCAAACAAACCTGCATCAGTATACATAATTAATATATGCAAGGCACTGCATGAAGAACCAAACAAACCACCTGTATACACAGCAATATATGCAAGACACTGCATGAAGAACCAAACAAATCACCTGTATACATAGCAATATATGCAAGATACTGCATGCAGAGGCTGTACAGCATCATACAGGACATAATACAGAAACAATATATTCAAGGCACTGCATGGAGAACCAAACAAATCACCTGTATACACAGCAATATATGCAAGACACTGCATGCAGAGGCTGTACAGCATCATACAGGACACTATACAGAAGTAATTTATGCAGGGGGCACCTGTATCAATGCAGCACAGCAATGCATGCAAGGGTGTACATGCATGTAGAGCCTGCACAGCCTCCTCCTCTGACCAGAAAAAATTCCTCATGAGCTGTATTCACTGTACCAGGGAGACCCTCAGGGGCAGCCCTGAGGGCAGGATTTTCTATAAATAGAGGGCCTCTCTCCCCCATCCAGGTCCCATAATCAGTTCCCCCCATCCTTCCCTCCAGGGGATCACCATGCCTCCTAGGCACCCTTAACCCATACTCTTACTACTCTCAACCATTATCCCATAACCCATACTATCATCATTACCAATACCATATCCCATATCATCACCATCACCATCACCATCATCATCATCATCACCATCAACCATCACCATCACCATCACCATCATCAACACATACTTTTGACCATGACCCAATCCAATAACCCATACTTTTGACCATCCACCAACAACATTATTTACTCCATAACCCATACCTGTGAACATCACCACCATTTGCCCATAACCTGAACATCATCACCTACCATCATCATCATTGGTCATCATCATCATCACCTACCATCATCATCATCATTCATCATCACCATCCATTGTCATCACCATCCATCATCAACATCACCTACCTTGACCCTCATCCATCATCATCATCACTCACCATCATCATCATCAGTCCTCATCATCATCCATCATCATCACCTGCCTTGACCATCATCAGTCATCAGCATCACCTACATCATCATAATCATCCATCATCATCACCTACTTCATCAATCATCATCATCATCAAACATCATCATCAGTAATCAACTATAGACCCAACCATTTCAAGCTTTATTCAAATCATCATCTGTATCACCAAAGGAGTATCAATCAGTAACCAATAAAATAAATATAAAAATATATAAAGGAAAAGACTGGAGAAAGGAATCTTCCCTTACTCAGCTTCTATCCACCAGGTCACCTATCTGTTCCACCATTTCTTCCTTATCAAGCTTGAATACATTGATCCTAGGTCTGATAGAGACTACTATAGTAGCAACTCTATTTGAAAATTAGCCACCATTTCTCTTTTCTTTCATTGTTGTGAGACTACTATAGTACTCAGAGGGGCAGTCAATTCAAAACCACCCTTAGTATTCCTCTATCTTATTTTTAGTTGCAATACTAAATTCCCCCTCAAGTGACTGCCAGAAAGCTATTTTCTAAACTTTACCCAATCCCAAAGGAGTATCCACACCGTAATCCAAGAATTTGAGTTGACAAAAACCTTGAACACAGAGACAGGATTGGAATATTGTTCCATTGCCGTTTGGATTTTCCTTGAGGTGGTAGACCCAGGTGGTGGAGAGTGCCTGTTTCCCCAATGGTAAGGAGTGACAACCTTCCCACACTTCAAATTTCTCAATTCCATCAGTTTTTGATTTCATTGAAGCAAGCCAATGAGTTTTGTTGGGAGATCTGAGGACCTTGGGGTAGTTTTTAGGAATTGAATGAGCCAAGAATCCATAGGAACTGGGGGATCTGAGAGTAGTTCTGCCTCTGAGGACTTGTTGTGGTGGATGGTTTTTTTCTGAGCTGGATGTTTCAGAGTTTGGAGCAGGGGAGATTTCATTGGATGCAGCGGTGAAAGGGGGATTTGATGAGGATTTGGCAGCAGGTGAATTGAAGGCAGGATCAATATGCGTGATTTATTACAGGTTTTGGCACAGGAGAAGTGGTAGGGGAAGGAGCATTGTTTGGGAGAATTGAGTTTGAGGAGTTCAAAATTTCAGTAAGGGTTGTGTCAAGGGAGAGGAGAGAGTCAAAGGGGAATCAGAGGAGGTGGAGGAGTTTGAGGTGAAGGGAGTGTTTTCAAAAAATCTTTACATTTTTTGAAGGTATCACGTTGCCAGTCTAGAGGCAGAAAATGCAATAGGATCCAAGGGAAAAGTCAAATCCCACAAGGATTCCTTCAAGCCTTTTTTGAGAAAATTTAGAGTTTGAGTTTTGTTTATTCAATACTATGGTCTTTGAGGCCAAAGTTTTGAAAAGGGAAAGTTTAGGCAAGAAGCAATGCCAGAGTTCAAAAGGGGATTTTTTTTTCCTGCATGGAGGGCACAATTTTGAGGATTCAGCAGCAACTGACAATGATTTCATCCCAGAGATCCAAAGGAATGGACATGTCAATAATTGCTGTTCTGGCGGCTTCAACAAGCTTTCTGTTGGCTCTCTCAGCTATAGGATTGTGTTGAGATGTGTATGGTTTGGAAGTGGTATGTATGATGCCCTTTTCCAAGAAGAAGCTGGATAATCAATGGTTGAAAAACTCTCAGCCGTTATCTGATTGGAATCTCTTCAGTGTTCTTTAAAACTGATTCAAGTACAACTAGATGAATTTAATTATTTCTTTGGTGGTGTCAGATTTGAATCTGAGGGGTAAACAAGTCTTGAAGCAAGAATGATTGTTGGTCAGGACTAGGAAATAACAATGACCAGCTCTTTACTGAGGCTATATTGGTCCACATAAGTTGGTGTGGATTCCATCAAATATTTCTAGGGTGCGGGGAATGGTTCCTTTGAACGGTGTTCAATGGATCTTCCCTTGAGCACAGGATAAGCAGTCAAGGTTGTCCCAGCGGGAGTTGGGAAATTGCCTGGAGATGAGTTTGATAGAATTGTAGTTAACATGACCAAATTGTTTGTGAATTTGAGAGAGGCACATGAGAGCAAAGGAGTTGAGTCAAGAAATTCCAGAAGATTCCTCAATGAATAAGGGGTTTCCCTCTATGATCCCTTTGAGTACTGTGAAGCTTCCAAGAGTAACCTTGAAATTTTTGGGTGAGGTGCGTTGGAGGGAGCATCCACCAAGGATGAGTTGACCAAGCAATAAAAGATTCACAGCCAGGTCAGGCATGAACAGTGAGTCTTTCAGTAAAAGTTTGGAGTGTGAAGTAGTGATGGTGGAGGTACCAATTCCAGAAGCAAAGATAGAAGCTCTGGTTTTTCCAGTTTGAATTGCTGTGTTGTCTGTGTTCATGTCTGAGAAGAATTTGGGTGAGTTGAACATGCATTGGGAAGCTCCTGAATCTAGTATGATTTGATTTTGGTTGAGCTGACCAAAGTGAGTCATGGCAAAGGTGAAGGTCACATGACCGTAGGCGTTATTCTGAAATCCTAATTTGGTTGCGTAGTGGACAAGGAAGGGGGATTTGGTCTAAGGTGAGGGAAAAGCCAATAACACCAATCCTTGGGGTTATTTGCTCAAGGTTTGTGCCAATTATCTTTCCACCAAAAATTGTCTTGGAACATCGCCAATGCCAAAGCCTGAGATCTGGATGCAGTCTTGTGTTTTATTTGGTTTAGATGTTGCAGTACTAATTCTCTGTCAATTTTCTTGTTTCCAAGAGAGTGAGTGATTGTGGTTCTTAGATGATCAAACTGAGGGGGAAATTTAAATAGCAGTAAGTACGCAATGATGTCTTCATCCATTTTAATTCCAATCTTGGTGATTTGCAAGTGGCACAATTTTGCTTTGGGGATGAATCTTTCTATTTTTTAGGGGGAAAATTGGAGGTTAAGAAAGTTGAAGAATACTTTTGATCTGTTAGCTGTTTGCAAGGAGGCAAAGAACTCATTGATTGATTTCCATAGTTCAATGCTGTTTCCAAGGTGATGTTCCATAACAAAATTGACATAGGTTTTGTTGTCCAGTTTTGCCAAGATGTAGCCTATAATCTCCAGATTTATTTATGTTGGAAATTTTTCTGGTTTGGGGAAAGAGAGCAAGTGGGACATTCCCTTGAGAGAAAAGATGGTGAGAATTTTTGATTGCCAGAGATAGAAGTTGGATTCTTTGAGGTTAGGAATGGAATTTGTGAGAGGTTTGAGGGGGGAATCATTTGGATCCGCTGGTCCAGGTGAGGCCATTTTGTTCAACACAGTTTCTTAGATGGGTAGAGTTTTTGGCTTCAAACTGTGAAGAGATCTGGACTGAATTTCAAAACAAGACCAGCAGACTGAAGAGGGACAGTAAGACAATGAGGGATGAAGAAAAAGAAAATCAATGATGGATCAAGTCAGGAGCTGTCTTCTTACTCAAGGTTTGTACTGAATCAAAGGAGAAGCCTCAATGGCAATGGTGAAGAGTCAATGAATGAGGTAAGGAGAAGAAGATGATCAAGACTAATGAATAGATAGGCAAGTTTATGAGCTGAGAGTTAAAATAGGCATTTGGATCAACAAGCTGATTTGAGACAAGAATAATGGAGAAAGATATCAGTCTCACTACTGGACAGACAATGAGATGATTGATTTTCATCACTTTGACATGATTGGATTGATTTAGCATTGATTTGATTGAGATAGAGTTGAAGTTTATGGTTGAGAGGATTAGAGCGTGTAGGAGCGTATTTATCAGTTAATCAATGGGTGGGTTTGGTTGATGGATGAGATGAGATGGTTTAAGCGGGAGAGATGGTGGATGAGAAGGATGGTTGAGATGAAGATGGATGGAGGAAGATGAGGAACTCAAAGAGGAGAGTGGCGACAAGTAAGGGGACTCAATGAAGAGAGTTGGAACCCAAAGAAGGGAAGAATTGCCTGGAGAATTCTAGGAGGTTGAAGGGGAAGAGTGAGTCTGGAAGTGAGGATCTGAATTCAATTTGGAGTATCTAGTCCACCGCCCGGTCAAGGGACAGAGATGTGGATCAATTTTTTCAACAGCTTCAACCCTTTTCCCTTGGCCAATTAACCTAAAAACAATTATCCATCCCATGAAAGCAATTTTTCATCTTCCAAAACTCCTCCTCTTCCCCTTTTCATCACGCGCTTGCAGTTGCTCCTCTATCTGTCACATGACTCTTTCAATCATCTTGCACCCCCATCTGTCTTTGCTGTTGTTCCTTGGTTTTCTCATCCATCTCCTACCTGCCATCCTTTTTTGCTTTTTCTTGCAGTTTCCTGGCCCCTTAATCCACATGCTTTCATCATCTGGTTGCGCCTTTTGCTTGCCTTGGGGCTCAATGTTGTCCACACGGCTTGCTGTCGCTCATCTCCGCCTGCAGGCTGTTTCCCCTTCCATTTTTTCCCTTTTTTTCATATCATGTTCATTCTTTTGAAATTCCTGATTTTCTCATCATTTATCCTCTGGAAAAAATAAAAAAATTTGGCTTTCATACTTAGTTGTAAATAGCCGTAGGCCCCTTGCCCTTAAAAGCAGGGGCTCTCCCCTGCCTTTCTGAATCACCCATGGGAGTGAGTCCTTCTACTCCCCCCCCCCTTATTCAAGAAATAATTTCATCTGCCTTTATCCAGGGTATATCAAAGATTGCCCTCTGATCCTTGAGCCTTTGAACTCAAATATCTGATCTGCCCCTCTATGGCCTTATCCCTTATCACCAACCAATAGTCTTGCTGGTTAAAGAAGAATTCAATTGGGTGAATTATTGAGTGTTTTATAACACTCTTGATCCCCTTTCTTGATCCCCTTTTTTTTACCATACTAGTTTTGATTATTACTTTGATTTTCTTTCCAGAATCAGTCACGTTTGACTAAGAGGTTTTACTGAGCTGAAAAATTGGAGTGTTAAACCTCCCTTTATTTATTTGAAGTTGAATCTCACCACACTAGTCTTGAGCCCTTGAGAAGTGTTATTGAGTCCTCCCAAGTGTGCACCATCCAGGAAAGATTATTGTTGTTTTTTGTAAAGCCATACTCTTGTCACACGTGTGAGCCACTTTGGAATTCTACTCTTTGGATCTTCTAGGAAACCTTTTTATTAGAAATAGAATCTACTGGTTCTCCCTCCACCTCTTTTTGGGCTAAGATGGTCAAGATCAAACCTCAGAATAAGAACTTAGGATTCAAAGGGACAAATGTGGAATGGTTCCTGGACTGTTACAAAATGGCTGCTGAAGTGGATGGGGAAATTGAATACAATATGGCCTACCATTTATGGTTTTTTATCTCATTTTATGATGTCATGGAAGTAATTGAGTTGTTTGATGGATTCAAATTTCATAACTGGATGCTTATAAGGGAAGAAATTCTGGCATACTGGGAAAAAATAGTGTAGCTTGCTTTAATTTACAGGACTTGGATTCTCTTGTCTCTAAGTGCATCTCAAATGGTGGTATCTTATCAGCTCTGACTATCAGTCTTTTAGGAATTCATGGGACCCAATCTAATCTTATCTCATCCAAAAAAATCAAATTGATACGGTGGACAAAGTTTGAGTTTGATTTTTCCAATATTTTTGCTAGGAGTGCAGGAAAAGATTATGGATTAATTGGTCAAGTCTGGATCATAGATCACCACCAGGTATAATTGATTCAAGCTCCCTGTTTTCCTTGTCCTCAGGAGTTCTGTGGATAGATTCATGAAAGGTAAAAATTCTCTAACCTTTGAAAAACCCAGAACCAGTGAACCAGTCCATGCTCCTTCTTTTCAAGAATCAAGCAAAATAATGAATAAGATGGAGGCCAGTTGCAGGCCCAAACCATATATTCAGTCCAAAAAAGAAACTGCTACTATAGATGATATCACCAAATTACTCCAAGCTTTTCAGAAAAAAATTTATCAAAAGATTTTTTCTCTTGCCACTCCCAAACCCTCTAAGTCCGTTTCTAAATCCAATCTGGTCTGCTAATACTGTGATAGGGAAGGTCATGAAACCATTTGATTTCCTGAGATCCAGAAGGATAAAGAAGAAAAATTGGTGAAACAGAAGGTGAAAAATTTCTTTGTTCCTAATGGTTCTTTGATCCCTTTTGATTTTTCTTGACATATTTGTCATGTGGGGGCTTCTTTTCAGCCATCAACCCCTAAGAAGGAATCTTTGGCTTCTTGGGATTTCTGGTCTTCTTGTGGTACCCTTCAACCTTGGTAACCTTCAGCCCTCTCTTCCTCCAGATTTGCAGGAGCTTATCACTCCCATCCAGCTAGGAAACGGGATGAGGAGCCCAAACCCCATAAAGCTCCTTTCTTGCCTTCCTCAATTATTTAAAAATTGGTTAAACATTGATCTTCACCTGAGCCTCCTTCCTCTGATGTAGAAGACATGGAGGTGTAAAAGGAACCACTCATGGAAATGTTTCAACACCACTCTGATCCTCCTCTTTCATCTTTTAAATAACCTCAAACTTCTGATCCTGTCATAGTCCCTGCTTCACCAGAACTTCCTCTCTAGCCCAAAGTTTGGTTTGAGAGGGGGGTTTCAAAGTAAAACCCCAATTTTGGGGAAGTTTCATTAAAGAAAATTTTAGATCTAAAAATTCCTGATCTATCTGTAGCTGAACTGCTGTCAATTTCTCCATCTGTTGCTGAAGGGATGAAGAAATGGGTCTCTTTAAAAAGTGTAGAGATTGGTCCTGAAAAATGGAAGCTTTCCTCTGGAACTTTGATAGAGGAATCTGTTGAAACAGATCCCCCCTCATATTCCAACCTTTACTCCTGTCCTCTTGATTTTTGTCCTTGTTATCTTGGTGATTCATTTAAAACGGTTTCTCTCCTTGTGGATTCTGGTTCTCAGTTCAACTTCATTTCAGATGCTATGACCTGAAAACTCAAGCGTAGTCCTAGGGTCACCTTCAATTCTGCTGTTTATGGGATTGGGAATCAATCTTGTGAATTTTTTGGTATTGCAGAAGATGTCCCAGTTCAAATTGGTCAAAATTTTGTTTCTCTTCTCTTTGGATTCTGGTTTTTGGGACAGAGACTTCCCTGTTCATCCTTCTCAATATGTTCTAAAGGGGAAGCAGAAGGATTCCCAGTCCTCTCATTTTTTATTGAATTGGTTAATCCTACTGATAGTTGTAGTTCTTCTCAGCCTCATTTCTAATTTATAGTAGATTGCTCCGGTTGAGAGTATTGAA
This sequence comes from Puccinia polysora, assembly GCA_025617555.3. Lineage (NCBI taxonomy): Eukaryota > Fungi > Basidiomycota > Pucciniomycetes > Pucciniales > Pucciniaceae > Puccinia > Puccinia polysora. The sequence goes on along the minus strand of CM062613.1, from coordinate 35,168,236 downwards.
ATAGGCTGCGGAGGAATCTTATGATGCCAAGAGGAGTGGATCTAGGGAGCCAATAAGGGCACTCCTGTTCAAGGTAAGTAAGAACAGATGATGTTAATTGACTTGATCAGGAATTGCTATATATAGACTAATTACAGGATGGCTGACAAGTGGTTGGCAAGGTGAATGCAAGAAATATGTTTAATAAGCATAAGTGTGACATAAAGGATATTACAATATAAATAACATTGATAGACACTGATGATAGTACGGTTGCACTCAAGATTTATGTAACACAAAGATCAGGAAAATCTCATGACCTTGCAAATCTTGTTCTTGCCATTTTTTCAGCTTGCCTTTGTGACTCCTGTGAGAATTAGAGTGAGATGCTCCGGTTTATGTTTGAAGGAAAGGATGGGAAAGAGTTTGATGGAAATTTTGCCAAAAGAGCTACAAAGAACTCAGGAGAAATCTCAATAGTACAAAAGATTCACTAATGATGGAGCAAAGAGAACTTGAGAGACAGCATCCAATAATGTTACCACAACAAAAGGTTAAAGGGATCTTTTGCTTTTAATTTTGTGAGAATTTGAGTGAGATCCTCTGGTAGAGGTTTGAAGGAAAGGATGAGAAGGTGTTTGACAATGTGGTAGACCAAACCTTTCCTATAGCCATCAGAATTGCTATTCTAGTTTAAAAACAGCTCAAACCCTCAAATTAACCCCAGAAATGGATTCTAAATCACAAAAAACCTATAGTCACTTAGCCAAAGTACCCCCCTATCTCTCATGGATTAAAAGATACAGCCCAACAAACCTCCAGATTTGAAAAACTCATACCCAACCAGGTGTCATAGCTCTGTGGAAGGAATGAAGACATACCTTTGAAACCCTCAAGTACATACCAGTAACATCTTACCCTCAACACCAGGACTATAAAACCCTATCACCTCAACCAGAATACAGAAATACAGATACAGGAGGCAGTGCAGCTAGTTCAGCTTCTGTCACCTCACCAAACAAACCAGAAAATATAAATACAGAAAGCTGTGAAGAATTATACAGGAGCAGTATAGGCAGGAGAAAGTGGAACTAGCCTCAACCAGAACCAAACAAACTACCAGTACCAACAAACCCCAGCACCACACAGAAATTTATGCAGCCAGTAGCATGTGATGCCAATAAGAATACCAGTACCAACAACCCCCAGCACCATTGCAAAGCAATTTATGTAGTGAGAAGCATGTGATTCCAAACAAACTACCAGTACAAACTGTTGATATTTTTGGTTTCTTAGTTTGTTCTGCATAAACCTTGATAGTATTCACCTCTTTCATAATAATCTCTTGAGTGTTCATCTCCAGTATGTTCTTTATTCTATACTTGTTGGTCATAGATCTATTATCATCTCTATGTTGAATCCAAGTGGCCTCCTTCCATACTTGCTCATGAGTGTTCTTGTCTAGTGGCCTCTTTATATTTTGCTAGTTAGTCACAATTCTAGGTGTCTCTCTATCTTGAATCCTTGATGCTCTGCCTTATCTCAAATCAGCCTGAAGTGGTCCTCCAAGTTGTGCGGACTCTAAATGGTCTGGTATTGAATACTCATTATATTTATTCATTACATTTTTCTCCCACTTGTCAGCCATCATGTATCTAGTCTATTTATACTGACGCTTTATCAAGTGGAATTCATTGATCCGTTCTTACCCATCTTGAACCTGAGTGCCCCTTGTCTGACTCCTAGATCCGCTCCTATTAGCAATATAAGACCTCTTCCTCATCCTTTTAATTCTTTCAACTGGAGCATCTAACTCAAACCTCAACACGGTTAAAAGCCAAAGCTCCCTACTGAACCATTTCCACTGTTGTCCCCAATCAGAAACTCCTTCTCACTGTTGACAATCACTATACCTGGTCCATTGCAATGGAAGGAAAACTTGATTCCATTGATGCCTTAGAGATAGTCCTTAAGGAATTCCCTTGGCCCTCAGAGTCTAATGATGCTAAAATGTTTGATAGAATTAATTGCAAGGCTTACAACCTTATCTTAGATCATCTCAACAAGAACAATCTTTCTTACGTTGCTGTTTCCTTTCCTTCATCTTACAAATGTAATGGCATTGCCCTCTGGGATCTCTTTAAGACTTGCTACATGCCAGACAACTTTATCAATAAAACACTTGCCTTTTCCCAATTCAACAAGATCAAGTTTGAATCCAACATCAACAACTTTGTGTCCAAAATTTGCGCCTCTACACAGAGGATGAAATTGGTTGGTTTAAAGTTAGAGGAGGAGTTGACTATAATCCTTACCTTTTCAAAGTTACCATTGGAGTTCAACTACTTGAAGAAATCCAACGAATGCGAAAACAAGACTGTTGATTATATCCTAAAGAGACTCAAGAAGGATGAAGCTCAAGCCAAGATCAACGCTCTCAATCAAACCTCCAATCCAGTCCACTTGGCAATGTACAATTGGTCAGTAGTTTGCCCTCACTGCAACAAGACTGGTCATTGGATCAACAATTGCTGGGTCAAGTACCCTGAGAAGGCTCCAAATAACTCCACTCGCTCCAAACCTTTGGAATCCAACAAATTGCATTTCTACTCATTTTGATCTCAAAGCTTTTCAATTTGTACTTCGGACTTATTGTCTCGACTATTCTGTTGAGTTGTCTCTAACCCACCTTAGAGCTGGTAGTTCTTGCCTCTTGGGTCTACTCCATCTAAACTCCGACACCCTCTTCTTTCTTTTCAATCTCCTGTTTTTTTTCCTTACTATCATAGATTCTCTACCTCTCTCAACTACCTCAACCTACTCATTGATCTACCGTCAAACCGCGGCCCAAAGCCAGCTTTCCTTGTTACCTCAAGTCGCCCAATCAATCATCAGTTCCCCTTTTGTTTGATCCATCGCGTCCTCTCTACGACTATCACCATTAACTCCCTCAACTCTTCAAGTCCCGACCTTGCGCTCGCTCGGTCGATTCATCAAGTTCTGCCCCCTCGCCTTCATCCTTTGTTTTCTCTTCCGCTTGGTTCGCTCGCTACCTTGAGTTGAGCAGTTAAGGATACTACTTGAGTCATCCCGTTCATCGCTACCAAAGTCGACTTCAATTCTTGATTCCTCTTCCTAGTTTGGTCGTCGTCATCTAAAGTTCTCCACCTGATCTAGTTCATCAACTCCCTCAAGCTTTAGGCAAGGGGGCGTGTTGATATTTTTGGTGTCTTAGTTTGTTCTGCCTAAACCTTGAGAGTATTCACCTCTTTCATAATAAGCTCTTGAATGTTCATCTCCAGTATGTTCTTTATTCTATACTCGTTGGTCATAGATCTATTATCATCTCTATGTTGAATCCAAGTGGCCTCCTTCCATACTTTCTCATGGGTATTCTTGTCCAGTGGCCTCTTTATATTTTGCTAGTTAGTCATAATTCTTGTTGGCTCTCTATCTTGAATCCTTGATTCTCTGCCTTATCTCAAATCAGCCTGAAGTGGTCCTCCAAGTTGTGCGGACTCTAAATGGTCTGGTATTGAATACTCATTATATTTATTCATTACATTTTTCTCCCACTTGTCAGCCATCATGTATCTAGTCTATTTATACTGACGCTTTATCAAGTGGAATTCATTGATCCGTTCTTACCCACCTTGAACCTGAGTGCCCCTTGTCTGACTCCTAGATCCGCTCCTCTTAGCGATATAAGACCTCTTCCTCATCCTTTTAAGTCTTTCAACTGGAGCATCTAACTTAAACCTCAACACCAACAACCCCCAGCACTACACAGAAATTCATGTAGTTGGAAGCTTGTGATACCAAAAAAACCACCAGTAAAAACAACCCCCAGTACTACCCAGCAATATATGCAGGAATTCAAGACCATGCAGCACCAAAAAAACCACCAGTAATGCACAGAAATAAATGAAGGCAGAAGCAATTAGCACCAAAAAAATCACCATTGAATCCACAGCAATACATGCAGGAAGAACAGTCAGTAACAAATAAGCAACCAGTGCCAGACCAACCTTATCAGCACCTCACAGAAATTTATGCAAGGCTGTGCAGGCATGAAAAACCTGTACAATCTTTTCCCAACCAGCAGAATTTTTTCACTTTCATGCAGTGTCTTTTTTCTAACCAGCAAAATTGCCTCAGTTTCATGCAGTGTCTTTTTTTCAACCAGAAGAATTGCCTCAGTTTCATGCAGTGTCTTTTTACAACCAGCTAAAATTTCCCATGTAACTTTATCCCACTGTAACAGGGGAAGCCCCAGAGCACCGTCAGGGGCAGCCCTGAGCATCCCCTGAGGACCAGATTTTCTATCTAAGGACGGCCTCTCTTTCCTATCCAGGTTGCATCATCAATATGCCATCTGGCCTATCACTCCATCCACCTCCAGGGCCCTCACGGGTCACTCAATCACCCACCACCTATAAGGCCCACTTGGCCCGGATAAAAATAGTATCAGTGAATCAGTTATACAAGGAAACAAGAAATGAGAAACCAAGTTATTACCCATATTTAAACAATTAAACCACCCACAAGGTGCTTGAATAAGGTTTATTCATTGACCTAAAATATTCAGCACCAGATTAAAGGAAAAACACCCCTTAATCAATAAATAACCCTTACAAAGAAAGAGAGCACAACAAAAAAGAAAACACCAAGCTTTCCTCTACCCAGCACCCTGTGGGTAAACCTATCCTTTGGCCCTCTCCTGAAAAATCCCTTTGGTAAAACCCTTGAAACCTTCAACATTGGGATATTGGTTAAGATCAAACATATCTGATCATTAACTACCCAATAACCCAATACATCTGGTCTATCCTTCAACAAAAACCTACCAATAACAATTGATAAATAATCTAGGTCTGATCTGAGACCTATATTGAGTCTCAAAGAAACCAGCCATTAATTTAAATAAATTATTGTGCAGACTTACTATAGTACTAGAAGGCAAGGAAATTCAAACCCACTCTTAGTCTTACTAATACTCTAAAGGAGTAGAATTAATACTAAATTACCTGTCAAGGACTTCCAGCAAGCTAATTTTCTACTTTATTTATATTATCCCACAGCAGTCTCTACAATGGAAATGTTGCGTCAAGAGATACAAAGAACTCACAATAAAACTCAAAAATATGACAGAGTCAGTTTCAAGTTGGAGTACATTGCTCCTGTTGACAGTATTGAAAGAGGCTGAGGAGGAATCTTATGACACCAAGAGGAGCAGATCTGGGGAGCCAAGGAGGGCACTCTGGTTCAAGGTAAGTAAGAGCAGATGATGTTAATTGAATTGATCAGGCATAACTATATATAGAATAATTACAGGATGGCTGAAAATTGGTTGGAAATGTTAATGTAAGAAATAGGTTTAATAAGCATAAGTGTGACAAATAAGATATCACAATATAAAGAACATTGATAAACACTGATGAAAGTATGGCTGCACTCAAGATTTAGGCAACACAAAGATCAGGCGAAAATTCCAACACCTCAAACTTCAACTCAAGGATCAACTCCCATCTCTGAGGGGTATTTCTCTTGTTCCTCATCATTTTCTTCTCATCTAGAAAATATTAAAAATCAAAATCTTGACAAAGTAGAAAATTCCAAAAATATTTTTGCTCTATCCAGATCTGTTGTTTCTTCTTTTCCTTTTTCTCTTAAGTCTGATAAATATTCTTTAAGTTCTGGTTCCAATCTCTGCAATGAGTATAAAATAGATCCTGATCTTTATTCTATTCTTTCTGGCTTTGGTATGGAGGAACATGGGCTTCAGTGGAAACAATTTGGGGTCAAAGTATTCCCATCCAATTCTGCACCACTAGGGCCATCTACTCCTGTTGTTTTCAAAACAACTGGATTTGGAATCAACCTTGCAAACATTGGTTTCAGTTTCTCAAAATTATTTTTGGTAAATATATAGTTTTGAAAAAGATCTCTTCTGGAACTGGAGCTGGAAAGATCAAGCTGGCCATCAATTTTAGTTTTCAATCTATTGGGGCTGTTCTTACTCAGGAAGATTAAAATGCTTGGGACTGTCCTGGTTTCTATGAATCTTTGTTATTTTCAGATGTAGAATCCAGACTCTCAATCAATACTGGAACTCTGCGGCATGGTTCAAATTTTGAAGAAACTCCAAATCCTGCTCTGGGTTCAACATTTCAAATTACAAGTTGACTCTTGTTCCATAATTGTTATGATCAATGCTCCCAGCCTCCCAAATGCTCCTATGACTTGTTGGGTGGCCTTCATTCAGCTTCTCTATTAGGATGTTTTTCACAGGCCTCAAAAATCCTTCATCATTCCTGATTTTTTATCTTGAAATCCTTTTGGAGATGAGTAATCTGATGTTTGAATATATTTTAATGAAGAAGAACCTTCAATCCATCCTCTCTTCTACTTCTCCTCTCAAGATTATTCTGGCTTTCAGCAAGATTTCTGGCTTAAATTAGAGCAGTACCTTTCAACTTTTCAAAGACCCACTGATCTTTCTGCTAAAGAATTTTGATCTCTCAAAATAAATTCCTCTAATTTCTTTGTAAAAGGCTCTAGGCTTATGAAAAGAGGAAATCACTTTGCTCTCATTGTTGTTACTATTTGTTCTAAAAAATATTTGATTCTATAAAGTATCCATGAGGGTATTGATCATTGTGTGGAAACCAAAACTTATCAATGATTATTCATACAATTCTGGTTTCCATCTCTTCAGAAATATGTTTATCAATGGTGCAAGAGTTTTGAATTTTTTCAAAACTGTGATCTTAGGCAACCAGAAGAAATGTTTTAACCAACTGGGGAGTCCACTGTCTTTGGGAGGATTGCTATGGATATGGTTCATATAAAGGCAGGTGATGCTAAGTAACTCATTGTGGCTGTAGATGATTTTTCTGGATTGGTTGCTGCAAAATTCATTAAGAATCTTATCTCTGAATTGGTTGCAGCTTTCCTTCATTTGACTTTGAAAATGTGTTAGAGCTTGGCTCAATCTTACTCTACTGATTCTGGCTCTGAATTTGGTGGAAACCTTGCTGAAATGGTCCAGTCTCTTCCTGGAAAACATAGGGTAAATATTCCTTTTTATCCTGAAGGAAAAGGAATGGTGGATAGATGAAATGCTCCTTTGAAGGCTGCACTTGTTAAAATTGCAGGTGAAATTTGAAAGAATTGTTGCAAATTTTATCCTCTAGTTCTCTTCTCTGATTTAATCTCAACCAAGCAGACCACTGGCTACTCACCATATGAAATCATCTTTGTTCAAAGAGAAGTTCTTCCTTTGGATGTGTAAATTGAATTTTTTTTGGGTATCTTTTGGGAGCAGGTGTCTTCAACCACTGATCTATTAGTTACCAGATCCAAGCAACTGGAGAAAAGTTAATATATTTGTGATTAAGCTTATAAGAAGATGATGGAATAAAGCAAAAAATTGGTTCAGTATTGGGAAGATAAGGACTCAAATCAAATCAGGGATCCCTTACATCCTGGTGATCCAGTTTTGGCTTATAATGGATCCTTGGAGACTCAGTGGGGAAAGCTTTCCTCAAATTGCTGGAATGGTCCTTATTGGGTGGTTTGTCAATTCAGAGGTGGATCCTATTTTTTGGAAGAGCTGGATGGTACTCAGTTGGCCAGAAGGTTCTCTGCTGATACATTTAAGAAGTTTCATTGTTGTTGGGGCAAATTATCCCAGAAGTAAGTCATCCAAATTGTGCACCACCAGGGCCGTCTGCTCTTTTTTTGTTGTGAGATCTACTTTATGCTACATATGTGAGAAATTTTTTTCTTTCTGCCACTTCTAAGGCTCTTTTGAGTCCATCAAGACATTTTTCATCTCTTCAATCACTCTCATCAATACAAAAAAAGCCCATTTTTCATTTCAATTTCTTTGTTTCCTCCTTTTCTTAATATCTTCAAATTTAGATTCAGAATAGGGACAGTCTGTAAGTTGGGGAGAGATGTGGTGACCAATTTGAGACATCACATAAGTAAAGGGCAAATTTTAAATTTTCTATAAAAAATCTCAGCCTATCAAAAAAAATTAATAAATTAATAAAAAATAAAAAAATAAAAAATAAAAATAATAAAAATAATAAAAATAATAAAAATAATAAAAATAATAAAAATAATAAAAAAATAAAAAAATAAAAAAATAAAAAAATAAAAAAATAAAAAAATAAAAAAATAAAAAAATAAAAAAATAAAAAAATAAAAAAATAAAAAAATAAAAAAATAAAAAAATAAAAAAATAAAAATAAAAAAATAAAAAAATAAAAAAATAAACAAATAAACAAATAAAAAAATAAAAAAATAAAAAAATAAAAAAATAAAAAAATAAAAAAATAAAAAAATAAAAAAATAAAAAAATAAAAAAATAAAAAAATAAAAAAATAAAAAAATAAAAAAATAAAAAAATAAAAAAATAAAAAAATAAAAAAATAAAAAAATAAAAAAATAAAAAAATAAAAAAATAAAAAAATAAAAAAATAAAAAAATAAAAAAATAAAAAAATAAAAAAATAAAAAAATAAAAAAAATAAAAAAATAAAAAAATAAAAAAATAAAAAAATAAAAAAATAAAAAAATAAAAAAGTAAAAAAATAAAAAAATAAAAAATAAAAACATAAAAAAATAAAAAAATAAAAAAATAAAAAAATAAAAAAATAAAAAAATAAAAAAATAAAAAAATAAAAAAATAAAAAAATAAAAAAAATAAAAAAATAAAAAAATAAAAAAATAAAAAAATAAAAAAATAAAAAAATAAAAAAATAAAAAAATAAAAAAATAAAAAAATAAAAAAATAAAAAAATAAAAAAATAAAAAAATAAAAAAATAAAAAAATAAAAAAATAAAAAAATAAAAAAATAAAAAAATAAAAAAATAAAAAAATAAAAAAATAAAAAAATAAAAAAATAAAAAAATAAAAAAATAAAAAAATAAAAAAATAAAAAAATAAAAAAATAAAAAAATAAAAAAATAAAAAAATAAAAAAATAAAAAAATAAAAAAATAAAAAAATAAAAAAATAAAAAAATAAAAAAATAAAAAAATAAAAAAATAAAAAAATAAAAAAATAAAAAAATAAAAAAATAAAAAAATAAAAAAATAAAAAAATAAAAAAATAAAAAAATAAAAAAATAAAAAAATAAAAAAATAAAAAAATAAAAAAATAAAAAAATAAAAAATAAATAAATAAACAAATAAAATATATATATATAGAAATCTTGTTCCTGTATGGAAAGCTTTTGATTTACCCCTTTCTCCAACTTCTCCCTTTCCTAATGGTCTAGGAATGGTCCCTGGGATGTTCAAGTCCCCAGGCCCTGTGTTCAACTCATTCTCATTTCACTCAGCATCCAATTATTTTTCGGCCAAGCGCACAAACAATCAATCACATCATCATCATCATTATCATCATCAGATCATTATCAACACTCCCATTGATCCTCATCATCCTCACCCTCAATCCAACCAAATATTAACCTCCAATCTAAGCTCCATTTTTTACTCCAACTAATCATAGAGACTAATTCCAACACAGCCTACCTGGTGCTCATCTTAAATCTATTGCTCATCTGGTGAGCCACTGTATTTTCAATTGTTGCCTTTCTTTTACCCTGGTCCCTTGGCTAATCAACCAAAAAACCATGATCCATCTGATGAACACAATTGTTCATCTTCCAAAAAGCCTCCTCTCCCCTTTTCAATTGCATCTTGCTGATGCACAGCTCTTTCAATCTTCTTGTATCTCCATCCATTGTTGGTGTCACTCCTTGGTTGGTCATCAATCTCACACGTGCCATCCATGGTCACTGTTGCTTGCATCCTGGGTCGCTTGTGGTTGCCTTGCCCCTTAATCCATGTGGTTTCATCATCTGCTTGTGCCTGTTGCTTGCTTTTGTCTGCGCGGCTAGCTCCCACTCATCTCCGCCTGCGGGGAGTTTTTTCCTTGCTTTTTTTAACTATTTCTTCATTTCATGTTCATTGTTTTTCAAGTCAAGATTTTCTCATCATTTATCCCCTGTCAAAAAAAAATCCACTTTGATACCTAGTTGTAAAGAGTACACAGGCTCTCTTGCCCATAAAATGAGGGGCCATACCCAGCCTTTTTTATAGCATAATCCATTGTATCAGCCAATCAATTAATCCATGGGGGAGTAAGTCCATCTACCCCCCTCCCCCCCTTTATCCAAGAAATTCCATCATCAATTTTATCCAGTGTATATCCATTATTTCCCTCTGATCCTTGAGCCTCCAAACTAAAATCCCTGATCTGCCCCTCTGTGGCCTTATCTTTCATCACCAACCAATAGCCTTGCTGGTTGAAGAACAATTCATTTGGTTGAATTCTTGAGTGTGTTATTCAACTCTTTTATCTCCTTCTTCTGGCCATACTGGTCTTGATCATTCTTTAATTATCCTTCTGGAATCAGTCACATTTGACTAAGAGGTTTTATTAAGCTTCAAAAACTGGAGTTTTGAAACTCCCTTTATTTCTGAATTTTAATTTCTCCACGCTAACTTTGAGTCCCTTGAGAAGTGTTGGGTTTTCCTTTTTTGAATTTATTATTTCTTTGCTTCTAGAGCTTCATAAGAAAAATTGCCTTGTTTTGTACAGCCACCCACACTTATCTGGTACCCTTCAATTGCTTGATTTCTGAGAGTTGGGAAGGTTCATTGAGAACCTGGAGGTTGGTTGGGATTTAGTTGATCTTTCTCAATATGCTGCTGACAACAGATTTTTTAGATTGTGGGCTTTGTTACTCACAACTGACTTTTTCTATTGGGCTCTGAAAAAAATCTAACTTGTTTTGTTCAAGTCTGTTCCTGCACCATCTTTCCTCAGATATTGTTTTTCCATAGCTAACATTCACTATCAATTTTATGCCTTCCCCGTTGATTCCTCATTCACAAGTTTCTGGACCTTGATTACGGTTACATCTAGATATTTTTGTAACACTCAGGAGGGCAGCCCAAAAAAGCACTTTTCCCCTCCGCAGAACTACCACCAGCCAGCGCAATTCGGAGTCTAACACCAGGAAAATAAAGGGTGCAGAAAAGAGATATGGTGATTGAAAAAGGAATGTCTTTCTCTAGTTTGGGCTTTAGAGAAACTCCACTATAACTTGAAAGCTACCAAATTTATGGAAATTACTGACTGAAATGCTTTCAGAACTATCATGAACATGAAAAATACTTGCAGGCACATGTTACAATGGCAAATAGCTTTAAAACAATATAGAGACAAATGACTATAGTCCAACAAGCTTGAATCAAACATAAAAATGCTGAAAGCCTGAGTAGGAATGTTTTGTCCAATTAACTCAGAAATCCTGCCCATCATCCAGACAATAATGAAATATTCCCTTTACTGAATATTAACTTGCTTAAAATTGAAAAATAATGAAATATTCCCTTTACTGAATATTAACTTGCTTAAAATTGAACAATAATGAAATATTCCCTTTACTGAATATTAACTTGCTTAAAATTAAAGCTCCCATTCTAGGAATAAATAACTTTGATCTTGATTACTCTCTGATTAATGAAGGTTATAACTCTGAAATGAAAACTCTAGTTTCCATAATGGAAATAAATTCACCTTCCTCTGAAAATTTCAGCTTCCTGATACCAGGTAACTTGCAGTCATTTAGCTACAGCAAGTGATAGTGGTCTTGGAACAATAATCATTCCAAGGAAATAAAGAAAATGCTCAATATTAATGATATGATGAGAGAAAGTGCAAGGTTTGGGATTTAGTTTGTTTAAATGTTTTTAAATTTATTTTAAAAAGGTGCCGCAGCTTATACAAAGCTGGGGATCTTTATTGAAAAAACCTCTTTTCAAGGGGCTACTTTGAACAGTGTAAAGACATTGGGACAATGAGGTCCTAAGTGATTTCTCAAAAGGGGTTTAATCAGGGGCAATGGGTGGACTGGTCGTCTCACAGCACTTACACCTTGAGGTAAGGAGGAGATAAATTACTTCTTCAAGCAGGAACTCCAAGAGTCTTGCAGAAATTCATGGTTGAAAGGGTCTCAGGGAAATGGTTGGGGCTTTTTATTGTTTTCTTCAATGCAATTAATGATGGGGTTATAATTAATAATTATACCAACAGACTCAGGAAATGAATAATTTATTATCTCTTATGAAACCTTTATCATTGATTGCAATGGGTCTGGATTGATTACTTAGAATAACTGTTGTTTAATTATCCAAATAGGGCTGTATGTATACCTTTTTGGGGTAAGGGGGTCTTTGCAGGGCATGTAGAGAGCGTTGTTCTTGTTTTCTAGGGATAGCAGGCTGTCCAGGGCCAGTTTGGAACGCATTCTTAGTGCTGTCACTCAGCCGCACCTGTCTTTGTCATATTTAGGTGTGAAATAATTATCAGAATCTCTTGAATTCTTAATTTGTTATTTATACAATTCTGGTATATTTCCTAATTTTGTATTATTTTATTATGAGTGAAATGGTCAGAAGTGGGTGTTTTCAGACTTGAATCCATCCTCTGAAAATTTTGGTAATTTTCAAAAATTCTTAGGGGAACTCCTTGGTGTATTTTGTGGTTCATAAAAATTTGATAATAGTATTTACATGACAATTGTTATTATTATTTTCCCTAATTTTTCTGCCTTACACTTCAAATTTCATGCTTTTTATTCAACATTCAGAGTTTTCAGAAATGCTTCTATCTGTCATTCAGGTTGTTACATATGCATGATGCATGCATGTGGGTTGTAACCTGTTCTTGCGGTACCTGGCTGTCAGGGGTGGTGCAATTATTTTTGACACGCGCATACCTGACAGCTGCATGGCGGAATTAAGCATCCTTTCCAGCAGCATATTGCATGCTGGTTTCTTTACAGGTTCCCACATTCTGAGTTTCAGGCGCAGGCAACATCACTTTATGGATGCGGGGCTGCGGGCAGGAATTGTGAAAGAACACAAATCCAGATTTAACTCCTAAAATATACACAACAGCTCAATTCGGAGTGAATTTTAGGTGTGAATCCTATAAATGATGATGAATTTGAATTGTTTAAATGGCCAAAAAGTGCCATAGTGGTGGTGTGGCCTTTTGGGAATTTCCTTTTTTAATTTTTTAAAAATATAAGGAGTTAGAATTCAAGGGTGGGTTCAGTGAGTGAACCTACCTCATTTTAGGACAGTAATCCAAATTATCAATAATATTTCAAGATTTCTCAATATTTTTATTTTTACCATGTTGAATTTGGGACCTTGAAACCCCCATTCACTACCCAAAACGGGTTGCGTGGCGTGATTTGCAACCCATTCTGGGTCCCAAACGGCCATTTGAAACCCATTTGAGTCAAAAATGGCCATTTTTGACTCAGGTGGGTTGTGAATGGGAGTTTGAAACCCATTTTTGGTAGTGAATGGAAAAAAAAGTGGATTTTATTTATTTCATTATATATATATACATATACATATATTTAATTAATTTAATTAATTAATTTATTCTTTATATATTTATTTATATATTGATTTATTCATTTTATTTTTTTATTTATTCATATTTTTTTTTATATTTATTTTTTTAATTTAATCAATTAATTTAGGGCATTATTTTTTTCACGGGTGCTACCCTTAAACTCATGGGGGTACTACATCCCTTCAATGTCCAGTATACACGGACAAATCCTTATTTACACGGGAATTTCAAGAACTTTGTTTTTTAATATTCTAACACAGAATGCCTGTAGATAGGTGTCTTAAATCCTTATTTCTCATGTTTCATAATTTTGGGACTGGTTAAACCCCTTCAAAAATCTGGTCAAAAAATTAACAAAATCCAAAAAAAAACTCATTTTTGGAGCTATTCCTTTGGCTTTTGGCGTAAGTTTTTTTTGGAACTTTGAACTCTCACAATAGTTATCAATCAGCTGAAGAGCTTTAAAATATTTTTTGAGATTTTTTGGATGTATCCTTGGCCTCCAAAATTTGATCCAACATAAAAACACTTCAAAATAACATATGCTTTTCAAGATTTTTTTTCACCTCTTGAATCAATGTTTCTCTCAATTGGTTTTGGGAAAAATTAAGAATAACATCCAACAATTGAATTAAAAATTTTTCTGAGCTTTAATTATAGGTTTTGCCCCCCCCCAAATATTCATCACAATGAAAATAATTGAAAATAAAAGGGGTGGTCTTCTCTTATTTCTGCATTCTTTGTTGTGTTTAAATATGATTATTTGAAGGATTTGAAACTCAAATTTTTTAACAGGCCTCTCAATATTTTCAAATATATTTTTTGTTAATTTTTGAAGCACTATTTGTGCCCTCAAAACCAAATCCAAAAAGGAGGGCAACAAACCCCTCTCTGGGGTGGGGTCCACTTTTTTGAGCCCTCCCTGCATAAAACCCTAACCATTCCTATTCAATATGAGTTCAAAATTTTTCCAGGCTATTTTGGAGCGCTCCCATCCTCCCATCATCCATAAAAGGAACCACCTCCACGCACCCACCCCCACTCATCACCCCCCATCACCACACCAGACCAGACCAGACCACACCACACCATTCCACTTCACTCCCCCCATTACAACACCACACCACACCATACCACTCCACACAACACAACACAACACAACACAACACAACACAACACAACACAACACAACACAACACAACACAACACAACACACCACAACACAACACAACACAACACAACACAACACAACACAACACAACACAACACAACACAACACAACACACCACACCACAACACAACACAACACAACACAACACAACACAACACAACACAACACAACACAACACAACACAACACAACACAACACAACACAACACAACACAACACAACACAACACAACACAACACAACACAACACAACACAACACAACACAACACAACACAACACAACACAACACAACACAACACAACACAACACAACACAACACAACACAACACAACACAACACAACACAACACAACACAACACAACACAACACAACACAACACAACACAAAAAAACACAACACAACACAGCACAACACAACAAAACACAATGCAACACAAAAAAAACACACTCCAAACCTACCACTACCAAATCAAACCTCCTGAACCAAACACTCTTCTCACTCAATTTCTACTCAAAATCTTTCTAAATTCCCCTCCCACTCCAAATCCCAAATAATCTCCTATTTGATTAATTATTTTAGAATATTTCAAACATGTAGTATAATTCAAGTTTAAGTCTGATCATTGGCCAGCCCCCAATTGGATCCATTTTGGAAAAGGTTTGTGACCAAGTTCCAAAGCTTGGAAAACCATTATTCAGAAGAATTTTGAAGTTGGCAATGAGGTTTTGTTCCCCAGGAGGAAATCCAGCAGAAAGATAGAACCCATAGTAGTGGAATAATATCAACCAAAATTATTTCTATAATATTTTTAATAAAATTTTGTATTTTTATTTATTAAAACAGAAAAAAAATTAGAACCAAAAATGTGGATCACACCTTTTATTTTCAAATATTTTCATTATTCTGAATAATTTTTGGGGTAACCCTTTTATCAAAGCTCAGCCAAATTTTTTATAAATCTCAGCAAAATTTTTTATTCAATTTTTGTATTTTAATCTTAAGTTTTTCCAAAAACAATTGAGAGAAAAATTGATTCAAGAAGTGAAAAAACATCTTGAAAAGGATATGCTATTTTGAAGTGTTTTTTATTGGATCCAATTTTTGGATGCCAAGGATACATCCAAAAAAATCTCAAAAAAAATATTTTAAAGCTCTTCAGCTGATTGATAAATATTTTAAGAGCTCAAAGTGCAAGAAAAACTTAAGCCAAAAGCCAAAGGAATAGCTCCAAAAATGAGTTTTTTTTTGGATTTTGTTAAATTTTTGACTTGATTTTTGAAGGGGTTCAACTGGTCCCAAAATTATAAAAAATTAGCCATAAGGGTCTAATTTTAGAAAGCTATCAACAGGCCTGCTTTGTTAGAACTTCAAAAAACAAAGTTCTTGAAATGCCTGTGTAAATAAGGATTTGTCTATGCAAACTGGATGTTGCAGGAATGTAGTACCCCCGTGAGTTTAAGGGTAGCACCCATGAAAGAAATAATGCCCCCTTCAATCTTTGAATTTATTTTTTATTTTTTTATGTGTTTTTTGTTTTTTATTTAAATCAAAAAAAGAAATAATAGATAAAAAATTAAAACAAAATCTTCAAAATAAATGTATATATATCATAACAACGCGACTCAGATGGGTTGAAAATGGCTTTTTGAACCTTTTTGTGACCACAGGGTTGAGAATATAACATTGGCCTTTTAATTTTAATAATTGATTTTTATTTTTTATTCAAATTTGACAGGTTTCTCTTTACAACTAGCAATCTGAAAGAACTTATGAAAATCTTACCTGAACCTATTCTGAAATTTTAACCAGCTTGGCAATTTACAATATGGGATAGTTTAGTATACTATAGACATAAAAACCCTAGTGTCATAGCCTTAACTAATGAGAGAACATATCAAACAGCCTTACAGGACTTCAGCTAAAGTCAAAAAAACTGCCTGCTGGATTAACTGGAGAGAAACCACCATCAAGCATGTCTCTAGCTGTGAAAAATGCCAGAAATTTAACAGAACTACTGGGAAAAGTTTTGTCCTCCTTGAGGAAATTTCTGAACAACATAAAAGATGAGAAATCATGAATGCGGACTGTGTAACTGGATTTCCCCCTGGAGGATCTTACTCCTACAACTCATTACTAGTCATAGTACATAAGTTTTCTAATAAAGCTAAGCTACTAACTAACCATAAAGAAGACACAGCCATGGAAGTAGAATTACTCTTCTGGAACAGGCAACTTGCTGATGTAGGAGTGCCCAAAATTATTATAAGTGATAGGGATCCCAATGTCACAGGACAACCCCATGTAATATTGGACAATCTTAGATGATCCTGAGTGAAAATGAGAGGAATGAGTGTGAGGAAGGATGCAAGGTAGAAAGGCTAACTGAAAAGTGCAAACTTTATGATTTGATGGCTCAAAAAACTGCATAAGGAATGTGATTATCCAATGGAAAGGAAAACAAACCCAGACCCAATAGGATGATTGGATTTAGGAAAATGCAAGAAAGTAATGCATTAACTAACTGAGGATACAATCTTCTTTCAGGAAAGGCAGCCTTTAAAAGGTAATCACAAGTTTACTAGATACAACCCAATTGATGGACAACTACAGCTAGAGAGCATGAGGAAATGAATGACAGGAAAATAATGGGAAAATGAAATAACAGTAGTCATTTACAACGGTGTAGCTTAGGTGTGACACAATAGTATCTGATCATACAAGGAAGTAGGGGATGATAAAGGAAGGAATTACATTTGAATACAATGCAAATATGAAGATTTAGTTTATGCAGGGTAGGGGGCCATTCTATTTGTGAACTATAAAATTGATGTGGCTATCTAGGCATGAGTGCAAACTAATGTGAGTGTATGACCAAGAATGAAGTTCCAAGGATTGATGATATCCAGGGTAGAAGGGAGAAGTTCAAATGGATGGTTGACCACTTTTTAGATTGAACTTCAATACTTGCAAGTAGATAGTGAGTTGCCATGATTGGAAGGTTGTTACCCAAGCCAAATGTGGTAAGTGGATGGCCCATGGATGTTGTGCTTTGTTTGTGTCACCCTTATGGACTGAGGTAGGTGGTACTGAGGAAAAGGATATTTCAAAGGAATGGAAGAAATTTAACCTTAACCTTCAAGTTTGACAGTTGCCAGGGTATAAAGCTGCAAGCTCCTGCAAGATTTCAGATGATTTTCCCATTAATTCCAAGATTTTTTTTACGTACTGTATACCCTTTAATCATTACTCTACTTCATTGCTTTAGAATGAAATTTGAATGAACTATGTAGTCATCCTCATCTCTTTCTTGAAAAAACTGCATTTGTTCAAATGAAAGATGTGTCCCTATTAATGCTGCTTGGGGTCTCCAAGGAAAGTGAAAGCAATTTCTTCTTCAAAAAGTTGCATGTATGTTTCCTTTAAGTAGCAAGCCAGTGGTTGATACCCCAGTGGTGTACACAAGTGAAGTCCAAATTCAAAGATATTCCCAAAGTGTGAATTATCACATCCCGCCAGTGCTGGAGATCAAATTATTAAGGGTACAGAATCTGGGTGAGTGAGGCTAGAGACTAACTGAACGGGTAAGATGAAAAATAATATAATTTAACCACTGTTCTTTTTATTATTGCAGAGATTCTGCAGATAAACCAATAATACCCCACCACCACCACCATATTTTGGACCGTTGGCCAAGTTCCAGGTGAATCAGATGAATTCCAAGTGGCAAAGCAAGGTGCAAGGTGATGAGAATATTGTGGGCCTAACCAAGGAGACAAGAGAAGAGCAGGGTGAAAAAGAAGGAGGAACCAGAATGGGAAAGGAGGAAGTAAATGAAAGAAGGGGAAGAAATGGAGCAGAGGAAGAGAACAGAACAGGAGAGGAGGAAAAAATTGAGACAGGGAGAGATGGGATGGAAGATCAAAGTAAGGGGAACCAAGTGCAAGTTGTGGTGCAAAGAAAGACTGATGCAAGACAATTGACTGGAAATTTTGGAGAGGGCTTTTTGAAAGGTTGAAGAAAAGAGCTTATGAAGAAATCTTGGATGATGGTGGATGTAATGCCTGGCAAAAGAGGGCTGGGACCGCAAAATTCAAGGAGATTTTGGTGAAGAATTTGGTTGCACAATTTCTTGTGTTGCAAAAAATGTTGAGTTTAATAAATGATAAGGACTTGGATGAATTGAGGCTAATGGTAGAGTAATTGACAAAAAATTGGGAAGAGGCACAACAGGAAATGAAGGAGAATGTGTAATTTTTCAATGTAATTTTATTATTTTTTGTTCTATATATATATATATACATATATATTGTTTTTTATTTTTATTTTTTTTGCAGAGATAGAAGATTTTGTTTCTTGAAATACGTATAATAAAAAAATATAGAAAACCAAAGTTTTCAGTGAAAAAGAAACAAATTTAAGAAACTGGAAATGAGATAGGATGGGATGGAATGAGAAGTATGATGGTATTGATGAGATGGAATAGGATGGAAATGTGGAATGGGATTGGAATAGATTAGATCAAGATTTGCAAGGTTTGCATAGGTAGTTTGCATGGGAGTCTTGAACCAAATTGGGAGATTTGCAAAGATGATTGGCTGGCTCCCACAAGGTGCAATCTTTGTCAGAATGGAAGCCAGTCCATTCAACAAGGTATTAGAGTTTTCCTTTGCGTAAGCTGTAATCCAGAATAGAGATTACTTCTAACTCTAGATGATCTTGGAAATTGACTTGTTCCAGAGGGGGATGAGTCTTGCCCTGGTAGGTGACTCAAGCTGGCTCCAGGAGAGAAACATGAAAGACCGGGTGGATAACTTTCCATTTTGCAGGTATGTTAAGTTTGAAGGCTTGGGAGAGATCACTGATTCAATCTTTAAGGGGCCAAGCTTTCTTTCAGAGATTTTTGGGTTGGGAAATTACTGTCAATGTTGCAAGCATTGAGCCATTCCTGATCTCCTACTGCAAAGGTTGGAGCCATAGTACAAAGTTGTTCTGATTGCTCCTTGTAGCACTGGTTTTCTGATTTGAGTTTGGTTCAAATTTTCAATTGAAGAGATTGAATTTGATTGAGATAATTGGTAGCACTTGAAGAAGGTGCTATGTGAATAGAAGGGAAATTTGGGTTTCTACCATAAAGATTCTGGAAGAGTAACTGTTGGGGGGGAATTAGTGGATTTGTTGTAGGTGAACTCAGCTAATGGTACCTATTGCAACCATTTGTCTTGTTTATAGGTAAATTACATTAAAATATACTCTTCAAGAACCTGATTTACTTGCTTTGTTTTCCTATCCATTTCTGGGTTTTAAGCCATTGATAAGTTGCAAGTGATATTAAAATGTTGAAATAGAAAGGTCCAGAATCTATAGAGAAAACAAGATCCAAGATCACTAACTATATTATCAGGCAGAACATGTTTTGAAAATAAATATTCTATGAATAAATCAGCTAAGTCTTCCAAATTGGCAGTCACATTATTGCAAAGAAATGAAGCCATCTTTGAGAAGCAATATAATATCACTAAGATAGCATCATAACCACTAGAAATAGGTAAGTGCAATATGAAATCCATCAAAAATAAGTGCCAAGGAATACATGGGATTGGAAGTGGATGGAGCAGCCCATACTTCTGATGGTTTGAAGACTTTTTACAATTGCAATCATAGCACATACCAACATAGTATTTTACTTTTTTGGTCATACCAGGCCAATAGAAGTATTTTGAAATCAGTTTTTAGGTTTTATCCTACCCATGATGAACAGAAAGCAGAGAATCATGCCAAGAACTGAAGATATATAACTTAATGGGAGGATTATCATGTACTAATATATTATCTATGTAAGATAAATAAAAATTTTCATCAATACAGTAATCACTATCTTATAGTTTTGAACTCTTGCAAAGTTTGATAAACTTGGGATCATCAAGTTGAGCTTGTTAAAGCTTGGAAGCTTTGTCTCAAAGTTGGGTGATGATTAAACTGATTTGGGAAGACTGGTTGGAGAAGAGTGTCCTAAATTTTTCAGGGTTGTTATTGACAAAGGTGCTCCCCCCCTGGGAAAATTTTGTCCTGACGTGATAAAGCATCAGGGACTAATGCTTTTTTCCCATGGAAGTAATTTATTGTAAAGTTTAACTTGGAGAGTTATTTGGCCCAACATGCCTGTCTGCGTTTAAGTAATTTTGATCTCATGAAATACTTCAGAGAATGGTGATCAGTTAAGACCTCAAAGGTTTCCATAAGACTCAAAAGGTATGAACAACATTTCTTCAAGCAATAAAAAATGAGGAGAAGTTTTTTGTCATGAATCTTGTATTTAATCTCTGCAGAAAGAATTTTGCAAGAATAAAAGGCTACAGGATGAAAAAGAGAGGAAGAGGAAGAAAACTGAAAGATTACTCCTGCAATCACATAGTTGCTTGACTCAGTTTTGACAATAGTGCAAGCTAGCTTGTTAAAATTAGAAAGTATCACAGCAGTGGTGAAGAATTTCTTACAAGATTCAAACTCCAAAGAATTTTTTTCTTTAACAATAAAATGAATGTATTTTTGGAGAAGGTTATTAAGATTCAAGGTTTTCTTGGCCTAATTCCCAATAAAAATGCTGTAAAAATTACTGAAACCAAGGAAAAATTCAATTTATTTGCCTGAGGAAGGTGTGGGCCAGTCCAATATGAGCTGAATTATGGCTGGGTCCATCTATAGCCCTTTCTGCAAGACTATGAAACCTAAAAACTCAAGAGAATGAGATTTAAATTTTTACAGTCTTTTGTGAAAAGTTTATTCTTTTGAAGTTGCTGCAGCACCTCTTGAACATGTGCAATATGATACTGAGCTTTTGAGTGGACAAGTATATTTTCAAGATACACCACAAGGTATTTCTCTACAAGGCCAGAACAAATGCCATTGAAAAAAAGTTGAAAATTGGAAGGAGTGTTTCAGAGGCCAAAAGGCATTAAATTATACTCATAAATTCCAAACTGGGTTCTAATTGAGGTCAAGTACTCATGACCCTTTGAAATTCAAATTAATTTATAAGAACCTTGAAGATCTAACTTTGAGAAATAAGCAGGTCCATGGAAGAGAGTGGGGAGGTGCACCATATGCAGCGCTCAATTGGCATCCTTATGGGTTACCTGGTTTAGTTTCCTGTATTCAACACAAAGGCAAAGGCTGCTGTCTATCTTTGGAACAAATAGGACGGGCAAGCCAGTATTTGAATTGCTTGGTCAAAAAATTATTTTGATACATTTTTCCCAATGTATTCTTGAACCATGATTGATTTTTACATCAAGAGAGAGTAGACTTGTCCTTGTGCTGGAGGTGGGCCAGTAAGCTCAATCCTGTGATCATAAGAACAGGAAGGAGGCCTTTTATCTGCTTTTACAGCTGAGAATAAATCAGCAAAATCATGATAAACCAAATTTAAAAACTCTTATATGATTTCTAAATCATTGAGCACTTTATTTGAAGTGCTTGCAGAATGCAAAAGGGTTAGTGAGCTCAAAATACACTTTTTTGTAGGCGCCTTTTTCTCTTTGAAGAAAAAAGAAAGAGTTAACTTGGAAAAATAAGAAATAACTTCTAAATCTGAAGAGGTAAATTAGGAATGAAGGTCAGGATATTGGAAATCTCCTGGCGGAAAGTTTTCATCCAACTCAATGATGGTGTCAGGTAGGATTTTTAATTCCTGTTTGAAAGAAGGTTTAGCATCCTGGGGGTGCAAGGTCCAAATTTTAATTACTCCTTTTTGCGAATTCACATCTGTATTTCAGTGAACTATGAAGTTGTGTCCTAGAATTGTGCTGTCTGTTCTGGAGATATCCAAGACAAATAAATCCCATTCAAAGCCGGGGAAATTGGAAAATGCAGGGTTCCATTTTGCCTTATGGGTAACCCAATGTGTCAGCCTCCTGTATTTCAAGTTCCTTGCTACCTTTTGGCTACCATAGGTGATTTAATAAATAATAAATATATTATTGAAGAGATTCCAGAAATAATTTGTAAAATATTTGGATGAAGCAAATGCAAGGCAATATGGTTTCGTTATAAATAGTTTTTATTAATCAATATTAATACATTGATTATTAAATAAATAAAAAGAGGGTCCACAATATATATCTTGGATCTTTAAAACCTCCTCTTCAGGGAATTCACTTTGAAATACATAGGTCTGGTTACTCTGGAACCTTTAATTTATATTCTTAAAGGAGCTATTTCCCAAGGATAATATATATAAAAATATATGGTGGAGTGGCAGGGATTTTTGAACAAAATGACATGACATAAAAGGGAAAATAAATTCACTAGTATGTTATTTAATCCTTTATTTACCTTTTTGGGACGTGTACTGATGGGTTTAAGCCTTGATATGGGGTAAAAGGTTGTTCAGAAGTTTCAATTGATAAAAATGGGTTTGGGATGGATAATATTAATCAGACTAAAGCAATAAATACTTTAATATCTATTATAAGTATTTGATCACTTTGTCCTGGTGTCTTGATGTACAGATAACTGGGTCTTGGGTATCAAGAGCCTCAAAAAGGTCTCTTTATTTGTAGCTTTTTGGGTCCCAATTCTGTTCTTCTGAGGGCCATAGGGGCTCAAAGGGACAGGTTCTAAGGCTAGCAGGGTAACCAGTGGTAGCCCATCATGTGCACTTGCTGTTATTAGATGGGTAGAATCTAATTCTACATGGTGAGGGAATTATTTTACTCTTTTATTGAGTGGTTGGCATGTGAATGACACCCTATTTATTGGCATGATCTTTATTTCATTATTTATTCCTAGTGGATATTCCCAGATTGTTAATGTGTCTTCCTAGTAAAATTTCCTATGGTCACTCTGATGTAATGTATGTTCTTATTATGTATTATTAAATGGGAACAAAAGAATAATAATGTTTTTTGCCTTAATTTTTGTCACTCAAATTAATTAAAAATATATACTATAGGAACATATATAATATTTTTACATATTCATTTTTCCTCAGATTGTTATGGGTATTTTGATGTCTTAAAGTTCTTGTATTCGTCACTTTAAGTTAGGTTTGAATTTATTTCAATCTGCTATTATCTCTCTTTGACATTATCATGTTTTCTTCATATATTTAGTAAAAATATGTAAAAGGTACTTTTTAGGTAATTTTATAGTTATTTTTTATGTTTCTAATAATGATCTACCAAGGTATACATTGATTAAATATGCAGCATGTCTCCACCTAGGTATTAGAATGTTTAGGTGTTACCTCAAGTCTCCTGTTGTGAGACTGTCAAGCCAGCCTGTAGTCCCCCAGCTGTGTACTTGTCAGATGCCTGAGACTGCGTACCTGGCTTGTCATGTCATGTAGACAGGGTGAGGGTGCTACTGCTCAGCTTCCTGCGGGTATCTCAGTTGCTGCGGCTGCATGCAGGAGTTGTGACAAATCACTATTCTACACACAACTCCTCATATATACATAATTCACATATTCTGACTCAATTTTCACTGTGGAACCTATACATGGGGTTTCATGTGACACATTAAAATGGAAAAAATCTCAAATTTGTGCCTTCTTTGAGTCCTTCATTAATCATTTCAAAATTTAATGAGTGTGAATTTGGGGTAGGTGTCAGTCAGTCACCCCACCTTAAATTTGATGGAAAATCTGAATTTGAAATAATATTTTAATATTATTTCTTCCTTCAAGTATTTTTATTTTTATTTTTGTATTTATTTGGTTTCTGTTACTTTTCCTGATTGCTCTGTAATAGTAGCAGGCCAACCCAATGAGACAGCTCAGTCACACTACTGACTAAATAGATGTGGATTTTTTCTACCTTGGAACATTTAAGGTTTTTGGAATTGGCAAATGATGAACTTATAAAAGAAAAATTAGCGCCAGAATTGAGTAAGACACAATAAGAAGTATTTTTTGAATGGAAGAGGAAAAATCTTGAACTTGGAGCAGGAAGTGACTTGCAAGTGCAAAGATTTACTCGCTGTAATTTAGATAATTTGTAGTTTTCCTTGAAATTATTATAAAATTACAAGCCTATATTTTTACTGTTTAGCTGCTTTAAAAAACCATTTACATCATGTTTTTCTCCACAGTACTTAGGTAACCTCTCCTCTTCCCTTGTTTGGCATTCCTTGTTCAGGAGCATCCTGCTTTCCTTGTCCATTAATTTTGGAGTTTTTGCAAGGGCTTTCCGCTTTGGGTTGAATTTTGAGGTTGGATTTGTTTTGGAGTGTTTTGGGCTCTTCAAATGTTGTTTCAAAGAGTTTCCTACCTTTGGAGCCAACTTTGATGATCCATGGTCATTTTTCCAAGAGCGTTTCTTGTTGTGATAGCCATTATCAAGCCCAATCACCCAGTCAATTAACTGCTGAAGGGAGGTTGTCTCATTTCCCCCAACTGAAAGCTGTTTGATTAGGTGTGCTGGTAAACCTTTTTAAAATTGAAATAAAATTGCTGCATTATTCCATTGGATGCAAGACTGCAAGGTTTGGTAATGGGGTATATAAACAGAAACTCTACTATTCCCTGTCATAACTAAATTATTAGGTTTGCATTTGGCATTTTGCATGTTGTGAGGGTTGCTAGACAGGGTGAACAGTTGTTGCTCAAACTTTTCCCAATTGTAAAGGTTACAAGTGGAACTAGCATTGAATAATAGTTTGAGATACTTGTCAAACCACTGCAAGGCTGTTCCCCCTAGAAAGGAAGACACATAGATAAATTTATGTCTATTGGAAGGGAAGTTGTTGCGATTGTTTGAGAACATGATTTTGGAGGACTGTAGGTAGGATCTAAGATTATGGGAATGATCCCCTGTAAATTTATCAGCCTGCTTCATGCGCAGACTACGGAAACTAGGACCTCTTGGGCCATATTGCAAGGAATTTTGATTGAGAGTGTGGATCAAGGTTGAGAGCAAGTTCAAGGCTTTGGTCTTGGGAGCATTAGTATGAACCCTTCATCTACCACAAGTCAAGTTTGAATTGGATGAATGTTTGGAATGTTTGATTTATTTGACAGGATCCACAGGATCTTCCTTTTGAGGATCAAGGGAATTTTCAAGAGGTTCAACAAAAGGAAATTTGTAAGAAGGAACAGGATCTAAAGTTTTTTGGGCCCGTGAAATTCTGGATCTTCCTATCCCAAGAATATCATCATTATAAGGGGTGAGGGAAACGTTCCTGGTTGAGAAATTATGTGAAATTGTAAAAGAAAAATCTATTATAGGTTGGAAAACTACAATAGAGGATTTGAGTTGGTTAATTTTCTGTTGCATAACCACCCCACTTACTATAGGGAAATATTAGATTTTTTTGAGCACAAATTAGAGGACTGACTGCATGGAAGGATGATAGGTAGCAAGGCTAACTGAAAAGTGAAAACTTTAAGATTTG
Source organism: Puccinia polysora (assembly GCA_025617555.3). Lineage (NCBI taxonomy): Eukaryota > Fungi > Basidiomycota > Pucciniomycetes > Pucciniales > Pucciniaceae > Puccinia > Puccinia polysora. The sequence continues at coordinate 35,142,239 of CM062613.1, read as the reverse complement.
ATGGCTCAAAAAACAGAAAGAGGAATTGGATGTTCAGATGGAAAGAAAAAGAAACACAGACCCAATGTGATGAATGGATTTAGCAAAATGCAACAACATATGAAATCAACTCACTGATGAGACAATCTTCAGGCAGGGGACAGAGCCTTTATAAGGTAATCCAAAGATGACTAAACACAACCTGATGGATGGCCAACTACAGCCAGAGAGTGGTGAGGCAATGAATGACAGGAATGAAATGGGAGAATGAGATAACATTACAGTCAATTACAAGGTTTTAGTGTAGGTGCAAGACAATAAAATCTGAGCGTACAAGGACGTAATGGATGAGATGGGAAGGAATGACATGTGAAGACAATGCAAATATGAAGATTTAGTTTCTGCAGGGTAAGGGACTAGTCCATTTGCAAACTATACAGTTGATGTGGCTTTCTAGGGATGACTTAAAACTAAGGTTAGTGCGTGACCAATAATTGAATTCCGTGGATTGATGATAGGAAGGGTAGAAGGGCAAAGTTCAAATGGATGGTCAACAAGTATCTAGAGTTAACTGAAAGATTCAAAATTGGATACTGAGTCCCCAAGATTGTAATGTTTTTACGCAAGCCAAAGGTGGTAAGCAGAAGGCAACATGGATGTTTTGCTTTTTTTTTTCACACTTATGGACTGAGTTAGATGGTACTGAGGAAAAGGTATTTCAAAAGAATGGAAGACAATGACCCTTAAACTTGGAGCGTGACACCCAATTTCACTTCTGAATTTTGGAGAAACCTCCATGATATGCTGGGAAAAACTTTAGCTTTCTCCATAGCTTACCAACCTCAGAAACATGCATTAGCTGATAGAATGATTCAGACTCTAGATGATATCCTCAGAAGATTCTGTTCCTGTGGTCTAGAATACAACAACTCCAATGGATACTTCCATTACTGAGTTAGCCTTCTACCTGCCTTGGAAATGGCTTATGACAGCAGCAAGCATTCCACTACCAAGGAAGCCCCTTGAATACTGGAAAGAGGATGGATCCCTAAGCTAACCCAGGACAACCTAAAAAACCAGTTAACTAAAATACACCAAAAAGCAGTATATTTTAATAATGTGATAGAACTTGCTAATAAAAGCGTGTTCAGGATGATGTTGAATAAAATAAAAAGAGATGGGACAAAACCCACCAAGAACCTGATATCAAAATTGGAGACCAGGTCCTAGTTTCTACCACTAACTTTAACAGCTTAGCTGGGAAAAGAAAACTTATACCTGCCTTTGTTGGAAACTTTACCATCAAAAGCCTCCATGGGAAAAATTCTGTTGAAGTAATCCTGAGTGATAGACTATCTAGGAAGCACCCAGTCTTTGCAGTAAGTGTGATCAAAAACTTCAACCCTAGAGAAGGAGAAAATACCCATTCACCAGAAATAAAAGTTGAAGCTGATTCTGATAAAGACAAATGTAAAATAGGCAAGATACTCAAAGATAAAAAAGTTAGTATTCAAGGAAAAGGTGTTAGACTTTAACTAGTTGGATATAAAGGATAGGCAGCTGATAGAGATGAATGGTTACCTAAGAAAACATTCCAGATGGACCTATACACCTGAGAAATTTCAGAGCTAGAAGAAGACACTAGACAAGTAAACTTCTTTCAGATATAGACATATCTTGGAGTAGGGGAATGTTAGCTTGCTACTTACACATAGCAAACTTTCAAAGTAGAAAAAAATAATTAAATAAAAAAAGTAATAAAATTCTTAAGGAGACGGAAATTCATTAGCATGATTACAAAAATGGATTCCCCACCCAAAATTAGGTAGTTCCACTCACTGACCCCACCTTTTAATTATTACTCCTTCATATTTTAAATTATTAAACAAAATTTACCAAAAATCACAACACCACTTTGATAACTTTTTTGGCCAATGAAATATTTCACCTCTGTAATGGTTTTCACAGTAAAACTTAAGTCAAAACTAAGGTTTTGTGGATATTTTAGGAGTTGCATGCAGAAATGTGTTTTGTCACAATTCCCGCCCACAGTCCCGCATCCCTACACGCAGTCCCTACGTTTCTTATTTGCCCTGTATGCATTAACTCGCAGATTCACATGTGCAGAATTCCCCCATGTAGCTGATTATGCCATTCAAACAGCAGATCCTACCCTGCACGCAGTTGAACTGACTTGTGCACACATCAAGATACGTTGAGGCTAGACTGATAGATGGTACCACCAGTAACAGTTACAACCCAGAAGGATCAACCATGCATATGTAATAACATGACATATGCATGTTACAAAATATAAAAAGGTAATTTATCAATTAAAATTCTTACAAATTAAATTTTAAAATATTTTAATTTAAGAAACAAGTGTTGAGGATCACCACAAAATGAACGGATAGAAAGCTCCAAATATCACAAAAGATATCATGAAGTAATCATAAAAATTATTTAATATTGGCTACGTAATTAGCAGGGGGTTGAAAATTCATACACACCCACGACTGACTCCTTTGGTCAAATAATGATAAGTAAAAATCAAAGATAAATGCATAATCATTGAAATGATGAATTAACACATTAACAGATCCTGCAGCTAGAAACACACAGAAATCAATAAGATCTGAATTCAGCTGATTGACAGCACCTTGAGTAATTGCAAATCATGCCCTGGCTGGCTTTCTAGCCTTAGCCCTTGATACTTATCTTCTCTACAAACCCCAAGAAGACTCCTTTCCACCCCAAAAAGGTATTTATACAGACCTTCTTTGGCTTATTTTTCCCAAGTTACCCAGAAATTCATGAATTATTATCAAAATGCATTACCATCCATGATCAAGTGCTTCAAAGATTTAAGCATGTTATTTATAGCCCCTTCTGATTTATATTAGAATTATTTCTGAAACCATTATTTATTCATTTAAGTTTAGTCAGCAATCAACCCCACCGTTGCCCTGAAACCCTTCATCTGAATATCTGCAGGTACCCTGTGTTTTATTACCGGAAGAAGTGAGTTATTCCACTCCTGCTTTGGCTTGTGTGCTGTTTTTCACCTATTAGTTGGATCAATCCTTCTTGAGTAATTCATTGAGGTTCCCATTTATTCAAGGTTTTTTAAACTTCCCAAAGTGACCCCCTGAAGAGAGGTTTCTAAAGCAGTGAATATTCCCAGTAGTATAATACTGTTACCCCTCTTTATTAAAAATTGAAAACCATTTAACCAAAAAATTTAAACCTTGCAATAGCTCTTTACATATTTATTATTGGATCTTTTTACCTGTTCATTTTTTTTAATATTATTATTTAATTACTTTATCACTCTCTTGATCTAAAGGACTGCAAGGCTCCTGGTATCAGAGAGCTGAAATTAATAAAATTACCAAAATACAGCCAACTAAATCCATACACTTCAGCCCCTTGCTTGAAAATTGCATAGCACCTGAATTTTCTGGCAACATCTGCAATGGCTAAGGCAAACTAAATACACAGCCACTATTGTTATTTCACATAAATTTTTCAACTCCTTGCAGTTATCTCATTCATTTATGTTCCCAATGAATGATGATTCATTCAAAATAACTCATTTTGAACTAAGCCCTTTGATATATTACAATATACTAGTCCCTGTCGTCATTCCATTACTGATATCCCTTGCTTCATTGATTTCTTATCTGTAGGAAATATATCCATCAGTTTTCATATAGTCATCCACCCACTGATGTAGATTACCTTGTAGTAACACGCCTTCTGCCTGAAGATTTTTTCCTCATTTAGTCAATTTCATGTGTTTTTGCATAATCCACTAAGATTGATTCATGAAATTGAGCTTTGTCTCAGTTCACTTTGTTGGAACAATTTTCCCTGTACCTTGCCTGAGAATTTGAATTCAAAATTTTAAATTTGCAGTCTGATCTGCATTTAGACTTTACCTCTTGGGGTATCTCTTGCAGTAGCCTACTCCCATTTGCCATCATTTCTACCTGGAGTTCTCTGTAGTATGTGCATTTCCCACATTACATTAAATTAAATAAATAAAAATGATTAATATCAAGTATTTTGCCACATCTAGATAGTTTTGTTCCTCTAAATTTGACAGACTTTCTTGACTGGGAACACTCCCTTCACCCCTTATAATGAATATATTAACACAGTAGGGAGATCCAGGGGCTTGCTGGCCCAACAACACTTAGATCCCCTTCCTTCTTAAAAATGTCCATTGGTGGGAACTCTTGATGACCCCATAGCCAAAAAAACATTTATGCGTCCCCACCAGATCCTCTTGATTGAATCAAACATTCCCCTGATTCTTCCAAAAATAATTTTATGTGTTGTAGGAGTTGGTGTTGCAGAAATTTTCCAAGCCTCATTAGTGCTTTGATCCAGGAGCTAAACCAAAATTCCTTGCAATATAGCACAAGTTGTCCCAGCTTTGGAACTCTGGGGATGAAACAACCTGACCATTTTACTGGGGATCACCCCCTTAAACTTTGATCCAATTGACATTCTTGCAAAATACTTTTCACCAATTACCCCAGGAACCTGCATAGGGATCACCACAATTTCATGTATGCATCTTGACTATTTGTAGCTATTTGTAGGTAGATTTGTGAAGGGTTTGGAGCCATACCTTTAGTTGTTACAAAATAAAGCCACAGTTGTATCCTGAACTATTGGGAAAAATTTGAAATAATATCTTGACCCTGTTTTGAAACCCCAACATATTCAGAATTCCTGATAGAAACTTAGCATTCTGGCCATACACAAAAACAGTAGGGCCTCAACTTATATCTTTAAGTTTAAAATTTTGAAGTTGTGCATCAAATGGAGCAAGTCTTCTCTCTAATTTAATTTTTGAAAGGGTTCAACAGCACAGCTGATCAGAAATCTTGCAGTTGGTGGGAATAGTAAACCCACCATTCAGAAGTTGATAGATTAAGTTATCATGCATGATAATGGAACAGGAATTTATCTCAACAAAAAAATTATGGAATTTCAAGCTTGGATTCAAAGGCTGAAATTGCTTCCAAGAAAAACTCAAAGCACCCAAAAAATTCCAAACCAACTTCAAACCAAAACTCCCATAAAGGTAAAGGCATAAAAAAAACTGCAAGCTATCTGCACAAAGGAAACTGGGTTTTCATGGAAAAAGGGAAATTTAAGGAGGTCAAAAAGGATTTTTTTGCAATGCAAATATCTTGAAAAGCATCTAATTTGCCAAAAAATACTTGTAGTTTTTCTGATACTTGCAAGGTAAACTACACATTTCTGAACATCTGTGATTCAATCTTTTCAAAAGCATGTTGCTTACCACTCCAATTTCATCATTTGTCTTTTCCCATTCCAACAACAGGACTTCAAGTGTACCCCTTGACTCCAACGTTAATTTTTCTCTTATAAGCCTGACTTTTTCTGATTCTCAAAGTCTCACCTATTCCAATATAGCAAAATTTCCTTTCTTTTAGTAAGAATTTCTTCTGAGACCTCTAATTGGGTTATCTTTAAGGAGAAATGTAATCTTCCATTTTCCTGTTTTCCCAGCTTAAACTTTGATTTTTTTCTCTTTGATTTTTGAATAATGGATCAAAGAATTTTAGGCCATGAATTTCTAGTATATTGAAATTTGGTTGTGGTTTTGAAAGAAGGATTAATCAAACTGCAAGCCTGGAAACCACAAAATCATATCAATTCCAGCAACCAGGAATTAAACAGCCTACCTTACACTGTTGTTGAGTTTGATGAACCCTTTCTGCCAGAAGATTTGCCATATCCTGAATTTCAGTCCCACATTGCCTCTTCAGATTCAAGATTTATTGGTTATGTATCCAACTTAACTCTGCCTTTCTTCTTCAAAGAGAGGGAAAAACCTACCAAAAGCTGTATTTTGAGCTCCCTAATCCTCTTGAATTTTTCAAACACTTTAAAACTGGTGCTCAAAGCAGATGAAAAGATTAAATATTTAGAAATAATCCAAGCATCTTGACTAAAAGTTTACCATGACTTTGGTGAAGTCATTTCAGTGTTTAAAGCCATATTCTTCCAGGAATTTTACCCTGGAAATCATATAATCTAACTCACTGTCCCACCTTCAGCATCCACAGAAGTTTATTCTCTCTCAAAGCAAGAATTATCTGCAATTCAAGAATACATTGCAAAAATGCATCAAAAAAATTTCTTCTACCAAGCAATTTGACACCTGCTCCCATGAAATTTCAGTACCCAAGAAGAATTATAGCCTTTTCATTTACTTGACTGCAGAAAAATAAATCAGGTAGTCCAGAAGAATTCCTCACTAGTACCACCTTTGTTTCAACCTCTTAACCTTATTCATGGAGCTGCTTATTTCTGAAGGTTAGACCTTTGAGGTGCCTGTAAATTTTTTTGAATTAAAAAATTTCATGAATGATTTAATGCAATGAGAACATGGTTTGGAATTAATGAGTACATTTTTATACCTTTTGGCCTCTCCAATTCTCCTTCCACTTTTCAAAATTTTGTCAATGAATTTCTTTTTTGATCTTGTAGATAAATAACTTGTAGTTTATATTGATGATAAAATTGTCTACTTGGAAAATCTCAACAATCATATTGCATATTTGCAAGAGGTGTTAAACCAAATTTGAATAAATACACTGTTTTCCAAACTCTCCAAGTGCAAGTTCTGCAGTAATTCCCCTCAATTTCTAGGTGAAGTAATCTCACCAGAAGTCATTTCTATGGACACAGCCAAGGGCTTACAAATAATAGACAGTCCCACCCTTAGTTTAATTCAATATTTAAAAATTTTCCTTGGATTTTATAAATTTTACAGAATTGTTATTGACCATTAATCCAAAAAATACCATCAATCTAGCTAAACAAGTTTCAAGAAAAATAATTTTGTTTTCACTGAACAAGCTTCTTTGGATTTTGAAGCTCTGAAAGGGGATCTTTAAAATTCTCCAATACAATCTCAGTTCAACTAGGTAGTTTGTACTTTTTTCAGTACCATTTCAAGTGACTATTGCAATTTTCAATACGGTTGGTAGAGTGGTTTAATAAAAACAAACTGAAGATGTTAATTGATGAGATAACAAAAGTGAATGAGTGTGGATGTAGATACAAATGAGGGGTGGATGAGGGGTTGTTTTATATTGAAGAGAAATCTCCTCAAAAAACTGGGAGCACAAGATTAGCACAAGATAAAAACTATTTACAACATGAGGATGAAAGCAATCTTTCTTTCTTCCTCTTCACTTTAAAAGCAATATTTTAAAATATTTTCTTTGGAGTAACACAAGGAACTGCAATGAACCTGAAATGTTCAATTGCATTTATTGAGCAGTCTGTTTTAGTCCAAGCCCACTTTGAATTCACCTTCCTTTTCCTTGGTGTTACAACTTGAATAGCAGTGAACCTGGAAACATCAGGTCTTTCTAATTTTTTTTGGCTTTTCACTTCTTGGTATGGTTTATCAACATTTACCTGATAAATTTCATTCTTAATTAATAGGTGTTTTGCATCTATATCCTCTTTCTTTGCCTTTCTTCAGTGGAGCTATCATCCTGCTCCTCTGCTTGAGTCACCTGACTGAGACTGAGTCTCTGTGAAATTCCTGTGTTGAGTTTCAAAGGAATTGAAGCCTTAATAACTTCCATGTTATTAAACACATTTAGACCATTCTTTTTTTCATCATGATCCAAATTTTCTCCTCTTTCCATCAGTAATGAATTTGGATTGATAAAAGCAATATTTTCACATTTATTTCCCTCTACAGGGATTTCATCCTCAACACCCCCCCTTCATCCTGTAGGGGGAAGTAAATTCATATCTATGGAAAAATTTATATTTTTGTTTCTATCCAATTATTTAGTCAATATTTCTGCAGTTAAATCTGCAGTTGGAAGATATTGAAATGCTAATTCCTTATACTTTACTGATTCTCTGCTGTAATTTCAATGAAAATCAATGTGTATTGTTCTGGAGTGAAAAACTGGGTTACTTGCCAATTTTATGGCACGTTGGGTATCAGAATAGATTAGAGCATAAGCTTGAGGCTAATAATTGTCTTCTAATATTTTTCTTATTGATTTTTCCTCCTGAGCTGTAGAGAGATAAGCTCTGTATTGAACTTCAGTTTATGATACACATATTGTTGCTATCTTCTTTGATCTCCAAGAACTCAATCTATTCCCAAGGAAATAGGTAAAACCACTTGTTGCTTGTTTCAAATCATCTTCTGCCCAACCTGAGTCAGAATAACCCACAAGGTTAAAATCACCTCCAACAGAATACTCAAGACCTAAGTTTTGAGTTCCTTTTAAGTATCTAACACATCTTTTGAATGCATTCCAATGTTGCATTCCAGGATTCTCCAAATGATGGGAGAGGGTCCCTAAAGTATAAGTTATGTCTGGTCTTGTACATTGAGACAAATAATTCAAAGATCCCACAGCTGCTCTGTAGTTCAGACCTGATTTCTGACATTCTTCAATTTCCTCATCAGTAGCTTTCTTCAACTTCACATTAGATTGAAGTGGTTTTCCAAAAACCTTTGCATCTTCCATACTCTACTTCTTGATCAATCCTTTAACATATTTTTCTTGGTCTACTCTGATTGACCCATCTATTCTTTTGGCTATCTTCATTCCTAGAACATGTTGAGCCTTTCCTGGTTCCTTAATTCTGAAATCCTTCTTGATCTCATTCAACAATTCTTCCTTCTTTGGCCCAATGACTATAATTTCATCTACCCACACAAATAAGATTTTGCCATTCTTAATAAATAAACTTGGGTCTGCTTCACTTGTTTGAAAACCCTTTGAATCTAACCACTTGGCAATTGTGTTATACCAAGATCTTGCTGCTTGCTTAATTCCATATAGTTACTTCTTGATTTTGAGTAAATACTCATGATTACCCCCCCTCAAGAAGGCATCTATATGCTTCATTCTCAATGCTTCAGGCTTTTTCTCAACAAGCCATTCCTTAAAGCCTTCTGGTATTGTCATATAGACTGTCTCATCTTCTTCTAAACTAGCATTCAAGTATTCTGTGACAAAGTCTGCTTGTCTTATCTCCTCACCTCTTTGAGCTGCTAATGCAAATATATATCTTAAATTTGATAATCTTCCAGTTAGGGAGAAGGTTTCCTGATAATCAATACCTTCTTTATGTTTAAAACTTTGAGCTTCACACCTAGCATTGTATGTTTGTAGCTGCCCCAACTCATTGAACTTCTGTGTTAAAACCCATCTGGTTCCAACTAATCTTTTCTCTTTTTCAACCTCTTCTCTTCTTATAACCTCAATCACTTGGTTATTCTCTAATGATTCCAATTCCTCAAATATGGCATGCTTCCACTTTTGCCTGTCTGAAAAATTCATAGCTTGCTTAAAGCTATTTGGAACTACATTGTTTTCCATCTCAAATGATGCCTTAAATGCCATTATCTCTTGTTATTCTTGAACAACTTTGTCAATGTTATCAACAACTGCACAATGTGCCCTCAATTCACCATATCTTTCAGTCTTTATATCATTTTTCTGACTCTTCTTCACTGGTTCTTTGACCAAATACTTCTCTTCTGGTTTCTCAGTCCCTTCTGTATTTCTATGCACATTGCTGGCTTCTTCCAAATGCCTAATATCTCCTGTCCCCTTTTTCTCTTTGCTAAATTCTTCTGACTTGGTTTTTTCCAAGTGTTCAATTGTGGGATCAACAAAATTGCCATGGTTTTTCTTCAAGGGAAACACTTCTTCTTCAAATCTAACATCCCTTGTCCTTATAATCTTCCTGTATGCAATGTCATAGAGTCTATAGCAGGTACTCCTATAATCATATCCTACTAAAAATCCTTTTCAATATCTGGAATCCAATTTACCAGAGTTCCCATAATGGTGCACACTTTCATATGCTAGACATCCTATTACCCTTAACTTCTTAGTATTTGAAGCTCTCTCCATAAACCTCTCATATGGGCATACTTTGCCTTCATTAATAATGTTATGTAAATAACTGACTGTTGAGAGTATTTCAGCCCACAAAAACTTGGGAAAACTTCCATCTATCATGATGGTCCTGACTCTATCCATAAGATTCCTATTCATTCTTTCGAAAATTCTATTGTTCTGTGGGACGTGAGGGGTGGTTGTTATATGTTCTATTACATATTCTTTCAGAATATTCTCAAATTCTTTTCCTAAGAATTCACCTCCTCCATCAGTTATTACTCTTCTAAATTTCTTCAAGACTTCTTGTCTTTCCCATTTCTTAAACAAATAATTTACCTCATCACCTGTATCAGATTTATTTCTGATGGGGTTCACCAAGGAAAAATTAGTAGAAGTGTCTACTAGATTGATGAAATACCTTGAACCTCCCAAAGACATGGGATTGAATGGTCCAGCCAGATCAATTTAGAATTCTTCTCCTACTACTTCAGTTCTTTCTCTCTTCTTAGAGAACTTGTTTCTGGTCATATTTCCTAGTTTACAGCTTTCACAGTTCTCATCAGTTCTTTTGTGGCCAGATCTTCTGTGTACCACAGATGAGTAAACACTTATCCCTTCCATATGAAGGTTTTCCTCTAATCAATTTGACTTGACCATGCCATCAAACACTATCTTCTTGAAATTCTTGACTTTACACTTATCACCTCAATTTTCAATCTGACAACCTTTGTTTCATAAACAACTCAGAAACAAAAAGTTATATGGTAAACCAGGAACAAAATAAACTTTTTTAAATTTAACAGGTCCACAATTTTCTGTTTGAAGTCTAACACAACCTTTCCCTTGGATGTTAATGCTTCTACCTTTTTCACCAATATTTAAAACACCACTATGTGGCACAAAGTTACAAAGGTAGTCTTTCTTGTTGAACATATGATCAGTACAGCCAGAATCCACTAGTATTCCACTTGATCCTCTATCTTTATTGGAGAACAGACCACATGTCAGGTGCTTCTTCTGCTGACTATCATTGGTAGAAGTTTTAATCACATCAGCAAGGTACCATTCTTCATTATCCACAAATGGATACTTGGTCAAATCTGCTTCATTGCTATTACTGGGTTCTCTTTTGAACCCTACTTCATCATCCACAAACTGTTCAGTGGTCAAGTGGTTTTCAATCTTTTCTCTTTTAGACATAAGGCTAGTCACTTCTTCTACTTCATCCTTTTTAGAATATAAGTTTCTCTTTTTGGATCCAAAACCTTTAGCATAATAAACTTTACCAGACTTACATTCATTGGAAACATGGCCAATCTTGTTGAAATTTTAACACTTGACATTCTTCTTATTGAGTGTCTTCTTACCAAAATTCTTGGTAAAAAAGGCTTGGGGATGTTTCTCTTTTCTGTTGAACTGAGTGCTGTCCTTCTCAATTCTTCATCCAGAATGGGATTATTTTGATAAATAATTTTCACAAGGGACTCAAATTCCCTAGGCAGTCTCTGAAGAATGTTCAGAGACAGGCACTCTTGAGTCCATCTTGAGACAAGATGACCTAAACCTTGCAATTTCTTTTTGCATATCAGCTATAAACTGTTGAGGGCTATGGAAACATATGTTGTGTATGTTGTTATAGGTCACATTTTTTGAATGGCTACTGTTTCCTGCAAAGTTTTTCTTTATGTGCTTACATAAAATAGTGTGAGTTTATATCCTCTGAGTCTCTTTATTTCAATTCAGATAACAACTGTTGTAAGAGTATAACCTTTGAGAAAACAAGTGATAAGACCAAATTTTGAGGATGGAAATGAAACATGTTAGGATGAAATGAAGAAAGACATGAGAAACAAATGAATGACACAGCAAGGAAAAAGCACACAAAATATCACCTTTGGTTGAGAGCACTACTAGTAAGCTTGGCGCGTTGACTCTGGAGGAGAGTGCCTTGTGTACTTGCTCCTCCTGGATCTTGCTACTTTGCCAAAGCTTGGATTGCATGCGGTGCCATTCTCTGGGAAAATGAGTGGGTGGCAACAGAGATGAGGATTGGCTTGAGAGGAAAGGAAGACAAGCTGAAGGGAAGCGTAAACCCTTGTCCACTCTTTTTCTGTGAGGGCAAGCTTTAAGATTTTAGTCTTTGGCACTTTCAGCGGTGATGGCAGGGGAAACTATGGAGGCTGTGGGATCTTTAGTTAACACTCCTCCTAGATACTGTTGCCGTGAGGTGCAATTGAAGTCTTGCCTGGACTACTTAAACAAACCAAAGGGGCTTTGTGAGGATTTCTGCAATCATCTGGTCTGTTGGAACATGCTCAGCTGAGATTAATGACTTGGAGATCAGATCTTGTATGTATTGTAAACAAATATCTATGTGTTGGGAGTTTGGATTCAGCTGAGCTTCTTTGCTGATAAATTTGGCCCCCTGATTGTCATTCTTTATCTTTGGCTTTGAGATGGAGATCCCAAGTCCAATGATTAGAGTGGACAACCACCTGACTTTCTTTGAACAGATTTTGATTGCTACCAATTCTGCCTCAGTTGTGGACTGGGAAACTATGGACTGCTTCTTAGTGGTCCAGCTGATGGGATTGCTGTATAGGGTGATGGCCTATCCTGAGGTTGATTTCTGGTTAGTGATTGACTTTCCGTAGTTGGCGTCCGCCCACCCACACAGCTTGTCCTTGGGATTAGTCAACTTAGTGAACAGGAGTCCCATGGACTTTTTTCCTTGTAGGTATCAGAACAGGTGGTTGACCATTTTCAACTGAGCTTGGATTGGCCTGTTTGCAAACTGAGATAGAAGATTCAATGTGAACTGGATTTTGGGACTTGTGTGGATAGCTGGGTGTATGGGAGTCCCCAGTGCCTTCTGCATGGTCTTGGTATTGAATTCCGGTGATTCCTGCCCCACTATGTTGTGCATGTTCCTGGGGGCAGGTACCTTTACAGCATTGAGGCGCTAAAAGCCAAAGTCCTTCAGGGCCTTGTTGGTGAAGTTGTGTTGGTGGAGCTTAAGTGAGCCATCCTGATTCTACTCAAGGGTGTAGCCCAGGTGTTGAGTTGGGCTTTCCTGGAGATTTATCTTGTATTTACCCTCCAGAAGTTGCAGGAATTGCTTGATCTCTTACCAATTAATGCCAAAGACCAGCCCTTTGTCCATGTGAAAGAGCATGCGGATGGATTTGTACTCATTCACAAATATTGACTTTTTGCCCATTGACGGCATCATAAAAAGCAAGTGCCATGTTTTTGTCAGGTGGGGGAACCAGGATTGAGGAGCCTGTTTGGTGCCGTACAACAATTTTTTGAGCTTCCAGACCCAATCTTCCTTTCCCAGAACCTCAAAAAAAGCCACCTGCGCCACATGAACCACCGTGTTGATGTCACAGTACAAAAATGCTGTCTCAAAGTCAAACTGAAAAACATGCCAGGCGTGCTGCACTTTTTCCAATAGCAAATCCCTAAGTTATTTGCTCCTGCCAACCAACAGATACATGTCAAGGCAATGTTGCGGGTACTCCTGGTGATTTCTAAAGCAGACCCATCTTGACTTCTGTTGGGTGATCCCACCAAACTCGTTCTTCTTCTGGACCAGATGCCACATTTCCCCAATGACCTTATTGTAATCCGGTTGCGGGACCAGGGTCCCCATCTTGTGCATAAGGAGTGATGTTTTTTTGGCTGTCATAGACTTGAGCCACTTTGGAAGCTCATCCAGATCCACCAGCGCCTTCTCCACCAAGATCACCTTGCTGATCAAGACCTTCTTGGTATTGTCCTCACCAGTGCGCAAATCGTGCAAGCATTGGGAAGCAAAAGAATCACCATGGGTTCAATGTCAGATGAGTTGTTTTGGGGGGCCTTATTGTAGTACGGCACGTAGGCATAACCCTTGGGAGCGGCAATAGAGTAAAAAAGGGCTTCTGGCAAGAAGGCAGTGGTTTTTGTGGCCTTTGGATACGTAGGTTTGTTCTCAAGTGGCACATTAGGAGAGGGTGGCGCGGAGTTGACCAGAGGCCCATTTCTTGGAGAGGACAGAGGCTCAAGCTGTCTTTGTTTTTTTTGAATTACAGACAGGTATGATGACGGAGGTAGATCAAGACATGACAGAATGGATAAGCGGGGGCCACAAGACAGTCCAAGGGAGTGAGGCCAGGGATTTCCTCAGAGATTGTGCAGAATCATATTGAAAGATAAGATGATTAGGTGTAAATTCCTGGCTTACCACCAGTCTCTGTTTGCCGGGATCCAAGAAACAGCCAGCGTCCAAATAGGTCTTGTACCCCAAGAATAGAAGATACTTGGATTTTACCTCTAGCTTGGATGGTGGGGAGCAATGCACGTGCCCCTTGAGACCAAATGGAATCAGCATTAGTAAATTGCAGACAGGTTCTATGGTTGCATTCACATCAAGCAGAATGCTGACCGGCAATTTCCACTGTAGCAACACAGATGGAAGGAGATTAATCAGCATAGAAAAATACCTTGCAGCTTCATCCCAGTAGTTGATGGGTACCTCCGACTGAGCAAGGATAAACCTCATTTTTGCAAGCATAGTCTGATTAAAACGTTCAGCAAGTCTGTTGAATTGATGGGAGTTGGCTGGGCCTTGCTTGAGGACAATTCTGTAATTGGAGAGGAACTTGCAAAGCCTTTTCAATCTGAATTTGCCGCCTCAATAGCAGTGCAGGAAGGCCGGAGTTACCTCCAGTTTATTTTTTAACTGGTGAATGTAACTCATGATTCTATCTTTGGATTCCAACTTGTTCTTGAGAATGTAGATCTTGTTATAAAGCAATTAATCATCAATTATCACTAGGATATACAATTCTGCCTTTTTGCATGGGGGAGTGATCTGGAGAACATCCATATGGAGTTGCTGAAACAGTTTGAGTGAGATGGGCAACGGGTTTGATTGTGACTTGCACTTGATCTTGCACTTGGTGAATACATTGCAGCGCTCTGATGATGGGAATGGCTTTGGTGTTGGTATTCCATTCAAGTGAAGAAACTTCTTGAGGTAGACAACCAATGGATGATCAAGTGTTATGTTCCAGTCCACAGAGGGGGTGTTAATCTTGGCTAGGTTTATCTCATGGGGACGGGAGTAGTAGGAAATAAACAAGTTGCCAATTCTTGGAAATCAATAAACAATGCGGTCCGCAAGCTTCACCAGCACAGTACAATTCTTGCATACTACCCAGGTACCATGATCCTCCAGTTGAGTGGATGAGATGAGATTCCTGGTCCCATTGGGTGCATGGAACACGGGGAAGATTGTTGTACTACTGATGTTGATCTTGCCAACGTGGGTGACCTTGATGCGGCCTCCATAGGTGTTGAGCTGTTTATTGATGGGGGTTGGGTTGTGTAGGAGCAATAAATTGCACACTGTTGACCTTTATGCACCAGAGTCGTATACAAGTTTGCCACTTGGATCATTTGTCACAGACGCATTACAGATTGTGTCTTTGCAGGTAAGAAATCCGCCGTCTTCCAGATCAGTCAACTGATCAGCAGCCATCAGCGCCTCATTGTCAGCCAGGTTGTCCGGTGGAGACTCCTCAGAGAATTCTTTTTCCATGTTTAATGAGTGTTGAGAGAAAAGTTGCTTGAGTTTGCGGTCTAGTCACTCTATCTGGGAGGCAAGTGACTTGGGCTCTGAACGCAGTTGAGGGTTGTTCCTTGTTGGGGCTACAGACCAGGGACAAAAGGGCAGTGATTGAGGCAGATTTTCCAGTGCCTTCATTGGTGACTTATGCTAGTTACGCCTTGACAGTGATTCATGGGTGGAGGCATAGTGGTTTGCATCAATGGAGTTTGATTCCCGTCTTGAGTCCTCTGGGAGAACCCTAGTAGACACCGCCTCTAGAGTGAAGGGACGTATGTCATAGAGCATGGAGGTGATGCCTGATATGAGCTCATCTTGCCTTAGGATCTTGATGAGAAAGACAGCTTCCAGGGCGGGAGAGACATTCATGATGTGGTCTTCAGACGGTTGACTTTGTTAAAATTCACTGGTTCAGGCACAGCCGGTACCCAACCAAAAAGCAGAGAGAAGTGAGGAGGAAAGTTAGTTACTGAGGTATTAGTGCGCCGTATATGACATCATGACAATCAAACCCTGTGATGTCATATTAAGAGGGCACCAACACGGGGGCCCCAAGCGCATCACTGAGACATGAGATTATAAAAGAGAGTTATCCAATCTGGTATTAGATACCCCATCACTTCCAATCCAAATTACGGGGGACCTAATATTGTAAGCATCATTCTTATTTACCGCACCACACAACTATGTACCCACCTAGTGACACCCCCCCTTTTGTACCTTAGTCAGAAATATCTCTTTGACAGGAAGTGATCAATCTTAGCCAGTTGCTAAGATCAACTTATAATTGGGTGTCATCAGGTGTTAGTTTTTTCTGCTCACACATATATATATATGAAAAAAAGTAATTAACATCACTTCCAATCCAAATTACGGGGGACCTAATATCTCAGAAATATCTCTTCAACGGGAAGTGATCAATCTTAGCCAGTTGCTAAGATCAACTTATAATTGGGTGTCATCAGGTAAATATCTCTTTGACAGGAAGTGATCAATCTTAGCCAGTTGCTAAGATTGACTTATAATTGGGTGTCATCAGGTCAAGTGAAAATTTATATGGTAGCAAGAGACGCGATTTGACATGTCACCTGTCTCTAGATCACCCACCTCAAGCCCTGTACCAAAAGCCAATCCTATCCCATCCATCAGTCCTAATGTACCACCGTTCACCACCCAACCATACATACAAGAATCCACCACTACATCCACAAATGTAGACCCTGAGGCCAGCCCTCTCAGATATACTATCCAGCAGGAGGTCATTAATCTCCTATCCAAACTATCCATCTCCATTAAATTGAACAACAGCAACTATGCCACCTGGGCAAACGCAGTCACTGTTGCACTTGAGGCCATTGAATTCAAGCAATACTTGACCAATGACAAGCTCATCCCTGAAAACCAATCACCCATCCACCATGAATTCACTAAAAAAAATCCTGTGTTTGTGGCTAATTAGCCACATAGACACTCAAAACTCATCCAGAATCAACTCTAAATTTCAAACATCAGCTAAAAAAACCAAATACACCAGTCCCACCAAGATATGGAACACACTCAAGGAATTCCACCTCAAGCATTCTTCACACAACATCTTTGAGCTTCAAAAACAACTAAAACTCCTCAAACAGGGATCAACAACCTCCCTACAAGAGCACCTTGACAAATTTGAGAGCATCAAGTCTCAAATCCTCCAATCTGGCAGAAATGTGGACAACAACAGCCTAGTATTTGCACTACTTGAGTCTATACATCCAAAGTACTTGAGTGACATCAAGTCCATCACTAGATTGGTAAAGCCGCTAACATATGCACGCGTACTTGAAGAACTCATGGAAACCCACAAATTTGCAAGTCTCACTCAAATCAATATAAATGAAGAAGCAAATCCAAGTAACGCAAGTAGTACTAAGCCCCGATGCACCAAAGAAAAATTTCTCCGCCCCCACAATCCTAACCAATGTCATGCCAAGAATGAAAACTCCAGAAGAGCATGGATTGAAAAGAAAATGTGAGCTGGAAAATGGAGAGGCAACATACCTGAATGGTACTCCATGAAAAACTCAATGCAAATATCAAGCAACAAATCCAACATAAGCATTGTTATACTTAGCTGCCCAGAGCCGACACATCCAACATGCTTCTATGGAAAAAGTGGAACCAAAGAAAACATCATCCTATTCAACACCGGGGCCACCCAACACATGTTCAACCGCCAAGAATACTTTGAAGACAAATGATTCACCAACGCAACAGATGGCCTAGAACTCAAACTCACTGGGGGAGGAGTCACGCTCCCAATTATTGGATTGGGACATGCGGTAATCCAAGGAGAGAACAACCTCCCAATGAGATTTCAGAACGCATTATATGTACCTGAATTATTGAAAAACCTGATTGCAGGGTTTATATTACTGCAGGACCAGATCAACATATGCACCAACGGGCCCATGGTTGAACTGAAAAATCAAGACAATGTTATCTTAAAAGGGCAGTTTAACAATAACCTAATGGAATTTAATGCTACTTCCAAAGTGAGCCCCCAGTCCCTCACTGATGCATCCACTCCATCTGCTAAAATCACTCACTTTTGGTTTGCTCACGCCAACTATGATCTTTTAAACCAAATGATAATCACCCAACATTTAAACCATGACAAAGCATGCAAATTAATATGTGATACATGTATAAAGGCCAAGACAAAATGACGGGCCCATAATCAGAAAAGACGTCCAAGTTCAAAACCACTGCAGAATGTGCATGTTGATCTAAGCGGGATTATACATACATCTTCCCAATATGCTTATTACGCCTTATTCACTGATGATTTCACTGCATATAGAGTTGTATTCCCACTCACAACTAAGTCTAAACATGATGTACTAGATGCAATTAGATCATTTATTTCTAAATCCAAGCAAAAAACCGGGCACAAGGATATCAATCTGACTATAGATGGAGGTTCCAAGTTTTATAACTCTGAGGTAACTACCTACCTCAATCAACTGGGTATCACCACTAGGACTACAGCCCCGTATACACCTGAACAAAACGGAGTTGCCAAACGGAGCAAACGGACTATAGTAGAAAAAGCCCATGCACTCCAGTGCTGTACTGGTGGGAAGCAGTGAGAACAGCTATCTTCCTCAGCAATAGACTATTGACGAGTTCCACCATTTAAAAGGATTGCACCCCGTATGAACTATGGCATGGATATTGACCGTCCTTATGACACATTAGAGTATTTGGATGCAAGGTTCACTATCTAATTAGGAAACCTCTTAGAGAAAACAAATTCTCAACCGTAACTGAAGAAGGTATACTTGTTGGATTTACTGAAGAAAATCAAAACTTCATAGTTCTCAACCCACTCACTTCACAAATAAAGGTAGTTTGCTATGCCATGTTTGATGAAAACTCATTCCCTTTTAAAACTCAACTTCCACCTCATAATAGTAACGGTGACAATTGGTGTCCTTTATTCATCACTACTGACAATGATACTCCTGACATAACTAGCCTAAAACAGGTTCCACCGCTCAACAATACTCCACCAAGGAATCCCAAAATCATTTTAACACTAGGTCCTCCTCCAGCTCCCCATAATACTCCCGTCACACTGTCCAAGCCAGAAACTCCAAATGAAAACAACAGAGCTCCAATCAACCCTCCTGAATATACTTGCAATAGAAGACTACGTAACATTCCCCAAATAAACTACTCAAATCTAATTGAATTGGTTCACAACATCCCTGCCATGTCACACTTGACTGACATATCCACCACTAACTTGTAGGTTTTAAGTCAACTCTTTATTGCAGTCACGTAGGTTAAGGTAACTCTTATAGAAATAAGATTATCTTTACACAAAGGGACAACAAGATAGTTTTAATGAGTGAAACAAGAATAAGGAATGAAATGAATCTGAGAGACAACAAGAACTGAATAGTTCACCTTAGGATGTTGCTCAACTAGCTGAACTTCACCAAGTTGAGTTGTTGATGAGCAGCAGGAGCCTGGGTAGATACTCCTCCTGAACACGCTTGCCTTGGTGAGACTGAGATTTGTTGAGCTTCCAACAGTCAATGATCTTGGTCTTGAGGGAGAGAGGGTTTGTTTCATTTTCCTCTCTCTCGTTCCGTTTGACTTGTTCACCCCTCTTATAGTCCCTAAAACACCACCACAACCCCACGCTGCTGCGGTAGCGGCCACATCCATGTACGCAGCCGGGACATCAGCAAACACTCCTCCTTGTCATGGCTGGAGTCATGTTGAGCATTTTTCTGGCCTGAATTACCTTCACATACCCTCATGGCTTTGTCAATACGTCGGCCACAATTTCCTTGGACGGACAATGTTCAACAGAGAGATGAGAGTTGAGCACCAGTTTGCAAAGATACTGGTAGCGGACCTCAATGTGTCTTGAGTTTGGGTTCAACTGCGCCTCTTTACTCAGGAAGTTGGCCCCACGGTTGTCGTTTATGATCTTGAGACGCGGTATCGCAATGCCAAGACCCAGTAGTAGTTTGGACAGCCATTGTACCTGTTTGGCGCAGACATTCATAGGAATGAATTCCGCCTCCGTGGTGGACTGGGCTACAACTGATTGTTTCCTTGTTGCCCAGCAGATTGGATTGCCAAAGAGTGTGATCACATATCCGGTGGTGGATTTCTTGCTGACAGGTGAGGTGGCATAGTCGGCGTCAGCCCATCCCCGCAGTCCCAAATCGGAGCTGATTTCAGTTTGCTTGAAGTGCAAACCAACGGAAGGAGTCCCCTTGAGATACCTGAGAAGATGCTTGGCAATATTCCAGTGAGCTTCCGTTGGAGAATTTGCATAGCGCGAGAGAATGTTGACCATGAACGTAATATTGGGCCTGTTGTTGATGGACAGATGAATGAGAATCCCCACCGCCTTCTGCATGACCTTGACGTCAAAAGCGGGAGAGTCGGAAGAGACAAGATGATAAAGATTGAGAGGAGCAGGTGCCTTGACAGAGTTTGCGGTCTCCATGCCCAATTCGCGCAACGTCTTCAAACAGAAATTGCGTTGATGTAATAGGAGGGAGCCATCGGATTGCCAGTTGAGAGTATAACCCAGATGTTGCACGGGACGTTCCTGTGTTTGAATGGAATAAGTTCTTGCGATGTTGTCAAGGAGAAGTAACAGTTGAGCGCGATCAGATCCCACCAGAAGTCCATTGTCAACGTGAATGTGGAGCATGATGCTCTTATCCCCATTAACAAACAGTGATTCATCCCCCCTCGACGGTCAGAGTCCCAGGTTTGCCAGCGTAGCCAAAAGGTTAGACTTCCAGCACCTCAGAGCTTGCTTGGTGCCGTAGAGAGACTTTTTAAGTTTCCATACCCATTTCTCCTTTCCAGGAACCTCAAAACCGGCCACCTGAGCCACGTGGACCGTCGCGTCAATATCACCGTATAGGAAGGCAGTCTCCACATCAAACTGGAAGACGTGGAGACGCCGCTGAACAGCTATAGACAAGAGTGACTTCAACAATTCCGTGCGACCCACCAAGGAGTAAGTGTCCAGGTAATGACGCGCGAACTGCTGGTGATTCCCAAAACACACCCATCGAGACTGTCAGCTCTCTGATACCAGGAACCTTGCAGTCCTTTAGCTACAGAGAGTGATAAAAGAACTTGGAGCAATAATATTCCAAAGAATAAACACTTTAAAGCTCCAATAATGGTATGGTAAGAGCAAGTGCAAGGTTTATTTGGTTTGGTTATAAATATTTTAAATATAAAATATAAAGAGGGGCCACAGTATTATACTACTGGGGATCTTTACAGACTAGCAACCTCTCTTCAAGGGGCCTCCTTAGGCAGTTTAAGAACCTTGGAATAAATATGGGTGCCTTAGAAAGGACTTATTCCACTAATGGCCGGGCTTAACAGCACACGTGGCCTAGACAGGAAGGGAAACACTCACTCTGAGTACTTGACCACAAAAATCCTGGAATAATTGGAAGGGTTTCAGAGCAGATGGGGTTGATTGCCTGACTAAACTTCAATGGTTGATTGGTTAATAAAGGTAAATAATACTACTACAGACTAAGTCATAAATCACTTGCTTATCTTCATATAAGCACTTGATTAACAATGAAACCGTGTCTGATTGATAATAAATAATTCCTGATAACTGATTAACTTCTTGGAAACAGGAGGGCAAAAAGGGCCTGTTTAAATATTCTTTTGGGTGCTTTGAGGGCCTCTAGAAGGAGTACTAGCCATGGGCTGAGGCTAGGGGGGCAATCAGGGCAAGATTGGCACGTCCTCAAGGTGCTGTTAGCCTGCTGGCCTTAGATCTGTCAAGGAACAGCTCCTTTTTAGCTGCAGGATCTGTTAATCAATAGATTAGTTATTTTGCTGATCCTGCACTGATCCTTAATTTGTACAGTAAGTACTGGTCCAAAGTGAGCAGACGTGGGTGTTTATTGATTCTCCATCTTCTGCTGATCCTGTATGTAATTTTTAATAATTTTTACGACCACTCCTTATGTAGTTTCGTGGTCTTTGAAGGTTCTGATCAACTTATTTTGTGGTGAGTCTGGATCTTTATTTAATTAATAAAAAATACTAGAAATTAGTTAATAACTAATTTTAATTGATTTTTAAGGTTTTTGAACCATAATCTATGCTCGTGTAGTAGCTTTACATATGTAGTGTAAATCCTACTGTATTGTAGCTTCTCTGAGCGGTACCTGGATGTCATAGGAGGCGCGGGGATGCGTGCGGGAGTTGGCGTACGCGGGAGTCCAACGCGGGCTGCGTGCGGGAGTTTGCGTACGCAGGAGACCAGCGCTAGGGACGCGGGGCTGCGTGCGGGAGTTGGCGTACACGGGAGTCCAACGCTGGGCTGCGTGCGGGAGTTTGTGTATGCAGGAGACCAGCGCTAGGGACGCGGGGCTGCGTGCGGGAATTGTGACAAAACACAATTTCCCGTGTAACTCCTAAAATACACACAACACCTGGATTTCGACTGAAATTTAGGTGTGAAACCTATACATGACATATTATGTGAAATATTAAAATGGCTAAAAGGTGCCATACTGGTGTCGTGGTCATTTACCATATTGTATTAAATTAATTAAAAAATATAAGGAGTAAGAATTCAAGGGTGGGGTCAGTGAGTGACCCTACCTTATTTTGGGTGGGGAATCCATTTCTGCAATAATATTTATGGATTTCCTACTCCTTCATTTTATAATAATTTTATTTATTCATTTATCTTTATTTTGTTAATATTATTATTGTTGCTGCTTTGTCAGGTTGCTCTGTGCTAAGTAGCAGGCTGACAGAGACTTGCAACGCACCACCTCTCCGAACTCATTTTTCTTTTGAACCAGATGCCACATACCCCCAATCACAACATCGTTGTCCGGTGGAGGCACGAGGGTGCCCGTATTGCGGCTAATGAGAGACGAGTTCTCCCCTTCCATCAATTCCAACCCGAGAGGACGTTCCGCCGGATCAGAGAAAGCTTCCTTCACCGAGACCACCTCCGACAGAAGAGCATCGTTGTCATCGCTATCATTGTCAGGTCCAACCAGATGGACTGAGGAAGCAGCATTTCTCGCTGCCAAATGTGTCCAACCAGACAAGATGGCCGATGGGTCCAGGGAGCTACTGATATCCCTCGGCGCCTTGTCAGATCAAGGAACGTAAGCATAGTGCTTCGGAGGTTGTACCTGGGCTGGTGAGAGGCTGTCGGGGACGACAGCGGGAGCATCCCCGGCGTCGAATTGGGAGACCGGTGGGAGATCCAATATTGGAGACGGCTCAGACGAGTCCGACGGAGCTTGCGAGGAGTGATCGCCACGAGAGACTGTTTCCTGTGGATCCCGAAGGGGTATGACCACCGCGTCCAAATCATCGATAGCGGGCGAGATATCCAATCTAGGCAGGGAGGTGGGCGGCTTCCGTACGGCTTGGGGATTTCCGTAGTCAAAGGAGGTCCGCGGAGAGATGAAGTCGCAAATGACCGTGATACACCTTCTCAGAGGATTGAAAAAACGACCCGCTTCAGAGTACAATTTGTAGCCAAGGAAGAGGAGAGGAGAGGAGCGAGGAAGGATCTTGGAGGATGATGGTTGATGGACGTGAACCTTAAGCCCAAAAGCAATCAGCTTAGCGATGTCTCTGACTGGCTCTATGGTACAGTTATGCGCAGTAAGGATGCTGACCGGAGAGGACCATTTGAGTGCCTTGGAGGGTAAGAGATTGATGAGAGTGGAAGAATAACGCGCGGCTTCATCCCAGTAGGAGATTGGGACGGAGGATTGAGCGAGAACACAGCAAATTTTGGTGAGAATTGTCTGATTGAATCTCTCGGCCAGCCCATTGGTTTGCGGAGAGCTACCCGGACCCTGTTCAAGAACCATTCCACGAGATTGGAGAAATGAGAGAAGTTTGGTCAACCCGAACTCTCCACCACAATCGCAGTGAAGAAAGGCGGGCGTGATGCCGAGCTGATTGTTGATTTCCTGAATAAAGGACATAATCCTTAATTCAGACTCCAACTTGTTCTTCATCAGATAGACCCAATTGAATCTTGAGAAGTCATTGATAATGACCAATACGTAGCGCAATCCATGTTTGGACGGTGGGGTAATTTGAAGCACGTCCAAATGGAGTCAATGAAAGGGAGAGGGTGACGATGGTAGCAGATTAGAGTGAGGTGATTGTTTGATCTTACAAGACTTGCACACTTCACAGTTCGCGGAGGAGAATGAAGAGTTGTGATTTTTAATTGAATGAAGGGAGAGAAATTTTTTTAGATACTCATCGGAGGGGTGACCCAAGACAAGATGCCAGTTGACCTCGTAACGCGGGATGGTAAGGGAGTATGACGCAAGGGATTGTGAAGAACTAAGATGAGCGATGTACAGGTTGCCAAGGCAAAGAAAGCAAAAAACAATTTTATCAGACAACTTGATCAGAATGGTACGATGTTGATGCACAATCTTCCAACTGCGTCGCGGAAACCAGGTTGCAAGGACCAAGAGGTGCGTAGTAGACTGGGTAAATGAGTGTCCCGCCAATGTCCAACTTGCCCACGTGAGTGATCTGCACTTTTCCACCATAGGTGTTCAGGCTTTTGTTTATAGGAGTGGGATCCCGAAGGATTGAATAGTCGCAGATGGTAGACCGAGAGGCACCAGAATCGTAGATGAGCTCTAAACAAGACTTAGCGGCACCGGAAAGTGTTGTAAAGCCCATCCTCCTGTACAAGAAAGCCAGAGACTTCTGGATTGCATTCATCTTCACTTATCACGTCAGCCATCTCCTTTTCCGGTGAGTCATTTACTTCCTCCACGGTATTGAGTGAAAGCTGGGATTGAAGTTTCTTTAGCTCCTTGGCAAGCTGGTTGACTTTGTTCTGGAGGTCCAAGTCTCCTTTGGCAGGGACCTTCCTGGTTGGAGCAACAGGTCTTGGGAGCGTTGAACCGGAACGAGAAGTGGTGGCTTGAGTGGCATCAGGTTGCCAGCGAGCTTTTGACTTCTGTCGGAAACCAGATCTAGGGGCATGAGTCAAATAGGTAGACTCTGAGTCGTGCGATTCACGTCAACTATCTTCCAGCATGATGCGATTGGAGACCACCATCAATGTAAAGGGCATTAAATCGTAGGAAGATTGGACCAGTGATGAGAGTGAAGTGTCGTGGCAAAGACTCTTGAGAAACAAGACGGCCGCCATACCCTGTGATACCTCTAGGAATCTCAACTCGGGGGGTTGACCTTCAATAGTTTTGACAAGATCAACATAGAGATTCTTGAAGCGAGCTACATGGTCCCGAAGTGAGGTTCCCGGTTCGTAAGCCAAATGGATGAGTCGGAAGAGCATATCCCCTGCAACTATTATGGACTTTTCACCACAAGCGCAAGCGAGAGACTGATAGGCCAAAGTGAAATCATTGCGCAACGACTTGATTTCGGACTGAAGATCCTGTTCCACAACCTCGTATAATAGACTTATGGCATAGGAGTTCTTTTTCCTATAGGTCTTCGTGCCCTTATGATCTTCAATCCACTTCCTGTCGAGAATCTCTTTGTGGCCTTTTCCAATAAGTAGGTGCTCAAACCAAGATTTCCAGTCGTGCCAATTATGGCGATTGAGTTTGATTAGTTTAACTTTAGTTGAGTAATTGTCGTCGGAATGATTGCTTGAGGAATCCTCAATTTGAATGTTATGACCCTTGTCCCCTGAGCTCGCCATGACTAGTTTGTCGGATAGTTAACACCTGGATTACTTTTTCTTAAGAGTTACCTGTGACCAAGAGAAGACTCTCACTACCATGTAGGTTTTAAGTCAACTCTTTATTGCAGTCACGCAGGTTAAGGTAACTCTTATAGAAATAAGATTATCTTTACACAAAGGGACGACAAGATAGTTGTAATGAGTGAAACAAGAATAAGGAATGAAATGAATCTGAGAGACGACAAGAACTGAACAGGTCACCTTAGGATGTTGCTCAACTAGCTGAACTTCACCTAGTTGAGTTGTTGATGAGCAGCAGGAGCCTGGGTAGATACTCCTCCTGAACACGCTCGCCTTGGTGAGACTGAGATTCGTTGAGCTTCAGACGGTCAATGATCTTGGTCTTGAGGGAGAGAGGGTTTGTTTCATTGTCCTCTCTCTCGTTCCGTTTTCACCCCTCTTATAGTCCCTAAAACACCACCGCGACCCCACGCTGCTGCGGTAGCGGCCACATCCATGTACGCAGCCGGGACATCAGCTAACATAACTTGCCAGACCCGCTCACGTTCTTTGATGCCAAAAACCAAAAGGATGCTCCAGACTGGATGAAATCATTCAAGAAGGAAATAACATCAATGAAAGACAGAAACATATTTACATTAGTCCAAAGGCCAACTCACAAGAAGGTTATCAAAGGTAAGTGGCTATGTAAAACTAAACGCAACACCCATGGAATCTTCATAAAACGCAAATTGAGATACGTAGCTAAAGGATGTTCTCAGATTGAGGTGGTAGACTACCATGACACGTTCTCACCCACTGGCAAACCCACTTCACTCCGAATTCTCATTGCACTTGCAGCTCACAATGGTTGGGAGATACATCAAATGGACGCTGTAATGGTATTCCTGAATGCACCAATTGATGAAGAAGTTTACTTAGAACAACCTGACGGCTTCAAAGAAGGAGATGACATGGTATGGCTATTGAATAAGGCCATCTATGGCCTAAAACAATCCCCAAGGATGTGGAATGAAAGTTTGGATGGATTTCTACAAGAAATAGGATTCTCCAAGTCACCCTGCAAGGAATGCATATACTTAAAACGCAGAAATGGAAAATGTTCACTTCTGTACGTACATGTTGACGATATGGTGAGCACAGGCAACAACATACAAACCGTTAAATCCAAAATTAGGCACAAGTGGGAAATCAAAGACTTAAGCAGGGCAGAAAGTATTTTTGGGATACAACTCCAACAAACTGCAAATCAATACAGCTTAAACCAATACAACATGACAAAACAGATCATAAATGTGTTCAATCATACTGAGGAAAAGGCAACAGCCACCCCACTACCAACAACAAGTAAACTACTCCCATCAAGCAATGAGGAACATGACGCATTCACCAAACTAGATTTACCTTACAGGAGCAGAATATGTTCTCTGCTATACTTGGCCCAATGCACTCAACCAGACCTATCTCATGCTGTTGGAGTACTAGCTTGATACATGGACAGACCCGATCTCACTCCCTGGAAGGCGCTTTGCCATGTACTGCAATACTTAAAAGGCACAATTGAATTTGGAATAGAATACTCTACAAGTTCCAAACCTCTTAATGCAAATCAAAGCCACTATATTCCATTTGGTCACTCAGACGCCGATTGGACCAGGGACAAGTCAACCCAGAAATCCGCCACGGGATATGTTTTGACCATGATGAATGGTCCAATTAACTGGATATCAAAGTTACAATAGACTGTTTCCTTATCTTCCACCAAAGCTGAATATAAAGCAACCACGGAATGTGGCCAAGAAGCCATTTGGTTAATCAACTCCCTGAAGTTTCTAGGCCACCCATGTGACATTCCAATTCAATTACATTGCAACAACCTAAGCGCTATCCACTTAACCTCAAAATCCATCTTCCACGCAAGAACAAAACACATCAAAATACAACATCATTGGATACGTAAACTGGTAAAGTCAGGGAAGGTAAAAATCAAGCACTGTCCAACAGAAGACATGCTTGCTGACATACTCACCAAAACTCTCAAAAAAAAACAGTTTTAACAAGCTACAAAGTGAAATACGTATTAAAAAAGTAATCTCTTTCTCTTGTTGAGGGGAGCTGCTAAAATTCACTGGTTCAGGCACATCCGGTACCCAACCAACAAGCAGAGAGAAGTGAGGAGGAAATTTAGTTACTGAGGTATGAGCACGCCGTATATGACATAATGACAATCAGACCCTGTGACGTCATATTAAGAGAGCACCAACACGCCCGCCCTGAGCGCATCACTGAGACATGAGATTATAAAAGAGAGTTATCCAATTGGGTATTAGGTCCTGAGAAAAATATTGAGACCCTTTATTTCAACACTTATATTGACTCTTGTAGCAGTATAACTGCAGTTGACATCCAGCAGATGGTCTCAAGTTGACGGTTGCAGGTAGGAGGTTGGGTTAGACTACAACAATGGGCTGAAGGTTGATGAGTGAGAAAGATCAGTCAAACAAGTTGAGACAAGATGGTAAGGAAACAAATACCAATTGCACCTCTGCTGAGGGTAGTCTTTGCTCCTCCTGGATACTGAAATGGGTGTTGAGAGGTGGTCGCTGGTGGGTTTGGGTTTGATTGTGTGGATGGCCGGCAAGGGATGGGGATTCAACAGGTGAGGAGAGGTGAGCTGGGAGTTCTCCAGGGTGGTTGGGCTCTTCTCAAGGACTAGACGGTTGGTGGTGTCTTGTGTACACCGGACGCTGCTGTTGGTGCACGGGGAGCACTCTGGGCTTGCGGAGTCTCTAACTGACACTCCTCCTAGACTCCGACAAGGTCAGGTGTAGCTGGAGTTGTGCTTGGATAAAATTCACGTAGACAAGGGGCTTGGTCAAGATAACAACAATCATGTCTTCTGAGGGCGTGTGCTTGATTGATATGAGTGCCTTTTGCACCAGGTCTCTGATATACTGGAAGCATACCTCAATGTGCCTTGAATTTGGATTGAGCTGGGCCTCTTTACTGATAAAGTTTTCCCCCTGGTTGTCTTTCATAATCTTAGGTTTGTTGATTACAATCCCAAGGCTCAGAATGAGCGTTGACAGCCATCTCACTTGTTTGGCACAGAGGTTCATTGCCACAAATTTGGCCTTGGTAGTTGACTGGGAAACAATGTATTGTTTTTTGGTGGTCCAGCTGATTGGATTGCCGTACAGGGTGACCACATAACCAGTGGTGGATTTTTGGGATAATTTGGTGCGTCCGTAGTTGGCATCTGCCCAGCCGCACAATTGATCCTTACGGTCAGTTGTCTTTGTAAACATGATGCCAACGCTCTTTGTTCCTTTGAGGTAGCGGAAGAGATGCTTCACCATCTTCCAGTGCGCCTGTGAGGGTTTGTTTGCGTGCTGGGAGAGTAGATGGACCGTATATTGAATGTTGGGTCTTGTGTGTGTTTCCAGATGTATGAGTTTTCCTAGCGCCTTCTGCATTGTTTTTACGTCAAAGCTGGGTGAAACCTGGTTGATCACATTGATTATGTTCAATGGAGTGGGGGCCTTGACTTGTTCACATTTTCAAATCCAAATTCCGCAAGTGCTTTCTGGGTGAAGTCCTGTTGATGTAGTTTTACCAATCCATTGCTGCCCCAGTTTAGGGTGTATCACAGGTGTTGTGCCGGACGTTCTTGGATTTTTATTTTGTAGTGAGCCCCCAGTGAATCCAGGAACTTCAGGATTTCCTCACGGTTTTCCCCTACCACCAGGCCGTTGTCAACATGAATGTGGAGGCGTATTGTCTTTGACTCATTCAGGAATATGGACTCATCCCCCGCCGAGGGAGTCAGGCCCAGAGCTGACAGGATATTTGCTAGGTGAGCCTGCCAGTACCTAGGTGCCTGTTTAGTCCCGTACAGCAATTTATTGAGGCGCCAGACCCAGTCCTCCTTTCCAAGTACCTTGAATCTGGCTACTTGTGCAACATGGACTACCGCATCAATCTCACCGTATAGAAATGATGTTTCCATGTCAAATTGGAAGAGGCTCCAGTTGTTTTGGACCGCAGCCAATAGGAGCACCTTGAGGGATTTGCTTCTCCCCACCAATGAGCAGGTGTCCAGGTAGTGCCGTGGGTACTCCTGATGGTTGCCAAAGCATACCCATCTGGATTTCCAATGCATCACCTCACCAAACTCGTTCTTTTTTTGAACCAGCCGCCACATCCCGCCAATGACCTTATTGTTGGATGGTCGAGGTAACAGTGTTCCAGTCTTGCGCATTAGGAGTGAGTTGTTTTCCTCTTTCATGGATTCAATCCACAGTGGCTTCTTGTGCGGATCCGAAATTGCTTTTTTGACAGAGAAGACCTCACTCATCATTAGACCTTCATCCCCCTGACCATCAATCACGTTGTTGTGCTGACTTCTTCTTGAGTAAGGAAGAATGGCCGCAGGCTTGATGTCTGAGGTGATGTCCTTTGATGCTTTGCCGTAGTGAGGGACATACGCGTACCCCTTCCCGGGTGCACGTTGCGGTTGGGTTTACTCGCCTGTTGTTGCTTGGGGTGTTGTATCCTTGGTTGTGGGTTCATTGTCCGGGGGGGTTCTTTGTCCAGAGCGGGGCCCTGTGGCATCTGGGCATCCCCGTTTGAGTGATTACTCATGTTTGGGTGGGTCCTTCCGGTTTTGGTGGTGTGCAAACGCATCATGACCTCAGATGTTGGAGGGAAACCACTGTAGGATTTGGGAGACAGGGCATATGGTAGGCTCTGGGGAAGAGTGGATGGGGTTTTTTTGAGCAATGATGGGTCGTAGGAAAAACCTACTTGGGTAGGGGTGAAGTCCCTGCTTACCACAATTTGACATTTGCTGGGGTCTATAAATCTTCCGGCATTGGAGTATGTTTTGTAACCAAGGAAAAGGAGAGGCTTCAACCGGCATCCAGTTTGGAGCGTTGATGTGTGTGCACATGTACCTTCAGTCCGAATGGTATGAGCATCAGTATTTCCCTCACATGCTCTATGGTGGAGCTAGTATTGAGAAGAGTGCTGACTGGGGACTTCCAGTTGAGGGCGGCAGAGGGCAGTATATTTATGAGCATTGAGGAGTACCTAGCAGCTTCATCCCAGTAGTTGATTGGCACCAAGGACTGAGCCAGAATACACCTCATTTTGGTGAGGATCGTTTGGTTGAATTGCTTGGCTAATCCGTTTGTTTGGGGAGAGTTAGTGGGGCCTTTCTCCAATACAAAGCCATTGAGAGACAGAAATTCAGAGAGCTTGGATGACATAAACTCACCACCGCAATTGCAGTGCAAGATGGCGGGTGTAAGATCAAGTTGGTTTTTTATCTCGTTGATGTAGCTGATGATCTTGTCCACAGATTCGGATTTGTGTTGTATTACATAGATCTGGTTGTATTGCAAGAAGACATTGATTATGGCCAGGATGTACAAGGCCAACTGTTTGCACGGTGGGCTGATCTGAAGGACTTCTAGGTGTAACTGGTGGAATGGCTTGGATGATTTGGGGAGAGAATTGGAGTGTGGTTGACACTGCATCTTGCATTGGGAACAGATCTTGCATTTAGTGGACAACGGAAACGGAGTCGGGGGTGGTAGGTTATGCAGGGATAGGAATTTCCTCAAGTAGCCATTGGACGGTGGCCAAGTGTAACGTGCCAGTCAAGGTTGGCGCTGGAAACCTTGGCTAGATTGATTCTGGACACAGGGTTGTGCTGAGACATGTAGAGGTTCCCAATACGTGGGAACCTGTAAACTATCTGATTCCCGAGCTTGACTAGTACCGTGCGGTGCTTGTGTACCACCTTCAATCCGTGGCCTTCAAGCTGCGTTGCCAATATGAGGTTGCGGGGACCATTGGGTGCGTAGAAGACGGGATGGATAGTGGTGCCTCCAATATTCAACTTGCCTACATGGGTGATGGTTATGGTCCCGCCATACGTGTTAAGTTGTTTATGAATTGGCTGGGGGTCCTGGAGTAGTGATAGGTTGCAGACGGTCAAACTTGAGGCTCCAGAGTTGTAGACCAGTTCTTTTGGCAAGTTTCCCAAGTTGTTGATGCTGTACATTGCATCTTCTTGGACCAGAAAACCGCAGTCTTCTGAATTGGATTCTCTTTCAATTGTAATATCAGTGTTGTCCTCAGGAGTTCCGATGTTGGAGGCGGTGTTACACTCTTCCACGGCGTTCACAGAGCAGGAGCTCCTGAGTTGCTGGATATCTTGTTCTAGCCGTTTGATTTGAGTAGTTATCCCCCGTTGATCTTGATCTTGGGGGTTTTTCCTGGTGGGCACGGCAGGTTGAGGTTTGATTTGTTGCTGCCCTCCATCCTTGGTTGGTGCACAATTGAGGGAGAAATTGGGTCTGTTGTCTCTAGTGTAGTAGGTTGATTTGGAGTAGTTGGAGACCCACCTGGAGTCTTCTAGGAGGACCCTGGCGGCCACGTTTTCCACAGTGAAGGGTCTGAGGTTGTAGAGGGTCAAAATCAAGCTTGACATCATCTCATCGAGGCATAGGCTCTGAATGAATAGAATTGCGGCCAATCCCGTCGATAAGTTCATGATTTGCTGGCTGGGAGGCAGGCCTTTGATCATCTTGCATAGATTGATATACGCGTTCTTGAACGCCAATGTGTGTTCTTGCAGGCTTTTTCCAGGTTCATAGGTTAGGTTGACCATTCAAATAATGGCGTCTCCAATTACAATGAGTGAGTTTTCTCCACACTTGGCTGCTAGTGCATGGTAGGCTTTGGTGAAGTTGGATTTGCTTGACTTGATGCATGATTGAAGGTCCTTTTTGACTGAAGTTCTGAGCAGGCTGAGAGCAAGCGCATTTTTTCTGCAGTAGTTTTTTGATCCCGTGTTGGACTTGATCCATTCTTTGTTTAGTATCTCCTTGTGTCCCTTGCCAATTATGATGTCCTCAAAGGCGCTCTTCCAGTCATGCCAGTTGTGGCGGTTTAGTTTTACAATTTTTGCCTTGGTGGAGTAGTCATCATCAGAGTTGTCTGAGTAGGGAATGTCAATTGGGTGACCCGCGTGACTAGCCATTTGATGGATCAAATCCTATTTGTCTTGTTATCTGCTCAAGAGTTGTAAGTGCTAAGAGTTGACTCTTGCTACCATGAGAAAAATATTGGGACTCTTTATTTCAACACTTATATTGACTCTTCTAGCAGTATAACTGCAGTTGACATCCAGCAGATGGTCTCAAGTTGACGGTTGCAGGTAGGAGGTTGGGCTAGATTACAAAGATGGGCTGAAGGTTGATGAGTGAGAAAGATCAGTCAAACAAGTTGAGACGAGATGGTAAGGAAACAAATACTGATTGCACCTCCGCTGAGGGTAGTCTTTGCTCCTCCTGGATACTGCAACTGGTGTTGAGAGGTGGTCGCTGGTGGGTTTGGGTTTGATCGTGTGGATGGCCAGCAAGGGATGGGGATTCAACAGGTGAGGAGAGGTGAGCTGGGAGTTCTCCAGGGTGGTTGGGCTCTTCTCGAGGACTAGACGGTTGGTGGTGTCTTGTGTACACCGGATGCTGCTGTTGGTGCACGGGGAGCACTCTAGGCTCGCGGAGTCTCTAACTGACAGGTCCCCCATCACTTCCAATCCAAATTACGGGGCGCCTAATATTGTAAGCACCATTCTTATTTACCACACCACACAACTATGTACCCACCTAGTGACACCTCTCCTTTTGCACCTTAGTCAGAAATATCTCTTTGACGGGAAGTGATCAATCTTAGCCAGTTGCTAAGATTGACTTATAATTGGGTTTCATCAGGTGTTAGTTTTTTCTGCTCACACATATATATATATGAACAAAAGTAATTAACATCACTTCCAATCCAAATTACGGGGGACCTAATATCTCAGAAATATCTCTTTGACGGGAAGTGATCAATCTTAGCCAGTTGCTAAGATTGACTTATAATTGGGTATCATCAGGTAAATATCTCTTTGACGGGAAGTGATCAATCTTAGCCAGTTGCTAAGATCGACTTATAATTGGGTGTCATCAGGTAAATATCTCTTTGACGGGAAGTGATCAATCTTAGCCAGTTGCTAAGATCGACTTATAATTGGGTGTCATCAGGTCAAGTGAAAATTTACAGACTTTTGATCATGTTGGTGAGGGTGACGTATGCATCTTTGAGCATTGAGGTATATTTGCTTAGACTTCTCCCCGGTTCATAGGTTAGGTTGACAAGACAGATCAGAGCGTCTGCTATGACTATCAGTAAATTCTCGCCGCATTCATTGGCAAGTAGACCGTAGGCTTTGCTGAAACTGGACTTGCTGGACTTGACACAGGACAATAAGTCTTGTTCAATCAAATTTCTGAGGAGACTTAGGGCCAGAGCATTCTTGCGTCGGTAAGTTTTTGTGTCAGAGTTAGCTTTGATCCATTCCTCGTCTAGGATTCCCTCGTGACCCTTGCCAACTATTATGTCCTCGAACACACTCTTCCAGTGATGCCAATTATGTTAATTTAGTTTTATAATTTTTGATTTGGTTGAGTAGTTGTCTTCTTCCGAGTCATCGGAGTGAGGGATGAGAATGGGGTATCCTTCGCGATGAGGCATTTGACACGGTACCTGTTAATCTCGACTTTTGTATCTATTCAAGAGTTGTTTGAATCAAGAGTCGGCTCTCGCTACCATGTGAGTTTATAGCCTCTGAGTCGCTTTATTTCAATTCAGATAACAACTCTTGTAATAGTATAACCTTTGAGGAAACAAGTGACAAGACCGAATGTTGAGGACGGACATGAAACATGTTAGAATGAAATGAAGAAAGACATGAGAAAAGAATGAATGACAGCAAGGAAACAGCACGCGAAATATCACCTTTGGTCGAGAGTACTACTAGTAAGCTTGGCGCGTTGACTCTGGAGGAGAGTGCCTTGTGTACTTGCTCCTCCTGGATCTTGCTACTTTGCCGAAGCTTGGATCGCGTGCGGTACCGTCCTTTGGGCGAATGAGTTGGTGGCGACGGAGATGAGGATTGGCTTGAGAGGAAAGGAAGACGAGCTGAAGGGAAGGGGAAACTCCGGTCCACTCTTTGTCCGACAGGGCGAGCTTTGAGATTGTAGCCTTTGGGACTCGTGGCGGTGATGGGGGGGAAGCCACCGGGGGAAACTATGGAGGCTGCGGGATCTTTAGTTAACAAATGGATCCCTTTCCCTTCTCCTCGGGCTTGAGGACATCTGCGACAAAGCCGAGCATCCCCTCGTTGAGGTAACGGATGAGGAGATGGTAGCTCTTCCGCTCCATCTCCGCGCTCATCTTTGTCGGGTCGCCGGTCGTTATACCGTGGCACCCAAGATTGTCGAGTTCGCTCTCAAGGAGCGTCGGCCAAACAAAGTAGTTGTTGCTATTCAACAACACCCGCGAGCT
Source organism: Puccinia polysora (assembly GCA_025617555.3). Taxonomy (NCBI): domain Eukaryota; kingdom Fungi; phylum Basidiomycota; class Pucciniomycetes; order Pucciniales; family Pucciniaceae; genus Puccinia; species Puccinia polysora. Next base: position 35,107,063 of record CM062613.1, on the reverse strand, counting down.
CAAACCATGAGTTGAATTTGTTCCATCGGCCATTTTGACTGATCAATTTGCGCGGCCCTCGGTATTGATACCGTTGCAATTGTTTGGTACTGACTCACAACTATTGGTGGGTGGAGGAAAGAAAACTGCTGCGATAGATCGACTCGGGTGGCGATCAAAATCAAGAATTCGGATGGAGGTTTCAATCAATCGGTGTTGTAGCCCCTTTGCGACGGTGGGGTCGGTGATAGGGAACGAGTGGTGAGAGGTGGTCGAGCGAAGTGAGCAAGAGGGCCGAAACGAACGAGACGAGCGATATACAAGCTAGATACGAGACGCGAAAATGGCAAATGTGCTACCAAGACGAACGAGACAAGAAATAGACGGTCCAAGACCGAATGTGACTACAGAAGTCACCAAGGCAAAAAAAAAACGAATAAGATGGCTTGTGGCCAAATCAAGACGACCAAAATAAAACCGGCTATTGCGGCGACGACAATGACGAGTAAAAATCCAATCAAGCTGATATCTTGGTACTGATAATGTATCGCGATTTGCGGTACGGTCGGTAGAGTGGTTTGATAAAAACAAACTAATGATAAAAACAAACTAATGATAAAAACAAACTGATGATGTTAATTGATGAGATAACAAAAGTGAATAGTTGTGAATGTAGATACAAATGAGGGGTGGATGAGGGGTCCTTTTATATTGAAGAGACCTCTCATCAAAAAACTGGGAGCACAAGATGAACACAAGATAAAAACTATTTACAACATGAGGATGAAAGCAATCTTGCTTTCTTCCTCTTCACTTTAAAAGCACTATGTATAATTCTTTTCTTTGGAGTAACACAAGGGACCGCAATGAAATTGAAATTTTCAATTGCATTTATTGAGCGTTTCTTTTTATTCCAAGCCCACTTGGAATGCACCTTCCTTTTCCTTGGTGTTACAACTGTAATAGTGGTGAACCTGAAAACATTGGGCCTTTCTACTTTGCTTTGGCTTTTCACTTCTTGGTATGGTTTATCAACATTTACTTGATATGTTTCTGTCAGCTTGCTACTATATACAGAGCAAAACTGTCAAATAGTAACACAAACTATGAGAAATAAGAATACCTCAATTAACAAAGTAAGGAGTGAGAAATCCATGAATATTATTACAGGAATAGATTCCTCACCCAAAATTAGGTAGGGTCACTCACTGACCCCACCCTTGAATTCCAAGTCCTTATATTTTTAAAATAATTAAAAAGAAAAGTACTAAAAATTACAACACCTGTGTGGCACTTTTTGGCCATTCTAACATTTCACAAGTATTGTCACGCATACAGTTTACATCTAAAATTCACTCAGAATTGAGGTGTTGTGTATATTTTAGGAGTTACACGCGGAAATGTGTTATGTCACAATTCCCGCGCACAGCCCCGCATCATTACATAACCCTACGTACTAGTAGCAGCAGGTTCCCGCGTACTAGAGACCCGCGCACAGCTGATTCTGCCACGCACGCAGCAGATCCTACCCCGTGCGCATCTGTACTAACTGATCCCCGTGCCTGGATCAGTGGTGACTAATCTGGCAACCAGGTACCGCTCAGAAGAGCTAAAACCTAGTTAGGGTTGCCTAGTATATGTAACAAATGGACATATGCATTACTAATGATCTAAAAAGATCAAAACTTAAATAAAATCCATGAAAATTAACTTTTAAACATTTTTTAATAATAAATCAAAGATCAAGGACTACCACATAAATCACTGATCTTGATCTTTGAAGACCACAAAACACTACAAAAAGTGTTCATAAAAATTATTAAAAATTATCTACATGATCAGCAGATGATGGAAAATCAGTAAACATCCACATCTGCACGCTTTAAAGCAATATCAATAGTACAAATGAAGGATGAGTACAGAATGATCAAATTTATGCTATAACAGATTAACAGATCCTGTGGCTAAACAAGTACAGAAATCCAGCAGATCTAAGGACAGCTGATTGACAGCACCAAGTGGACGTGCTAATCTTTCCCTGACTGGCTTGCCAGCCTCAGCCCACAAGCAGAACCCTCTCTACATGGCCTGAGAAGACCAAAATCACCCCAAAAAGGTATTTATACAGACCTCTTTGGATCCATTATTCCATCAGTTAATCAGTTTACCAGGAATTATTTATTATCAATCAGACACCGTGTCATTGTTAATCAAGTGCTTATATGAAGATAAGCAAGTGATTTATGACTTAGTCTGTAGTAGTATTATTTACCTTTATTAACCAATCAACCATTGAAGTTTAGTCAAGCAATCTACCCCATCTGCTCTGAAACCCTTCCAATTATTCCAGGATTTTCGTGGTAAAGTGCTCAGAGTGAGTGTTACCCTTCCTGTCTAGGCCGTTTGTGCTGTTAAGCCCGGCCACTAGTGGAATAAGTCCTTTGTAAGGCACCCATATTTATTCCAAGGTTCTTAAACTGCCTAAGGAGGCCCCTTGAAGAGAGGTTGCTAGTCTGTAAAGATCCCCAGTAGTATAATACTGTGGCCCCTCTTTTATATTATATTGAAAACCATTTAATACCAAACCAATTAAACCTTGCAACTTCTCTTATTAAATCATTTATTTGAGCTTCTAAGCGTTTATTATTGGAATAATAATTATTATTATAATTACAGCATTTTTATCACTCTCTGTAGCTAAAGGACTGCAAGGTTCCTGGTATCAGAGAGCTGAAAGTTTCATTATTGAGTAATAGGTGCATTGCATCCATTCTCTTTCTTTGCATTTATTCATTGGAGCTATCATCCTGCTCCTCTGCTTGAGCCACCGGACTGAGACTGAGTCTCTGTGACATTCTTGTGTTGTGTTTCATAGGAATTGAATCTTTAATAACTTCCATGTTATTAAACATATTTAGATCATTCTTTTTTAAATCATAATCCAAATTTTCTCCTCTTTCCTTTTGTAATGGAGTTGGATTGATAAAAGCAATATTTGCGCATGTATTTCCCTCTACCAGGATTACATCCTCAACAGTGACTGGAATATTTTAGGAGTTATCTTTTGCTTTTACTCTTTTTAATACCTTTTTCACCTTGTAGCTTTGGAATCTTGTAAATTAATCCTGGACAAACTTAGAGAATCCATGACAAGGAGCTCCTTGAATTAGATATTCCCTTAAGAAAAGGAATTCATAACTTCTCAGTATTATAGAACCTTTCAAATTCCCAAATGATCACAATTCTCTCAAGCATTTAATGAGCACAAAAAACCACATATTCCTTGGGACTTGCTGTCTATGGATTTAATTTTTAAATTAAATATTTCTCATATTGATGATGCTATTCTAGTATTATTAGATTGTGCCTTGAAGATGGCTTTACTCTATTACAGTAAAACCAAAGCCCGTTGAGAATACCAAGCTGAAACATTTATAGAATGTACCTTTTTGAAGCATGGTCTCCCTGGTAATATAGTTAGTGATTGTGGAAAATTGTTTGTGAAAGGCTCATCCCACTCCAGAAACTGTTATTTTCAGCATTACCTACTGTGGGAAGTAATTTTTATCCTTTATTCCAGGTTACCCAAAGTAAAAATTGAATAAATTTTTCAATGGAATGGTTTCCAATCAAAAGAAGAAAGCACTTTGTGGGAAATAGCCCATATCCATTGCAACTCTTGAAATTTGATTCAAAACTTCCATGAAAATTACCCTCACAGAACTTGGCAATCTTAAATCACCCAATCTTATTATCATCCTACCCAATCAAATCTCCTTTTCTCCAAATGCTATCTTACTTTACCTCTCTTACTTTATTCCATTTCCCAACCTCATTTCATTCAGATTAATGTATTTTCTTTTATTTTATTTATCAAAAAAAATAAATAATAATACATCTTTAAATAATATTCTTCAAAATTACATCTGAATTCCTCCAGTTCTCATTGAAATCCTTTTAAGTTTCCAAAAAGTCCCCTCTATTTTCCTCATCAATTTGCAACTAAATCCTCTGAAAAAGGTGGAATTTCCTGTAAAGAAATTCCTCAAAGACAGCCTTGCACCTTGCATTCCAAGCCCTCTTTCAAATCAGTTCCCATTTACCCACATACATTAAATAATTGTACAGACTCCTGCATTAAACTTGGGAAAACAAAACTTGGGAAAAATGTTTTGAAAAAATCCTTGCATGGCTTTTACTGGTTCTCTCACTTTTTCCTTGGTATCTTTCTATTGAAAATATAATTGAATGTCCTTTGGTTTGGCTACTCCTGTTTCTTTTTTCATCTATGCTCCCCTCTTTGTTATGTCTTAATCCCATTCTGTTCCTTCCATTCTTGTTTTTTCACCTTATCCTTCATTTATTCTAGTCTCTTTGCCACTTGCAACCTTGCTTCAATCCTCTTGCACCTCTGCTTCAATATTGACCATGACCCATTTGGTTGGTGGTGGCGTTTGTGGAGTTGTTGTGGTTTACTGTTGGTATCTTGTAAGTAGTTGGAAAATTTATTAAATTAGTTCCATTTTCTCATCACACTTTCCTTTTCTACAATTATGACCTGCAGTTTCCTCTGCAAGGAACACAATATCTGGTTGCAGTAGAATCTGATAATTTACTCTTGGATCCCAAAATTTGATTTGAAATTTTCTGGGCGGCTTTTCAGGAATTTGGGGCAATGAATAACTAAAATTAAACAAGAAAGCAACTTTGAGAATTCTGAATTTCCTGAACTTTCTACAAAACCTGCACACAACATTACTAGGGATGCAAAAATTGTTAAGTCAAATAGAATTGTTGCAGAAACAAAACAAGAAGAAGATGGAATTAATAATCAATTAAATAATGCAATGCATCAATAGCAGATCAATGAATAGTAATATATTGAAGGAAGTGATTATAAAATGACTGGAAGCTTGAAGGATCTTTAAATTTTAATACCCAGGCCACTGCCATGCTCTGTCAGCTTGCTAGTTGTACAGAGCAACCTGTCAAAGAAGAAAAATGGAATAAAAGGTAAAATAAATTATATACTACCAGAAGGAGAAAGAATTTCAAATATTTTATTACAGATTTAGATTCCTAACCCAAAATCAGGTAGGTCACTCATTGACCACACCATGAAAATCTAACTTCTTATATTTTTAAATACTTAAATAACAAAATAGACCTAACTCACAGTACCACTAAGTATGATTTTTTTGCCATTTTAATATTTCTTGTTCATTTTCACATGTAGGCTTCACACCTAAAAATAACTCAGAATATGAGTTTTATTTGTAGTTTTGGAGTTATAGCCTTTTTGGGTTATTTCACAATTCCAGCGTGCAGCCCTGCATCCATACAACACAGGTTGCTTGTTCTTGCACTCAAACCAGAAAACCTGCATTCAATATAAATATGGAAGTAGATCATTAAATTCTTCCTGCAGCTGTCAAGCACCCACGCGTCAAAACTTCCAAGCCAACTTCTGAAAACCAGCTACTGCAGGAAGCTGCTACAACCTCTATGCATATGTCAAACGTATGTAATAAATTAACATATGGACAAAGGATGGTTTGAAAAATCCAGAGACTTAGAAAAGTATAGAAAAATAAAATAAAAAATAAAAAATTAAATGAAATTAAATGAAATGAAATAAAATAAAAATAACAGTTGCCACAAAAATTACATTAACTAATCTTTAATGACCACAAAACTCCCCAAGAAATTTGCATAAAAATTAATAAAAATTACAAAAATATTCAGAGAATGAAATTGCATCTAATAATGCCTGCTATGACTACCTTTCTGAAATCAGTATAATAAAAAAGAAGAGGTATTCCCAAACCATATAAATAGCAGATTAGCATGAAGACAAGTTCTGACAATAAATTCACACATAAAGATAACACAGATAGTTAAAGATGAGTGACATAACTAACAATACGTGCCAAATTAACCCTGGGCTGCCTTTTAGCCTTAGCCCACAAGCACTACCCTCTCTAAGTGCCCTGGGAAGGCCCCTTCACCCAAAAAAGGTATATATACAGTACCTTTTTGGTTTTTTTAGCCCCAGTAATTTTTTATATCAATCCAGGCCCCATTGCCATCCATGATGAAGTTTTTATAAGAGATAAAAAAGTTAATTATGAAATCAGCCTGATAGTATAATTACTAATTCTAAAACCATTATCAATTTAATTGAAGGAAATCAGAAAAAAGAACCCAACCTTTGATCTGAGACTCTTTCAAGGGTGAATTCCTTAATTACCCTTGTGAGCACATTAATTCAAAGTAAGTTTATTTCTCCCAGCCTAGGCCTGTGTGCTGTTAAGACCTGCCACACTGTCATTCCCTTGGGTTTTACCCCTTTGAAGTAACCCTGAAGGAAACCATTGCTCCAGGGTTTTATACTGTCCAAATTAACCCCCTGAAGGGAGGTTGTTTTACTGTCAATATCCCCAGTTTCTTATAATCTGTGGCCCCAATGGAAAATATTTAAAATACTTTTAAAAAAGCAAAATAAAAACCTTCAACCTTCTCTCATTATATTTAGTTATTTGAGCATTTTTATGTGATTACTTGGAAAAATTATTATTGCAACACAAATATAACTTTCTGTAGCTAAAGGAAAGCAAGTGTCAGCCTCCTGATGCTGGGAAACTAGCTTCCTTTAGAGAGAGAAGTTTATGTTGGTTTGGGAATAATAATATGTCCAGGAAAGCATGTAAAATGCTCAAATAATGAAAAAATGATGAGAGTGATTTCAAGGTTGATTTTGGTTTGATTAAATGGTTTTCAATATTGTTTTAAGAGGGTCCACAGTTTATAAAAAACTGGGGATCTGTAAAGTTACACCACCTCTCTTCAGGGGTCCCTTTGGACAGTATAAGACCCTGGAAAATGGATCCCTACAGAATTACTTAAAAGGGGTAACACCCAAGGGAAGGAAGGTGTGTCTGGACTTCAGGAGAACACATAACTAAGCAGGGAAGAATGAACTTAATTTTAAATAATTTTCTCACAAATTTCATTCAGAAATTCATGGTTGAAAGGGTCTCCAATCAAAGGTTGGGGTTTTGCTGATTTTCTTCAAGGGAATTGACAAGGGGTTTGGAATCAGTAATTTTACTATGAGAATGCGGCCATATATTGATTTTTTATCTCTCATAAACACTTAAAATTGGATGGAAATGGGGTCTGGATTGATATAAAAAATTACTGGGGTTCAAAATAACCAAAGGTTACTCTAAATTTACATTTATGGGATGAAGGGGCCTTCTCAGAGCACGTAGAGAGGGTTTCTGGTTGAGCAAAAAGGCTAGCAGGCTGTCCAGGTCTATTTTGGCACGCATTCTTAGTTCTGTCACTCATCTGTACCTGTATGTGCCATATTTATGTTTGAAATAATTGTCAGTACTTGTTTAAATTTAAATTCTTTATTTCTGTAGTTCTGTCATATTTCTAATTTTATATCATATTATTTTGAATAAAGTGGTCAAATACAGGAATTCATAGATTTTCTGTCATCTCTTGATCACTTTGATAATTTTTAATAATTTTTAAGGGAACTCTTTGATATGTTTTGTTGTTCATAAAGATTTGAAAATGTTGTTCTTGTGACAACCTTTATTATTGTTTTCCTCAATTTGTCTATTTTTTTAACTTGATTTTCATATGTTTTATTCAAATTTTAAGGTTTTTGAATCATTCTATATCTGGTATTCTCATTATTAGATTTGCATGATGCATGCATAGAGGTTGTAGCAGGTTCTTGCAGCACCTGGTCAACAGAGACTGATCTGGAAGTTTTTAAGCGCACATGCTTGAAAGATACAGGTGGGAATCTGGAATCTGCAGCCAGAAGCATATCAATTTCAGGTTTTTTGGCAGGTGCCTGCGTTTTAAGTATCAGACCACACAACCTGTACTGGATGGGTGCAAAGCTGCGCGCTGGAGTTGTGATAGAACAAAAAACCAGCTCTGACTCCTAAAATATACACAACACTCCAATTCTGAGTGAAATCTAGGTGTGAAACCTACACGTGACAATAAATGTGAAATACTAAAATGGCCATAAAAGCACTGTAGTGGTGTTGTGTTTTTTTGTTTATTTTATTGTTAATATACTTCAAAATATAAGGAATTGGAATTCAAGGGAGGGGTCAGTGAGGGAAATATTTTAGGCAAGGAATCAGAATCTGTAATCATATTTCAGGAGTTCTCACTCCTTCTGGTAATTTATAACTTATTATGAGTTTTATCCTACTTTGAAAGTTTGCACTGTAAAAGTAGCAACCTGACAGCAAGGTTCCTGGAATAAGGAAGCTGAAATGGTCCAAGTTGAGGTTTTAGATCTCTGGTACCAGGAACCTCTAAGTCCTTCAGATAAAGAGAGTGATAAAATAATGGAATTAATAATATTCCCAAAAATAAACATGTCAAAAGCTCAAATGATAAATATATTAAGAGATAGCGCAAGTTTTAAATGTTTTTTCTAAAAATGTTTTCAATATGTTAAAAAAGGAGGAGCCAAAGGATTATACTACTGGGGATCTTTACAGAAAAACAAACTCTCTTCAAGGGGCTAATTTGGGCAGTGTAAAGACCTTGGAATAATGGTGGGTGACTTTCAGGGACTTATCCAGCTAGTATGGCTGGTCAAAGAGCACTCAGGATAAGGCAGGAAGTGAGAAACTCACCTTTGACTAATAATTCACAGAAAGCCTGCACAGATTCAGATAAAGGCTTTCAAAGCAGGTTGGGTTGATTTCTTGACTAAACTTCAATGAATCAGGGTGATGGGTTTTGGAAGTAGCACTAATAATTAAACTAGATTCATAAATCACTTGCTTATCTTTTTATAAGAACTTAATGAAAAATGAAACTGTGTCTGATAATAAAAAATAAATTCCTGGTAAATTGGGGAACAATACTCCAAAGAAGGTCTGTATAAATTCCTTTTTGGGTTGGAAAAACAGCCTTCTCAGGTTGTTTAGAGAGGGTAAGGCTCAAGGGCTAAGGCTAGTAAGCTATCCAGGGCACAATTTGCATGTCCTCAAGGTGCTGTTAATAATTTGACCTCAGATCTGCTGGATTTCTGCATATTTTTTGCTGCAGGATCTGTGAATGTGTTAATTCATCATCATTATCATTCTGCACGTATCATCAATTTGTACTATTATTATTGGGACAGAGTAATCAGAGGTGGATGTTTATTGATTTACCATCACCTTTTGATCAAGTTAATGATTTTGAATAATTTTTAAAACAAATCCTTGCTGTGTTTTGTGGCCTTTGAAGATCAGGATAAGTCCTTGTTGTGGTGATTCTGAATATTTTATTATTAATTTAAAATAATTTAAAATTTATCAATTAATAAATTTTAATTTTTAAGTTTCAAGGTTTTTAGATTATTTAACATGCATATGTCATGATAACACATATAAATGGTATATTTTACTAGGTTGTATCTATTAAGAGTGGTACCAGTTGTCAAATTAGTCACAACAGACCCTAATGCGTGTATCAGTCCATTCAACTGCGCGTGGGGTAGTATCTGCTGCATGCGTGGCAGGATCAGCTGTGTGAGGCAATTCTGCGCACGGGAATTTGATGCATAGAGGGTAAGGCTGATGCAGAGAGACTGTGTAGGGATGTGGGGCTGCCTGCAGGAATTTTGACAAAACACATATTTGTGTGTAACTCCTGAAAAATACACAACAATTCAGTTTTGACTGAATTTTAGGTTTGAAACCTATAGGTGACAATGAATGTGAAATATTAAAATGGAAAAAAAAGTGCCATAGTGTTTCCATGCTGTTTTGGTCATTTCTTATTTAATTACTTTAAAATATGAAGGAGTAATATTTCAAGGGTTGTGTCAGTGAGTGACCCTACCTGATGTTGGGTAGAGAATCTGTGTCTGACATAATCCTGATGTATTTTATGCTCCTTTTGTTTTGATTAATCATTTTTTTAATTTTATTTATTTTTTTTACTTTGAAAGGTTGCTCTGTTTTAAGTAGCAAGCTGACACAAGGGCTATTGTTTACAACCAAAACTTGATATACCCTCTTGTTAGTACCATCCAACCAAATATACAAGAATATTGACACCAATAGAGTACTAGACAAACAGTGAATTCTTCTTAATACCTCCAGCATATGAAAATGACATTCTAGATTAGGTGACTTAGCGGATGTAGAGAATCCTTTTGGGATTGGTTTTTGTTTAGCAAATATCTTTCTGGAAGTCACTTGAGGGGGAATTTAGTACTTCAACTACTGATTAGATAGAGGAATACTAAGGGTGGTTTTGAATTTCCTGCCCCTCTGAGTACTATAGTAAGTCTCACAACAATAAAAGAAAAGAGATTTGTGATTGATTTTCAGATAGAGTTGCTACTATAGTAGTCTATATCAGACCTTGGATGAATATGCTCAAGGTTAATAAGGAAGAAGTGGTGGAACAGATTGGAGACATGAAGGATAGAAACTGATTAAGGGAAGAATATTTTATCTAGTCTTATCCTTTATGTATTTTATCTTGTTTTATTTGTCACTGATTGATACTCATTTTATGTTAGAAGCAATGATTGAATAAGGTTGAAATGGTTGAGCCTATAGTTGATAAATGATTATGGATGATAATGTTATGGATGGATGGTGGATGATGGTGGTTAAGGTGATGATGATGATGATGGATAGTGATGATGAGGGTTGATGATGATTAATGGATGGTGATGGTGATGGTCAAGGTATGTGGTATTGGTTGATGATGGTGGTGGATGGTGATGATGATGGTCAAGGTGTATGGTATTGGATGATGACAATGGTGGTCAAGGTATGTGCTAATGGTTGATGATGATAGTGGTTATTGCTTGTCAAGGTATGTGGTGATGGTTGATGATGATGGTGGTGGATGGTGGTAAAGGTATATGGTAATGGTTGATGATGGTGGTGATGGATGGTGGTCAAGGTATATGGTAATGGTTGATGATGATGGTGATGGATAGAGTATGGGTTATAGAAAAAGTATGGGTCATAGGGGAAGTATGAGTTATCAGAAAAAGTATGAGTTATGGTATTTATGGGTTATGGTAAAATTATGGGTTATGGTAAAAGTATGAGTTATGGGAAAGGTATGGGTTATAGGAAAATTATGGGTTATAGTAAAAGTATGGTTAATGGAAAAAGTATGGGTTATGAAAAAAGTTTGGGTTATGGGAAAATTATGGGTTATGGAAGAAGTATGGGTTATAGGAAGGTTCTGGGTTATGGGAAAATTATGGGTTATGTGAAGAGTATGGGTGATGTGTCACTAAGTGAGTTCTTGATTGTTGAAATTTCATCCCTAGTTTTGTTGAGTTCCCTTTGGGTGATCTTCCTTTCCTTGGGCTGATCCATAATCCATGGTTCTTGCTCATGGTATTTGTGCATAGTTATATTTACTGGGTTTTTTTGATTCTGATCCATGGTTGATTGATCCAACTTGAGAATTTCCTTTCATTGACTGACTGGACTCTTAATCCTTTCCCTGGAAGGTGCTTTAAATCCTTTGTCTTGAATGGTTCCTGGTATTTTCTTTCTTGTTTATTATCTTCAGGTTGTTGATCCAAAATTAAGGTTATCAGCCACTGTTGGGACACCAATTTTAGAGAATCCTGGTGGTATTTGTAAAAATAAAAAGAGCTTGAGCTCTAGTGAGAAGAAAGGATTAAAGAATGAGTGAAAGGAGCTTATAACCTCAAGCATAACGGACCTGAGGACAGGAGGAAAAGGACACTCCAGTTGATGTGTTGGCTAAACAGATAATTGAATTCCACTTGAGAGCACCATGGTTTAAATAGACTAAATACATGATTGGCCAACAAGTGGTTGAGTACAAAATGAATAAGGCAAAATTAACATAAGCAGTTTAAGTGACATGGTAAGTGAAATGTTATGCTTGGACAGTCTGACAATAAATACTAAGAACACAGCCTAGTTATATTTTAACCATTATTTTAATACTTCAATAACAACAATAATATAAATCAAATCAATCCAATCAATAGTACTTTAAACTCCAGTGAAAGTCACATAAATGAAAACTCAAACTCTAACAGTATTATATAAATAAAGTAGCAAATAGCTTGCTGGCAGTCCTTGAAGGGGAATTTAGTATTACTTCTACTCCTTTAGAGTATTAGTAAAACTAAGAGTGGTTTTGAATTGCCTGCCCTTCTAGTACTATAGTAAGTCTGCACAATAATTTATTTAAATTAATGGCTGGTTTCTTTGAGACTTAAAATAGGTCTCAGATCAGACCTAGATTAATTATTAACTGTCTATCAGTAGGATTTGTTGAAGAATGGACCAGATGTATTGGATTATTGGTTAGGGGTTGATCAGATATATTTGATCTTAACCAATATCCCAATATTAAAGGGTTCAAGGGTTTATCAAAGGGATGGTTCCGGAGAGGACCCTAGAATGGGTTTACCCACAGGGGGCTGGGTAGAGGAAATTTTGGTAGTTTCTTTTTTTTGTGCTCTCTTTCTTTGTAAGGGTTATTCATTGATTGAGGGGTGGTTTTTCTTTAATATGGTGATGAATATTTAGGTCACAGAAGAACCCTTATTCAAGCACCTGTTTGATGGTTTAGTTGGTTAAAGGTGTGTTATAACCTGGTTTTTGATCTACTGTTTTCTTTATAATTGGTTCACTAATACTATTTATCTGCCCAAGAGGGCCTTTTCTGTGAGGAGAGGTGGGTGATGATACAACTTGGATAGGGCAGAGAGGCCCTCCTTAAACCAAAAATTCCTGCCCCCAGGGTTGCTCAAGGCTGCCCCTGAGGGTTCTCCCTGTTCTGGTGAGGAACAGTGAGATACAATTACATTAGACATTTTTTCTGGTTGGAAAAAGGTTTTACAGTTACATGAGGCTTTTCTTCTTCTGGTTTGAAAAAGCTTTTACAGGGGTTTCATGCATGCACAGCCCTGCATAAAATGCTGTGAAGTGCATATACAATATATTCCTGTGCAGTACTGGTGGTTGGTTTGGTGCTACTTGATTCTTCCTACATGTATTGCTGTTCAACACTAGTGGTTTTTTTGGTGCTGATTGCTTCTACCTTCATTTGTTTTTGTGCATTACTGGTGGTTTGTTGGGTGCTGCATTGTCTTGACTGCCTGCATATATTGCTGGGTAGCCCTGTGGTACTTTTACTGATGGGTTGTTTTGTATCACATGCCTCTGACTACATCAATTACTGTGTGGTGCTGAGGTTGTTAGTACTGCATTTTTCTGTCTGCCTGTATATATTTCTGTGTAGCCCTGTGGTACTTTTATTGGTGGGTTGTTTGGTATTCACATGCTTCTGACTACATGAATTGCTGTGTGGTGCTGTGGTTGTTGGTTCTGGTAGTTTTTTTGGTTCTGGTTGAGACTGTTTTCACTTTCACCTGCCTGTACTGCTCCTGTATACTTCTGCACAGCTTTCTGTATGTATATTTGCTTGTTTGTTTGGTTTTGGTTGAGACTGGTTTCATTTCCTCCTGCCTGTACTGTTCCTTTATACTTATGCATAGCTTTTTGTATGTATATTTGAATGCATTCTGGGTTAGGTGACAGGAGCTGAACTAGTTACAATGCCTTCTGTATCTTTATTGCTGTATTCTGGCTGAGGTGACAGGGTTGGTGTATGGTTCTGGTGTTGAGGGTAAGATTCTACTTGTATTTCCTTGAGGGTTTGCTAGTTATGTCTTTATGCCTTCCACAGAGCTGTGACACCTGGTTGGGTATGAGTTTGCCAAAGTTGAAGGGTTCTTGGGCTGTATCTTCTAATCCATGAGGGATAGGGTGGTACTTTGGCTGGGTAACTATAGGTTATTTTGGATGTAGAATCCATTTCTGAGGTTAATTTGAGGTTTTGAGCTGTTTTTCTACTATAAAAGTGAGTCTGATGGCTATAGCACAGGTTTGTTCTACCACACCAGATAGGCTTGAAGGCAAAAATTCCAGAAAACATTTACCATTCCTTCAATTTTGTGAACTAATTTTTTCAAATGATGAAGGAAATTTTGGCATGGAGCAGAAGAAGGTACTCTTTTAAGCTTACTTCCTCTCTGGAAGTGCAAATCAATGTATTCAACCCCATCTGGCTTACCTTTCCAACAAAGATCACTGTTTTATTCTCAATTAATGGTCCTACTTTACAGAGAAACTTCACTCCCCTTTGGAAACAGACTTGAAGTCTTCCAGGCTGAATAGGAACAGGTTGACTTGAAGATGAAGGAATCTGGCTATGCTTCAACCCATATAGCTGAGTTTTGATTCCTTATAACCCAATTATCTCAATGGGGTGATGTATCTGTTCATTTTCATTTTTGAGAAAGGCATTCCTTCACACCTTCTTGAAAAAATATCAGGGAGCAATGGATCTCAGGAAGCTCTCCAGGAAAGCATGGATTTAGTTTTTGCCACAAAAAAAGTGACAGCCACTTTCAAGCAATTTCCATCAAGGAAGCTTTGTTTGAAGCTCTCTCCAGTCTCTAGTTGAAGGTTCTTTGTTCATGCTCTAACAAGGTTTTGGTGCACAGTCTTCACAGTGCACAGTGACTGTGCATTTGATGTTGGACAAATTTTGAGCAAAGATTTTCCAGAGCTTGACCTGAGCTTGGTCATACATTGGGTATGAGCTCCTTGATGGCACTTTCTATCAATTTATATGCATATTTCTGTGGTGTTTGGACTATGATAAAATGTTTGATGAAAGTTTTGAAGAAAAATCTTCTCTCCTTAATCATTCTCAACCCCACAGTTCTCCAAAATCTCAATCTACCTCCAACCAGCCTGAAAAGGGTAACAGTAAGGGTAGGGATCATGACCAGTCACCACAAAATTCAAATTCTATTTTTTTTAACAGACCCTCTTTGGAACTTGGTCCAGAAGGAAAAATCAAGGCAGGTGAAAAGGAAAGAAGAGAGGGAAGGCATATGCTTATATTTTGGTTTTAAGCACAAGAAATAGTACTTTAGAAATAAACCTGCCAACTGATCTTCTCCTTCTCTTAATCCAGCACCTTGGGTTGCTACCCCAAATCCAAACCAATATTAGGCTCACCCTTTCTTCTTCTTTTTTTTCAGGGAATATCCATTTTTTTTTGCTTGATGAAGGTGTAACTCAATCTTGAATAGTGAATTCCAAGTTTCAAAAGTATCTAGCCCTTACAGCCCCTTCCTCTGGGCAAAAATATTCATCTATTCAATCTCAGCTCAGTGAAATTAACTTCCCAAATGTTTTCAATTAACTTTTTCCTGGATTTGAATGGTAAATCTCTCAATTCAATCTGCCATTCCTTGAATAAATTACCTGGGAATTGGCACTTTTTATCAGTGGAATCCAGAGGGAAACTGGAAGATGGGTCTGATCCCCTGAAGAAATCAACTAACCACTGAGCCTTCCTCAAATCCTGTTGAAATCAACCTGGCCACACTTCCTACAGCTGTTCTTCCCTCAAATCTGCATTTTTCACTGCATTCAAAATCAATATCCCTCACTTTGGAAAATTTTTCAGTTTCCCCAAAACAAAACCCAGGTCCTTTTGATTCAAACACTATTTCAACTTGCTTGGATTTTCATTGATCCTTCATTTTTCACAGGAGGAATATATATTGGATTCATCTTTGTATATTATTAATTTTTTTTACTTCTTCCCATGTTTCTATTTGTTACTGAAGAAGTCCCTGAATAATACTAAAAAATGCTAAAGGAATTTACTACTGAATACCATTCATTCCTAGTTTTTTCCTTCCAGGTGAATGCAGAACAACTCTCTTCAAACCCGCTTACAATCACCATTTTGGACTGGAAGGCCTCACACCTCCAGTTGGGCTTGCATGTTCAGTACCTCAAAATGAAAATCAAATCCTACAAGCCCACATAGAAGAGAATGTAGAGAAAAAATTTTCCAGCATCAGAACCTCAAGCACAGAAGAAGCTTTCCTCTGTTCTTTCAAGAAGAAGGATAGTGGTTTACAATTATGTGTTGATTTTTGCAAACCGGATGCTGTTTTAAGGAGAGCCCCCACCCAAATCCCTCCAATGACTTTCACCAAAGGTCTTCTTATGTTCTACCATCCTCACCAATAATTATATCAGGGTGCTTATCTGTTAAGTATTACAGGCCTTCTGATTTAATTACTGATCCTATATCTCTAAAATTATTTTGATTTATTCCAAAGCTCTCACCAGAAGACAAAGGTATTATGTGTAAATCTCTCTTTTTTGAACTGAATTATAGTCCTTGGAGGTGATTTGTGATATACTTGAATTCCTTTTTATCTCTCTCTTTGCATTTGTCCTGCTACTTTTGGTCTCCACCATTGCGGGCCACAAACCGGTGACAACACTGTCACACAGGTGTTCAACCCAATCCTGTAGAGTAGACTACCAAGCCTAGATCACTTGCTGATCCTCCCTGTTGGAAAGCAAATGACCTTTCTTTCTTGAAACAGCAACCACTTGAATTGTGCCTGATCACCATCTCTCACTCTTTCAGCTCAAAATCAAACTGACCCTACCGTCAGTCCTCTGATGAAGTTATTGGTTGGTCTGATTGGCATCAAGTAACCTCAATTGTGCAACAGTTCTACCTCAATCTCACTCAAGATCTTAATCTGGCCCTTAGAACTTGTTTCCACTGTTTTTTTTTTCTCTAACACTATCCTTGTTCCTTTTCTTCCTTCACTAATGTTTTTTCTGCAATAAAAATAGCCTTGTATAGGTTCTTCTAGCCTCATAAATCTTTTACATGGTTAAAAGCCAAAAATGGATCCTTCAAGCTGAACAGGAACCACTCAAAGATCCAAACTGACTGGACCGTGAGGCAAAGCTAATTTTGAATCTTTATCTCTCAAGTCCTCAATTTAATCCACGCCCCTTCTTCAAGAGACCAATTACTCCATCTGGAAAAAGAAAATGGAAAGAATTTTTAAAATGCGTGGAATCCTCCATTTGGTGAATTCAACAAATTCCCAATGACAAAAAGATGGCTTGGTATCTCATGTCCAAGCTGGACGCTGCAACCCATACCAACATTATTACTTTGCAGGATGAAGACTCTACAAAACTCATCTGGCAAGCAGCAAAGAGCCACTTTTCCTCCTGCCAATAAGCCAATTGACCAAGAGTTTTCTTTAACTTCTTTTACCTTGGATTTGATCAAAAAAAAATAGATGGTTTTTTTACAACTGTGAGATCCCACCTGCAAAGACTCAACAAGGTTGGAATTGAACTACCAAACAATAATCTCAGCTGTATAATACTGTTTAAATTTCCCAACACCTTTAAGAAAATGAGATCTCAAATCATGCATTTGGGAAGTGAACTGTCTGTGACCTAGGTTCTGAATCATCTGGTTCAACACAAGAATGAGTTTCAATCCAAATTGATTGGATCTTCTGATATCAACTCCGCTATTTTTCACTCCAACCACAAAAGAGAACCTTGGACGCCTGACTACCCTAGATGTGAAAATGGAAAGCACAATACTGTGGCCAAATCTCACATTCAATCCTCCTGCTGGGCTGATTTTCCCAAACTGAGACCTGATCAACCTAAAAGCAAAGCCAAACAAGGACCAAAGAAAAAGGCCAAGGACAAGTCCCATTATAAAAGCTTCTTCTGTGCTTTCAATCACCAAAATAGCACCTCCAAAGATAGGTTTATCCTTGACAGTGGATGCTCAATACACATGATCCGCAATAGAAACTTTTTCCTGTCATTCTCAGAACGGCCAGGGGAGGTAACCATCAAAACAGGCAAAAAGGGTGAGGGCATACCCATCCAAGGAATTTTACAGCAGAAATAGTAAGCAATGGGAATAGAATCAGACTTGAGAACTCCGCGTTTGTACCAAGCAACATTCAACTTGATATCTCTTGGAGCTCTTGTCAACAAGGGATATGTTCTGAAGGTGAACATTGAGGTCAAGCCACAAGTAATCTCATTAAAACACCAAGGCAACAAGGTTATCAATGGAGTAATCAAAAATAGACTACTAATAATCAGTAATGGGGAAGAATCCACTCCTGAAGTTACCCATAGTTCCTGCTATACCACCAAAGTAAATCTTTCAAATATTTGCCTTAAGCTAGGCCATGCCAGCATTGAAAGCATGGAGAAACATCTAGTTTTCAGCTTAGACAAGAAGGCTGTGGAAATTTTTGAATTTCTGGCGTTTCAAAAGGCAAATATTTCCAAATCTCCATTCAACAACCACCAAATCCGTGCATCAAGAGTCCTTGACCGGCTTCACATTGATTTAATGGGCCCACTAAATCCTATGAGCAAAGCAGGCATGCGCTATTTTCTCACTGTTGTTGACAACAAGTCAGGTTATCTATCAGCTTTTCTGCTGCCATCCAAGGGAGAAGCCACAGAAGCTATCAAGTTCATAATTGAAAACAAGGAAAAATAACTACAGCTCTATAAAACTGAATTGGTCTCCAATGGTGGAGGGGATTTTGTAAAGGAGTCCCTTCAAACCTTTCTCATATCAAAGTCAATCAATTATTTGATCAGGTAGCCCTATAATTCTCAACACAACAACAAGGCTGAAAGAGTGAATTGTACAATAATGGAATCCCTTTGATCAGTATTTATCTCAACCTCAATTCCCAATAGCTGTTGGAACGTAGTGATTCAAAGCTTTTGCTTTGAAATTAATAAGATACCAGCTGAGAAAGACAAGGCAACCCCCTGGGAATTGTTACACAAGAAAAAGATACCAAATGCCTACCTCCAACCACTAGGAACTCCTGTGATCTATATCCTAAGTGACGCCAAAATCCATTCAAAGATGAGAAAAAAAGAATCCAAAGGGTGGTTAATAGGGTAAAACGCAAGATTCCTGTCTTACAAGCTAATCAATACTACCAGAAAGATTATCAAAACAAAGCACCTATGTTTTCTCAAATCTTCAACAACCGCCGCTCTGGGTGTGAGAATTGCGGAAGATGAAGAACTTCTAATTGGTACATCCTCAAAAGAGCAAACTGATTGGATCAAAGGAAAGCAAACTGCAGAAGCAACTATTTTCAAAGATCCCACTGTTGGGGGGATAAGTGATCTCAAAGATCAAAAACCTCCAATTAACTTAGACAAATATCCTACTCTGGTGCAATCTGAAGACTCTGATACCAAAATTCAGCAGACTCTGAGACCAAATCTACACAACAGAACCAAAGTACAAGCTCCAGACAGATACGGCTACTACCACAGGGGCATACCCAACTCAATTCATGAGGCTCTAAAAATTCCCGCTTGGCTTCCTCCCATTGACAAGGAACTAGACACAATCAAGGATCTTGGTGTCTTGGAAGATGCAGATGAAGTGGAGTTAACCAATCCACTTGATAAAACTTGTGCTTTTTGACATAAGCAACATCTTCAAAAAGGGGATGTTACTCTAAAAGCCTGAGTCTGTGTCCAAGGGTTTAATCAAAGATACAGCATTGATTACTTTGATGTTACTCTAAAAGCCTCAGTCTGTGTTCAAAGGTTTAATCAAAGTTACAGCATTGATTACTTTGATATCTTTGCTCCAACAGGAAAAATTGCCTCCTTGTGTTTGCTTCTCTGCCACTCCATTGAAAAAGGACTAAAAATATTGCATTTCAACTTCAAGGGGGCTTTTCTGCACGCACCCCTTGATGAAATGTCCACATCAAGACCCCAAAAATGTCCACAAGAAAATCAAAGTACCTCAAGCTAAAGAAGTCCCTGTACAGACTAAAGCAAGCACCATTGAACTGGTATAAGACCCTCAGCACTTGGATCAAGAACAATGAGTTCAAGGAGAGAAACAGCAATCAATGTCTGTATCTCCACAATGACCTAGTTAAAGCCCTTTTCTTACAGGTTGAAACCCTGGTAGTTTTAGGTGACACAGAATCTTTCCAAAAAATATTCCTCAAAAATTTCAAGGACTCTTCAGCTCATGAGATCAACATGCTACTGGGAATGAAGGTAGATACTAGTGACAGATGTATTTCTCACTCTCTTCCAAACCACATACAAAAAGGGCTCAAGGAAATTAACCTACTTGAAGCAAAAAGGCTGAAAACCCCTTGCAAATTGGGAATTCACCTCAAAGCAGCCTCCAAGGAAAAAATTTCTGAATTTAAGAAGCTAGGAGTAAGCTATTGCTCCCCAGTAGGAAGATTAAATTTCATAAAAAATCTGGCCAGGCCAGAAATAAGTTTTGTAGTATCCAGCCTAGCACAATTTTGCAAGAACCCCGGCATCACTCACTGGAAGGAGCTAATTCACCTCTGGATTTATATCTTGAATACCATAGATTACAAGCTTGTTTTTTGCTCTAAATCTTTTTTGAATCATCTAGTAACCTACAGAAATGCTACCTGCCGGGATGATTCTATAACTAGACTATCTCAAACTGGCTTCCTCTCACTGCTCAAGGGGTTTCCAATTTACTGGAACAGCAGAAAGCAATGGAGCATATCTCTCTCATCCACCAAGTCTGAGTGCAATGCACTATCTTCCAGCCACATTGAAGGCTGCTGGATTCATCATCTACTAATAAAAATCTGGAGGTCCAAACTAGAACCCCCCATGCATCTGATTGAAAATAAAGGGCTGCAAAAAAAAATCAAAAAGTTTGGTAGTAAGTTACATTCCAAGTACATTGAAATAAAACTCAAGAGCATCCAAAACAATTGGTCTGATGGAATCATATAGTTAAAGCTTATTTCTGCCCAAGACATGTTAGCTCATGATTTGACAAAGGCAGCCAGCACCAATGCAGTAATTAATCTGGCAAAGTATGTTGGAGCTTGAACGCTTTTGTCATCTCAATTTTGATCCAGGCCCTTTGATGTTTTTACTGTCCTATGTTTCCATTAGTTCTCATATAATTGAATTCCTTATTATCTCTCTCTTTGCATTTGTCTGGTTACTTTTTGTCTCCACCATAGCAGGCCAAAAACACGCCACAACACTGTCACACAGTTGTTCACCCCAATCCTGTAGAGTAGACTACCAAGCCTATATCACTGGCTGATCCTCCCTCTCCAACGGCCAACAAATATTCTTTATTGAAGCAGCAACCACTCAACTTTTTCCTGATCATTGTCTCTCACTCTTTCAGCTCAACATCAAACTCACCCTACTGTCAGTCCTCAGCTGAAGTTATTGGTTGGTCTGATTGGAATCAAGTTACCTCAATTTTCCAACAGTTCTACCTGAATCTCACTCAAGATCATAATCTGGCCCTTAGAAATATTTTCCACTGTTTTTTGTTTTCTCAAACTATCCTTGTTCCTTTTCTTCCTTCAATCATGTTTTTTCTGAAATCCAATCAGCCCGGTGTAGGTTCTTCTAGCCTTCTAAGTCTTTTACAATTTGGTTGCACCAGACCTCCTGTCACCTTGGTAAAACATGTATCCATACAGGGGAAAAATTAATTTTAAAATAATTCTGATGAATTTGGAAATTCTAAGATTTTTTAACCTCTTTCAAAATTCTTGAAGAAAAACTGATTGAATTGACCTCAAATCAACAAACTGAAAATTTTCTCCACAAAATTATGAAAAGATTGATGAAAGGGGAGGAAGGGACTAACAATTCTTTTTATTTTTAAAGTGCTTCATTTTTTTCATGGTTCAAGTGGGTATACTCAACATGCTGACCAACTAAAGCTAGAAATACTTCTTCAATCAACAAAAATTCCTTGATCTAGTTCAAAAAATCCTTTGGAGAATTATAGGAACTATGCTGGCCAAAATAGAAACTGAATTCCAAAAGTTGCCAATTCCATGAATATAGTATCACTATCTGAAAAGGAAATCACTACTTAAAGCCCTTCCAACATAGCTCTTTGAGCATTGGTTGGGAAAATTTTCTCACTTTGGAAAAAATAGGTACTCATGCTTCAAAATCCAACTCCCTGATTGACTCATCCATTCATCCATTCTTCAATCTTACCAACTACATTCTGGGAACCAATATCCAACTTCACCTGAGGGGAATTCCTATTTCAATCAATTTGATTCCATCCATCATTCCAAACCCAATTCATCATGTAATTCCTCCCCCAATCCAAATTCCAATCACCATGAATTTCACAAACCAACTCATTTATCTTCCATCTGCAGAAAATTCATAAAAATATTCCATAATCATAAAAATTCAACTCCTTCCAAGCAATCATCTCCAAAGTCAAACCAAAAATAAAATAAAAAAAAAAAAATAAAAAAAAAAAATATAAATAAGAAATAAAATATTTTTCTTCCTATCACACACCTTCAAAATAATCCCTTCCATCTAAAATATCATATCATAAAATACTTCCAAAATCAAAAATATCCTTCAGTTCATCTATCACTTCCCTTTCCATCCCTTATCTTCTTTCCTCCTTCAAATAATCAATTGTCAAATCAGGCATATTTGCCTCATTTTTATCTTTGACCATCCACTCCAAACATTCCTGGAAAACCTCTTGCTTCACTTCTGGATCTTCAAAACCACCAGCACCTCAAAATCATTGTTCTTTTTGAATTTTTTTATCTTATTAGTGTTTCCTGAATCTTGGTAAAATCTCTGTTATTGGCTATTGAGTTTACATTTCTGGTGTGTCCTTTATAATATAAATATTCCTTTATATTTCTAGTTAAATCTTTATCATTGATCCTAGTGGATTATCTTCATTTTCTAGCTCATGAGTATTATATTCTATTCATCTCTTTATACTTTCCTGAGTTGTCACAACTCTAGTAGGCTCTTTATCTCTAATAATTTTTTATCTATCCTATTGCAAACATGTTCAGTGTTTTCTAATTCAGCAAATTGTCAGTGAAACTTCTACCATGTCAACCATTTCCCCTGGGGATAATCCTGCTTGTAGCTCAAATATAATTTATTCATTCATCTGGTCAACCACATGTCAGCCTCTTTGTACTTAGCTTATTTAGGCTTCTGGTTTCCACGTGAATGATGAATTATCTGTTTTGAATTGCCTATGAACAGGAGTTTTCTCTGAGCTTCCTCTCTTGACTCCCTAGATATGCTTTTCTCAGTGTTACCAGACTTCATTCCTTACTTTCTAAGTGTCTAACTTAGAGTGCAAAAAATAGATTCTCATGCCATCAACACATGAGAATCTGCCTGTCATACTGACACTTAACTCAGTCTAACCCTCAGTCTAATCAACTAGCCAAGGAACTTCAACCTCAGGGCCTGAGGGGACTTATATAAGTACATATCCAGCATCTACATATCCTCAGGATCTTCATGCCTTAGATATCTACATATAGTCCAACCCCATACATCATACAGATAGACTCTATAGGCTTACACAGACTTAATCTCCCAGTTTTGCATATCCTTTAACCTTACTAACCTGTCTATCCCAGATTCCATCATGATTTATCCATGGTGATCCTCATTTACATCCTCCTGCAGATTGTATTACATAGTCCCTCTACTTATTCAAAAGTGTCATGACTGCCATGTATACTGTACATCCCTCTACTGTACATTCCCAACTCAGACAGCACAGACCTATGGCCTTGCCCAAATGTAGTATCCAGCCTATCCGAATGTAGCAACCCTACCTGAATACTCCTTTCTTTTACCTTGACTGATCTTTTCATGATATATTTAGTCTGAGACCCAACATATTAGGGCTCATCAGAGTTACAAAATCCGCCATTAGAAACCTGCCATATTTTTTGGCCTAACCTGCCATTAAAAATGGTGGGTTTCTGAAATACACATACCCCCTAACTGGTGTATTTCAAAATGGCCTCTTTGATAGAAATGGCTTGTTTCAAGCATCAAAACTGCAATTTATTCAAATAATCCATCATGCAAAAACATCTCTCTGCATCATCAAATATACAGAAGCATCCTCCATCTAAACCAAAATCATTTTGTTTGATCAACGTGTGGTGTTTTTTTTTGCCGTCACATGTAGAGTTTTGACTTGCTACAATTTATTTGATGAGGCACCTTGGTATTGACATATAAAAATTTTGTTACTCATTCCCTCCATCATTTATTCTTCATTTTCTTTTTTATGGAGTGGTGGGGAAGAATAATCTTAGGTTTGATATAAAATTCTGGAATAGCTCAATTCAAAAGGATTGATAAAAACCAATCACTTGAAGCTTGGAAGGAAATCTTTGATGTTAAATTTTTCTCTCAATTTTTAATCCTAAAGAA
Organism: Puccinia polysora; assembly: GCA_025617555.3. Taxonomy (NCBI): domain Eukaryota; kingdom Fungi; phylum Basidiomycota; class Pucciniomycetes; order Pucciniales; family Pucciniaceae; genus Puccinia; species Puccinia polysora. The sequence continues at coordinate 35,082,872 of CM062613.1, read as the reverse complement.
TTAGTTGGTCCACCTGAGAATTTCAAAATGACAATTTGTTTTTTTCAGTTCAACGGCCTCAATAAAAGGTTTTTCAGCATCAGTCAGATCACTTGATTGTGTTTTCCCCAGATGTTGATGGATTTTGCAACTGGGGTATTTGCACCATGATGCTAACCAATTGACTGATCTGATCAACTTATTTTCTCAAACTCAATGGGTGGTTGTTGAGTTGCATGTTTTTTCTCTCAAAATTTCAGAGTCAATCTCAATCATCTTTACCTCCAAGGAACGCTGTAAGACTCCAAATGGTGCTAGGCTGTGGCAGTTCTGTGGAGGGGAAAGGTGCTGTTTAGGCTGCCCTCCTGAGTGTTACAAAAATATTTAAATGTAACCAAGATCAAAGTCCAGAACCTGGTAAATGGGGGACCAATTGTAAGAGGATACAGATTATAGTAGTCTGTAGCTGGGGAAACAACACTATATGAGGCAAGATGGTGCCAGGGAAAACTTGAATAGAAGAAGTCAAGGTTTGTTTAGAGTTCAAAAAGACAAGGAAATTTTAAGTGACAACACCCACAAGCTAATAGCTCTGGTTGTCAGCAGAAGCTTAGGAAAGATCAATTCAATCCCAACCAACCTCCAGGTTCTCAATGAACCAACCAAATCTCCGCAATCAAGCGCTTGAAGGGTACCAGATAACTGTGGGTGGCTACACAAGACAAAGATAATGGTTTGAAGAATCTCCAGAAGCAAAACAATAACTGATTCAAACAAGAATAACCCAACACTTCTCAAGGGACTCAAGAGTAGCATGGCGGAATTCAACTTCAAAAGAAGTGAAGGGAGGTTTAACACTCCAGGTTTTAAGCTTAAGAAAACCTCTTCATTCAAACATGACTGGGTCAAGAAAGATGATCAGAGGATGATCAGGACCAGTATGGTTGGATAAAGGGATCAGGAGTGGTGTAACACACTCAAGAATTCAATTATTCAAATTCTTCTTCAACCAGCAAAGCTATTGGTTGGTGATAAGGATCAAGGATCAAGGGTTTGAGTATGGAGGCTCAAGGATCAAGGGGGAATCATAGATATACCCATATTTTTGTCTCAGATAGAGGGGAATAAAGACCCCACGGATGATGTATTGCAAGGTGAAAATGATGATGATCCTCCCTGGTATGGTAGGATGTGATGATGATGGTGTGATCTGATCTGATGATAAGTTAGCATGTGCTGATAGGATCCGCTGATGTTCCTCCCAAAGGAAGGGGAGAGCCCCTCCTTATATGGGCAGGAGGCCCTGTTAGACTATGTACAAGGGATACTACAAATGGAGCGGAAAAAGAAAGAAAGAATTTTTTTTTTGATTTTCAGATTTTTAGGTGATCAGAAAAATTTGATCAGGCAGGCCGGTGGAAATCCGGCCTGCCTGACTGGAGTGAGATCATTTCATCTCTGCACCTCTGCTGCGTATGTCCGTGGAAAGACGCGCGCAACGAATACCAGGATCACCCACCCCTCACCCAAAGGCAGAAGGGGTGGAAAAAGAAGACAAACCAGACCACCCGCGGGTGTCTGCGGGCGGTAGATGAAACTCTCCACCCTCACCCAAAGATGGAAGGGGTTGGGAGAGTCCAAGGAAGGGTGATGGATTGGTTGGGGAGCGGCTGGGGGATCAGATGGGGAATTGAGTTTGGCCTTGAGTTGGATGATTGGATGACGCTTGACCGATTGATGACAATCAACGGATCAATGATGGTGGGAGGATAGGGTTGCCAATTTTAGCCAGGTTTGTTGACGGGATTCCTTTGACAATGTTTCTTCTTGAGGAAGAATCTCAATAAGAACTTTGATGAATAGCTAGTGGCCAGGTTGAAAGGTGACCTCAATCAATTGCTAGCTTTGACGGGTACAACTTGGACATACTTTTCATCCAAGGGGAAATAGATGAGTGAGAGGATCAATATGAAGTTGAAACAAGCCTATTGTAAGAAGACTTAAACGATGCCGAGTAAGGATTTGGTACATCCACCAAGGGACAAGAATTTACAACAACGGATGACACCCCATTGGAGGGTGAGGACGTTGATGAGACTGCTGGTGGAGCTGGTTGAACCTAGGAGTAAGAACCAAGGGCTGATACCTTGATGAGGATTTTGAGGAGATGATCCAATGATGTTGAGGAAGGTAAGAGATGAATAGACCAATGAAAATGATGAGGGAGGGGGAACAATGGATGGAATGGGATGTCTCGGGCCGAGCGGGTCTTGGCCCACGTGTTTGGTCAAAAGGAAGGTGGGAACAACAAGAGAAGGAATTGAAAAAAGTGTCTAGATGGTGAGGCCGTGAAGGCATGTCCTAGACCAATGGGACAAAGGGATGTTTGACAGAATGAGGAAGTTGGAGAACTGATACTGACAAATAATTTTTTTTTTTTGATGAATAACACATAAATAAAAGAATTGTAAAAAATTTTGAATTTTTCTGCATCTGGTCCAGGGTGTCCAGATTTGGTCACAACATCTCTCCCCAAATTACAGACTGTCCCTAGTCTGCATCTACGCTTGATTTCATAAAAAAAGGAAAGGAAAGATGATTGAACACAAGAAATGGCCATTTGATCTTGAGGGCAATTGAAAAGAACATCTTGATCCATCCAAAGAAAATCCTAGAAATGACTGCAATAAAATGAAGAAGGCGTCCCAGGTGCTCACGTATGTGGCATACAGTAGAGCACAACAAAAACGCAGCTGATGACCCTGGTGGTGCACAATTGGGAGGACTTACTTCTGATCAAAGTTGCCTCTACAACAATGAAATTTCTTGACCTGATCAGCAGAGAACCTCCTGGCCATTTGAGTACCATCCAGTTCCTCCAAAAGATATGATCCACCTCTGACTTGACGGACCACTCAATAAGGACCATTCCAGCGATTGGAAAAAAGCTTTCCCCACTGAGTTTCCAAGGATTGGTTGTAGGCTAAAACTAGATTGCCAGGATTCAAGGGGTCCCTGACTCAATTGGAATGCTTATCCTCCCAATACTGGACTTATTCTTCGCTTTACTCCATCATTTTCTGATAAGCTTTGTCAAAAACTTCTTCCCTTTGCTCCAGTTGCTTGGATCTGGCAACTAATAGATCAGTGGTGGAAGAAACCTTTTCCCAAGAAATACCTAAGAAATATTCCATTTCCAGATCAAGAGGAAGGACATCCCTTTTTCCAAAGATAATTTTGTAAGGTGAGTAGCCAGTGGTTTGTTTAGTTGAGATTTGATCAGAGAAGAGGACCAGAGGAAGAAATTTGCGGCAATTCTTTCCACTTTCACCCACCAACTTGACAAGAGCAGCCTTCAGAGGGGCATGGCCTCTTTCCACCATGCCTTTTCCTTCAGGATAATAAGGGGTGGTCACCCTATGTTGACCAGGAAGCAATTGGATCATTTCAGCCAGTTTTCCACCAAACTCAGAGCCACCATTGGTTGAATAAGATTGAGCCAAGCCATAATGCATTGTCCAAGTCTTGTAAAGGAAAGCTGCTACTGATTCAGAGCTGAGGTTCTTAAGAAATTTTGCTTCAACCCATCCAGAGAAATCATCTCTAGCCACAATGAGGTACTTAGCTCCACCATCCTTAATGTGAACCACATCCATAGCAATCCTCCCAAAGACAGTGGACTCTCCAGTGGGATAAAAAATTTCAGCCAGGCACCTAAGATCACGTTTTTGACATACTTCACAACTCTTGCACCATTGAGAGACTGATTTCTTCAAAGATGGCCACCAGAATTGTTTGGATATATGTCTATAGGTTTTGGTTTCGCCACAATGCCCAATGCCTTCATGGAGACTTTTGAGGATTGAATCTTGCTTAGCGGGGATTGTGAAAAAAATTAGAGCACAAGGATTGCCTCTTTTCATAAGCCTAGTACCTTGGACAAAGAAATTGGAGGACTTCCTTTTGAGTTATTGGAAATCTTTAGCGGAGAGATCAGGAGGCCTTTGGAGATTGGAAAGGTACTGCTCTAATTTTAGCCAGAAGCCTTGTTGGAAGCCAGAATAATTCTGAGAGGAAAAGGTGAAGACTGGACAAATTAAAGGCTCCTCCTTGTCAAAGTCCACTCCAACATCCAATTCTTTGTCTACAAGGGGGCGTCCAGATAAACCATTGGGCATGGTGAAGGATTTTCCAGGCCTATGAACAATATCAAACAAGAAAAGCTGGATAAAGGCCACCCAAAGGGTCATAGGAGCATTTGTGAGTCTGGGGGAATTGATAATTTTGATTATGGATTGTGCGTCAACTTGTAACTCAAATTGTTGGGCCCAGAGGACAGTTTGGAGTTTCTTCAACATTTGAGCCACGCCACAGAGTTCCAGTTTTGGTTGGAAGTACCTGGATTCTACATCTGAAAATAACAGGGATCCATAGAGAGCAGGACGGTCCCGACCATTTTCATCTTCCTGGGTGAGGACAGCCCCAACAAATTGATAACTGGAATCAACAGCCAATTTGATCTTGCCAGCTCCCGGTCTGTAAGCAATCTTCCTTAAGACTATGTCTTTGCCAACCATCATTTTAAGCCGCTGAAAAGAATGTTCACACTCTTGGGTCCAGATCCACTCAGCATCTTTTCTGGTCAGGCAACGTAGGGGAGCACAGATTTTGGATAGAGATGGGATGAAAATTTGAACATAAGTGACAACACCTAGAAAACACCTGACTTCAGTTGGGTTGATGGGAGTAGGCCAAGAGAGGATTTTGTTGATCTTAGATGGAGCCATCCTTCTTCCTTCCTTGCAGACCACATGACCAAAAATTTCCAGAGCAGGGACACAGGAAGCCAATTTGGATCCGGAGACAGTGAGGCAAGATTCTTTTATTTGGAACAGGACCCTTTCCAAAGTGGTCACATATTCCCAGATAAATCAACGGATTCCTGAATGCCAGGGTAAGAGCTCATTGTTATAGTCAGAAGTTGGTCCTTTAATTCCGCCATCGTCAATAAAGATACCAGCATGATCCGGGATTTCATCCTGGAGGATCCAAACCATCTGAGCCTGATAGACTGCAACCAATTTGGTGGTGCCTTGAGGCAATCGAGTAAGTTGGAAACAACCAAGAGGGGTATCAAATGTGGTGAGAGGGCAAGAAATTGGATGTAAGGACCATTCATCATAGCCACCCATAATGTCACCTAGACCATAGCAAGCTCTCCCAGAGAAGGATTAAACAAATTCTTCAGTAGCAGGGGGAATACCAGAGTCTTTAATGGTAACCTTATTTAGCGGCTGGAGATCATGAACTATTCTAAGTTTACCGTTACTTTTAAGGACACAGAAAACAGGACTGGAATAGCTAGAAGTTGACTGTTCATATAAACCGGTTAGGACTTGTTCCCGGACCAACTTGATGAACTTGTTGACTTTGGTAGCAGGGATTGGGATCTTTTTATTTTGCCAGGGATCATGTTCTACTACAGGAATGATATAAGGCAGACCATAGGACTCTTTCAAGAGACCTCTCTCTTCTTCACAGAAAGCAATAGCTTTTTCCCTAAGATCCAAGAAATTTTTGATCAAATACAACTCATCAGGTAGAAGCCATCCTTCTGGTCCAAAGTTGAATACTCTCAAACATTCTTCAGTGACACAGCCAGAAGGGATGAATGGACCAGCAAGAGATTGAGGTAAACCACAGTAAGGATTGCAGGATAGAGGAGGACGCCTAAGAGGAGGATTGAGATTGAGAGGCATAGGTTGGTTGACTGGTTGAATTTTCCTGGCAACTGGTTTATATTTGGAGGCAAAAGAGAGCGGTTCTTGTTTTTGCCAAGAGTTGACCAGAGAGATCTGACTACGGGGATTGAGACCAAGTTCTAACACCTTCCAAGTTCAATGTTCCGCAAAGTTTTTGAAAGGTGCCTTTTCCATAAAAGAAGTCCCAGGGGATAATGCATTGCTCAAATGTGTGGCAAAAGGTAGGGTTTCAAAAATGATAGTAGTAGGATACCCCATTGGTGCAAAATTGGGAGGACTTACTTCTACCCCAATTTGCCTCCACTGAAGCCCACAATCTTCCATACAAAAGCCACCAAAAATAGGATCAAGATTGGGATCTAGTTGAGACTCATTGCAGAGATTCCAACTGGAACTGGGAGAAGGTTGATTAGGAATAAGAGTACAAGGAAAAGAAGAAACAACAGATGAAGAAGAAATATTTTTGGGTTTTTCCATTTTGTTTTGTTTTTGATTTTTGATATTTTGAGATTGGAGGAAATTGTTGAAAAGAAAGATAAATAGGCCTTGGGGATGAGGGTTGACCCTTGAGTTGAAGTTTGAGGCTGAAAAGAACTACAACTATTAGTAGGATCAACTACTCCCATAAAAATTGGAAGGAACCGGAATTATCCTTCTGTTTAGGAAAATGACCAGGGAAATCTCTTTCCCAGAAACCAGAATCCAAAGAGCAAAGAGGAACCTCAATTTTTCTACCATCTGAATTGGGGAGGAGAATTCTCTCCCCAACTTGATCAAAAAACATCAGAGTTGCTCCAAAATCAATTAGGAAAGGTCAACCCAAGATCATAGGTCCATCCAAGCGTGTGATCCAGAAATTGCAAGTTCCAACAATGTTTTGGCCAATCCGGACTGGAATGTCTTCAACAATTCAAACCAATTAACAAGAATGGTTCCCTATTCCATACACTGAGGAGGTGGAGCTGACCCTAGGACTAAGTTTAAGTTTGCAGGCCATAGCACCCAAGATCAATTTGAGCTGAGAGCCAGAGTCAACAAGGAGAAAGACCGTTTTAGCTGATTCACCAAGATGGCAGGAAAGAAAACCAAGAAGACATGAGTAAAGACTAGACTCAGAAGAGGGATCTGTTCCACCAGAGTCCTCTATCAAAGTTCCAGAGGAGACCTTGAGTTCCTCAGGACCAATTTCCACACGTTGACGCAAAACCCATTTCTTCATTCCTTCAGCAACAGATGGAGAGATTGATAGGAGTTAAGCCACAGATAAATCAGGAACTTTAAGATCAGAAATTTTCTTTAATACCCCTTCCACAGCATTGGGGTGATCTTTAGAAATTCCCCTCTCAAACCAAACTTTGTGCTGGGTGGAGGGAGGAAGATTGGGTGAAGCAGGAACAGGATCAGGGGATTGAGGAGGTTTAATAGATGAAGGAGAAGGATCAGGGTGATCTTGAGACATTTCAATGAGTGGTTCTTTCTCCACCTCCATGTCTTCTACATCAGAAGAGGGCTTGGGTGAGGATTGTTTTTTGGGTGGTTTGCAGAGGATTGAGGTTGGCAAGGAAGGAGCTTTATGAGGTTTGGGCTCCTCATGTTGCTTCCTAGCTGGATTGGATTGGTAAGTACCAACCAGAGAGGAAGAGGAAATAGCCGGGGGATACCAGGGTCAAAGAGTGCCACAAGAAGATTGGAAATCCACAGAAGCCAAGGATGCCTTCATAGGAGGGGGTGGCTGGTAAGAGGCCACCACATGAAAGATGGGGCAAGATGAATCAAAGGGGATTAGGGCACCATTAGGAAGAAAAAAGTTATTCCCTTTTTGCTCTACCAATTTCTAGTCTTTTTCCTTCTGGATTTTGAGACATCGACCGGTTCCATGGCCTTCCCTGTGGCAATAATAGCAGACTATAGTATTTTTAGGAACAGCAATAGAAGGTTTAGGAACAGAAAGAGAGGAAATCTTTTGATCCATTTTTTTTTCAAAGGCTTTGAGCAGTTTAGTGATCTTGTTCATCGTAGCAGTTTCTTGGTTAGGCTGAGGGTTCTTGGGCCTGCAATCAGATTCCATTTTATTCATGATCTTGTTTGACTCTTTGAAAGGGGGGGCATGGACTGGTTCAGAGGTTTTAGACTTTTCAAACGTGAGGGCTTTTTGAACTTTAATGACTTTATCTACCACTCCCCTAAGGATAATGAAACCAGGGAGCTTGAATCAATTATCCCTGGTGGTGATCATGGATCCAGACTCAACCAGTTTGTCCTTGATCCTTTCCTGTACTCCAAGAGAAAAAGATTGGAAAAATCGGACTTGAATTTTGTCCACTTTGTGAATGTGATTGTTTTCACAAGGTAGGATTGGATGGGATCCCAAGATTTCCTAAAGGACTGATAATCAAAAGCTGAAGACACACCGCCATTGGAGATCCACTAGGAGACAAGGTTATCTAGATCCTGCAAAGTAAATCGTGCTAAATCTATTTTTCCTCAATAAGCCAACATTGCTCCCCGCAGCAGGGTCCAGTTATTCCATTTGAAACCTTCAAACGACTCAATGATTTCCATAAATTCATCATATGAGATAAAAAACGGTAACTGGTAGGCCATATTGAATTTGCTAGCCCCATCCACCAAAGCAGCCATCTTGTACGAGTCCAAGAAGTGTTACACATTTGTCCCATTGAATCCTAAAGTCTTGTTCTGGGACTTGATCTTAACCATCTTAGGACGAGTAGAAGAGTTGCTGGTGGATTCCATTTTGACAAAGTTTCCTAAAAGATCCAAGGAGCAGATTTCCAAAATGGCTCACAAATGTGGCAAGAGTAGAGTTTCTTGAAAAAAAACAAGTATCTTGCCCAGGTGGTGCAAAATTGGGAGGACTTACTTCTAGAACAAGTTGCCTCCATGGATCTAAATGATGACAGAGAAAAAAAGAGATCGGATTTCAAAGTTGATGATTGTTGGGACTGTAAATCCCAAGGTTGCTGGTTCAATCCCAGCCTGGGGGACCAAATGTAAGGCTCCAAACAGTGCTGGGCCATGGCAGTTCTGTGGAGGGGAAAGGTGCTGTTTAGGCTGCCCTCCTGAGTGTTACAAAAATATTTAAATGTAACCAAGATCAAAGTCCAGAACCTGGTAAATGGGGGACCAAATGTAAGAGGATAAAGATTATAGTAGGCAGTAGCTGGGGAAACAACACTATCTGAGGCAAGATGGTGCCGGGGAAAACTTGAATAGAAGAAGTCAAGGTTTTTTCAGAGTTCAAAAAGACAAGGCAATTGTAAGTGACAATGCCCACAAGCTAATAGCTCTGGTCATCAGCAGAAGCTTAGGAAAGATCAACTCAATCCCAAACAACCTCCAGTTTCTCAATGAACCTGCCCAACTCTCCGCAATCAAGCGCTTGAAGGGTACCAGATAACTGTGGGTGGCTGCACAAGACAAAGATAATGGTTTGAAGAAGCTCCAGAAGCAAAACAATAACTGATTCTAAAAAGAATAACCCAACACTTCTCAAGGGACTCAAGAGTAGCCTGGCAGAATTCAACTTCAAAAGAGGTGAAGGGAGGTTTAACAATCCAGTTTTTAAGCTTAATAAAACCTCTTCAGTCAAATGTGACTGGTTCCAGAAAGATAATAAAAGGATGATCAGGACAAGTATGGTTGGATAAAGGGATCAGGAGTGGTGTAACACACTCAAGAATTCAATTAGTCAAATTCTTCTTCAACCAGCAAAGCTATTGGTTGGTAATAAGGATCAAGGATCAATGGTTTGAGTATGGAGGCTCAAGGATCAAGGGGGAATCATAGATATACCCAAATTTTTGTCTCCGATAAAGGGGAATGAAGACCCCACGGATGATGTATTTCAAGGTGAAAATGATGATGATCCTCCCTGGTATGGTAGGATGTGATGATGATGGTGTGATCTGATCTGATGATAAGGTAGTATGTGCTTATAGGATCTGCTGATATTCCTCCAAAAGGCAGGGGAGAGCCCCTCCTTATATGGGCAGGAGGCCCTGTTAGACTATGTACAAGGGATACTACAAATGGAGCAGAAAAAGAAAGAAAGAATTTTTTTTGATTTTCAGATTTTTAGGTGATCAGAAAAATTTGATCAGGCAGGCCGGTGGAAATCCGGCCTGCCTGACTGTAGTGAGATAATTTCATCTCTTCACCTCTGCTGCGTCTATCCGTGGACAGACGCGCGCAACAAATACCAGGACCACCCACCCCTCACCCAAAGGCGGAAGGGGTGGGAAAAGAAGACAAACCAGACCGCCCGCGGGTGTTGGCGGGCGGTAGACAACACTCTCCACCCTCACCCAAAGATGGAAGGGGGTGGGAGAGTCCAAGGAAGGGTGATGGATTGGTTGGGGAGCGGCTGGGGGATCAGATGGGGAATTGAGTTTGGCCTTGAGTTGGATGATTGGATGACGCTTGACCAATCAATGACAATTGACGGATTGATGACGGTGGGAGGATAGGGTCGCCAATTGTAGCCAGGTTTTTTGACAGGATTCCTTTGAAAACCTTTCTTCTTGAGGAAGAATCTTTATAAGAACTGTGATGAATAGCTAGTGGCCAGGTCAAAAGGTGACCTCAATCAATTGCTAGCTTTGACGGGTACAATTTGGACATACTTTTCATCCGAGGGGAAATAGATGAGTGAGAGGATTGATATGAAGTTGAAACAAGCCTATTGTAAGAAGACTTGAACAATTCCAAGTCAAGATTTGGTACATCAACCAAGGGACAAGAATTTACAACAACGGACAACACCCCATTGGAGGGTGAGGACATTGATGAGACTGCTGGTGGAGCTGGTTGAACCTAGGAGTAAGAACCAAGGGCTGATACCTTGATGAGGATTTTGAGGAGATTATCCAATGATGTTGAGTAAGGTAAGAGATGAATAAACCAATGATGATGATGAGGGAGGGGGAACAATGGATGGAATGGGATGTCTTGGGCCAAGCGGGTCTTGGCCCGCGCGTTCGGTCAAAAGGAAGGGGGGAACAACAAGAGAAGGAATCAAACAAAGCATCTAGATGGTGAGGCTGCAAAGGCCTGTCCTAGACCAATGGGACAAAGGGATGGTTGACAGAATGAGGAAGTTGGAGAACTGATACTGAAAAAGAAATTCCGATTTTTTTTTTGATAAATAACACATAAATAAAAGAATTGTAAAAAATTTTGAATTTTTCCGCATCTGGTCCAGGGTTTCCATATTTGGTCACCACAACGCTTAATTCATTTTAAGCACCTACTGCTAAATCAAATATGAACCCTAGAGATAGCACAACCAAATACAAAACTCTAGGTTATTATCTAAGGTTTTTTATCTCATGTTAGATGAACCCCAAGAAGCCTCACCATTCATTTCCGTCATCTTGCCTGTGATAATGATGAGAACAGATGGACTGGCTTGATTGAAGGTGATCTGGAAGCTGATTTCCATCATCAAGCCTCTGATGATGATGACAACGGACCAACTGGCCTGATCAAAGCCAATCTGGAAGCTTCCTTCCTCAATTTCTGTGCCAATTGGTGTTTCCTCAAACTTTGTTGCTTCTTTTCTTTCTTTATTTGTAGAAAATATGGATTCCAATTTTTTTTTCTTGGCCAATGTTAAATTGACAACCTTGCAACCCTGTTCACGACCAAAAACGGGTTGCGTGGCGCAATTTGCAACCGCAAATGGCCATTTGCTACCCATTTGAGTCCCAAACGGCCATTCGAGACTCAGGTGGTTTTTGAATGGCCGTTTGCAACCCAAAATGGGTCTCAAGCCGCGCCACGCGACCCATTTTGGGTAGTGAATGGCGAAAAAACCCCAATTTTAATTTAAGTATTTATTTCATTTCATTTATATATTTTTTTATATATATTTTTAATTTCAATTTAATTTAATTGATTAATTCATTTTTGATATATTTATTTATTTATTTCATTTTATGTCAATTTATATATATATATATATATATTTTTATATTTATATTTTTATATTTATATTTTTAATTTAATCAATTAATTTATTTGTTATTTATTTATTTATTTTATTTCATTTATATTTCATTTATATTTTTTTTATATTTTTTTATATTGATATTTTTAATTCCAGGGATCAATTTTTTTTTTATTATTTATTTATTTTTTATTAAAATAAAAAAAAACATAAGGGAAAAAAAGTAAAAAAAATAATAATATAGATATATATCCATTCGCAACTCAGATGTGTTTCAAACAGCCATTTGTGACTCAGATGGTTGTGAACATCGTTTTGTGTCCCATTTGCAACCCAAGGGTTGGGAATTGAACATTGGCCTTTTTTCTCTCTCTCCTTTTGTCTGACTCTTTTTTTTTTTTTTTTTCAGGATTTCAACTCTGTCCCCTTCCCCTTTTAAACCATCCTCCTTTTTTTTTGCTACACTGTACAATGGAAGTTTTATATCAGTGACTATAAAACTCCCTTGCTGATCATCAAATTGACTGGGTGAGCTTGAAATCAATTCACCACTTTCTCTTGATCAAACTCAATTTTCTCAAACCCAAGACAAGATTAGGGTGAGCAGGGCAGTATCTTTAGGATCTGAGCTCTAACTTTTGAGTAATTTTTAATAAAATGGGTCTTTAATAAGAGCAAGAGGATGTGCGGGATAAAGATAACAAGTTTTATTTGTTTGATTTCAAATTTTCTGATAACAAAAAGTTGAATTGAAAACAAGTGAGAGGCTGAATGGCCCTCCTTTAAATAATAAAATCACGCGCACCTCCCTCCCTCCTTTCCTCCAGTGCTTTACCAGCTATGCAACAAGGATCCCCAATCATGGTTTACTTTTCCTAGAGGATAAGGAAGGATTGGAAGTTTAGTGCCTTTAGTGGCTTATTTCTTTCTATGCCTAGGTGTCTTTGCACTGCAGAGTCACAAGTGGGCCATTTCCTGACTTGGTTACTAATTTCTGAATGATTGCTTTGCCATCTGTACGTGTTGTGCCCTTCCTGCTCTGCTTGAACAGTCTCCTTCTTATCTGATGAGCTTGCATTGACTGTCAAATGTGTCAAGCCTCTTGCTTCCTCTCAATATCCTCAATCTGATTTTTGAGATGATGATTGGGATTTTCATCATTGTTTTTGAGGTTGGTGGGGGTGGAGTATTTTGACAATTGCTCAAAGGGATTAGAGGATGAGATTGGAGGAGGTGAAGAAACCCTTGGGGGGGTAAAAAGGTTTAATTGAGAGTGGTAGTGATAGTCAGGAATTGCCAAGGAGGAGGAGGAGGGGGGGAGGAGGATTTTAGGTTAGATGATGATGATTGATGATTGATGTTGTTGCTTTTGTGTTCAGCCTAAGCATTAAGGTTGGAGAGATGAAGATCAGGGTCTGAGCTGGGGAGGATGATGTTGGTATTGATCAATGGATGAGTTTGACTGAAATGAGCACAAAAGGGGAAGGGTAGCAATCAAATAAGCACAGGGGATGTTATTTATAGCTTCAAGATGAACAATAAAAATCTGGTCATTTGGCTGAAATTCATGTACCATATCTGAAAAAACCCGCTTTTTTGGAGGTAACTCTGACACCCCTGTTTTAAAATAAGTTGGTTTTTTGGGTTTTTAATGTGGTTTTGAAATGGCAGATAGGGCTTAAAACCCTCTATTAAAAATGGCAGGTTTGCTTAACTCTGATACACCCTATTGTACCTCTTTTGTAGCTCCAGCCCTTTGTCTATTTAAACTGCCCTCCTCTTCCTCCTTCCTGATTGTTCCCCAAGAAATCAGTTTGCTAATTATTACTAGGAAATACATCCAAGCAAGTTTCAGTCAAGCACTCAAATCTTACTCTATTAAATGCTCTGCTTCCTCTAGCATTTTTCCTTAAACTTTCCCCCAAGCGTTCTTTGAGTAGATCCCCCTTGTGCCAAGCCCTGCTTGCACACCATAAGCCCTTGTGAAGCTGCCAATGAAACCTCAGTCCAACTCATTCAAAATCCTTCTCAAACAATTTCAACTTCTTCAATCCTATTCCAGGTACACCTCTTTCCCTTTTCCTTTATCTTCCACTCCAAGATATGTTGCCTTCCAAAGCCCTCTTCTATTTCTTCATTTTTCCTTCTCCACTCCCTTTCCTTCATAATATTCATTTGCTTCATCTTAAAACAATTCCATGTTCCTCCTCAAGGCTCTCCAGGATCATCTTCATCATTGTCCTGGTCCAAGGGGAAAACCTCTCAGTCCCTCTTCAACACTTTTCAAAAGTCAACCCTCAAATCTTCAAGGTCAAACCTCAAACTTTTAACTTCAAAGTTCAAACCTCAAACTTTGAATTTCAAATTTCAAACCTTGAAAATTTGAACTTCAAATTTAAAACCTCAAACTTTGAACTTCAAAGTTCAAACCTTCAAATTTGAACCTTAAAATTCAAAGTTCAAACCTTGAAACTCAAACGTTTAACTTAAGATTTTGAACCTCAAACCTTGAACCTCAAAGGAAAAACCTAAACTTTGAACTTTGAAGGTCAAAACTTGAAACTCAAACTTTGAAGTTTGAACCTCAAACTTTAATCTTCAAAGGTCAAGCCTCAAAGTTTCAACCTCACGCTTAAACTTGAAAAATTCAAACTTCATGCTTCAAACTTCAAGCTTCAAGCTTCAAACTCCAAACTCCAACCTCAAACCTTTTGATTCCAATTCCAATTTTGAAGCCTCAAGAAATGCAACCTTCACAGTTCTTCACTTGCTTCAAGCTATCCAACCTTGCTTCCAGGCCTCCAAAATTTCAACCAGCAATTAAAACAGATTTCAATTCTCAATCCAAGCACCTCTTTCTCTGGGAATCAGGAGCTGGCCCTTTGCTTTCAGGGGTGATACTTTCATAAACACAGTTTTTACACTCCTTCAATTAAACCAATCCAAACTTTCATCAGATTCACTCTCAGCTCAAACCCAACTTTACTTACTCCTTTACCCTCCACTGGATAGTACTCATGCATATTTTGCAGTCTCCATCTTCTTCCACCAGGTTTAGCCTTTCCCTTTATGGGATGATCTCTATGTCCATGTACACCTTAACACTGTGTAATGTGATTCACTCAACCTCCCCACAATATCTCCTTCTCTCTATGGCTTTTTAAATCTTCTAACTCCCCTCAAACCAGTGGTTATATGAGTTAGTACATATGGAATACTTATTATATACATAGTACATACTCTCCACCGTCTGTTCAGCCCATAATCACAGGAATCCAGATCAGTACATGTCAAACTGTCACACTTATGAAACAGATATTAATTTGATTATTTAATACATTCTGAGTGATTAGTCATCCTTTCAAGTATCATTAACATGTTACAAAAACAAGGTATCACAGCTTGTAATTAGAATAAATTAAACCCAACTCATATTACACTTTCAACTCCTTCCTTATGAAATCTATTGTACTTTTTTGCACCCTGAATTTAATTCAACTCCATTTCTGGAGTCTTTCCTCCTGCTGATACCATCCAGACTCATTTAAAGTCTTCTTTGGGTTATCACCATCAGATTTCTACTGGTACAGAGTAACCTGTCAGAGTAGAATAAAACCAAAAATAAATTATAAATTACAGAAGGAGTGTAAAATCTCAAACTATTATTACAGATTTAGATTCCTCACCCAAAATGAGGTAGGTTCACTCAATTACCCCATCCTTGTATTCCAGTTCCTTGTATTTTTCAATAAATTTACAAGAAAATGGCCCAAAAACCACAACACCACTACAACTGATTTTTTGGCCTTTTTATCATTTCAAATTTATTATCAAGTGTAGGTTTCACAGCTAAAATTCACTGAGAATTTGACTTTTATGTATAGTTTAGGAGTTAAAGCCATTTTTGTGTTCTGTCTCAATTCCCAGGCACAGCCCTGCATCCATACAATAAGGGTTGCATGTGCCTGACACCCAAAATGGAGGCACCTGTCAAAAAACCTGCATGCAAGATGCTTCTGGCCACAGATTCCAGATTCCTGCCAGCAGCTGTCAAGCATGCATACATCAAATCTGCCTTGGCAACTTCTGACAACCAGGTACTGCAGGAACCTGCTTCAACCTTGATGCATGCATCATGCATATGCAATCATTTAATCAACAGACAGAAAATTATTTGCAACCTCCAAAAATTAAATGAAACATATAAAAATAAAATCATAAAATAGAAAAAATAGGGAAAAAATAGTAAAGTTTGTCACAAAAATAACATTATCAAATCTTTATGAACCACAAAACATATCAAAAAGTTCCCCTAAGAATTTTTGAAAATTACCAAAATGATCAGAAGGTAACAAAAATCTAAAAATACCCACCTATGAACACTTTAACAAAAAAATATAATATAACAAAAGTAAATATGTCAGAACTAAAGAAAGAACAAATTAATAATTAACAAATTTCTTAAAATTATTCCACACAGAAATATGACACAGAAAGGTAAAGCTGAGTGACAAAAGTAAGAATGCTTGCCAAAATATCCCTGGCCAGCCTTCTAGCCTTAGAACTCAATCACAAACCTCTCTATTTTCCCTGAGAAGGCCCCTTCACCCAAAAAAGAAATATACAGTACCTTTTGGTTATTTTAAACCACATTAATTTTCAGTATTAATCCAGACCCATTGCCATCCATGATCAAGTTTTTTTAAGAGATAAAAAAGTAATATATGGCTCAGCCTGATAGTATAATTATTAATTGTAAACCATTATTGATTCCATTGAAGAAAATCAGAAAGAACCTCAACCTTTGATCTGAGACCCTTTCAACCGTGAGTTCCTGCATGAAATTTTTGATAAAATTACTCCAAAGTAAGTCTTTTTCTCCCTTCCTGATTTCCGGGTGCTTTTAAGCCCAGAAAAACCATCATTCCCTTGGGTTTCACCCCTTTGAAGTGATTCTGAAGGAACCCACTGTCCATTTTTATACTTTCCAAAGTGGCCCCCTGAAGAGAAATTGTTTAGCTGTAAATATCCCCAGTTTTTTATAAGCTGTGGCCCCTCTTAAATCCAAATTTAAAAAATTTTAACCAAACCAACTTAAACCTTGCACTTTCTCTCACCATATTTTTATTATTTGAGAATTATACGTGCTTACTTGGAAATATTATTATTCCAAAACCAATATCACTTTCTTTAGCTAAATTTCAGCAAGGTTCCTGGAATCAGGAAGCTGAAAATCACCCATCCTGGATTCCTTACTCCATTGGCTGAATCTTCATCTCAATCCATTTTTGATCTCTTCTGGTACTATGATTCTTTCCCCTGTTAGTTATCTGCCACCCTGGCTCCATTTCAAGCCTCTGCGTGACATTAGAATACATCTCATCCTTGTTGTTGATTTTATTTAGCTCCCTGATACTGCAGCTCAATACTCATACAGTTTTTCTTGTTCACCTCAAACTTAAATTTTATTGGAAAACCTTTTCCCATCCCTTAATTCCATTACATACTTGGTGTAGTCTTGGAAATCCTAGCATCCAATGACTATTGCATGATTTACAACAACCTTAAAGCTGTAAAGAATCCTGAGGAATTATATAAATAATTTAGCAAATAGCTTTCTGGCAGTCCTTGAAGGGGAATTTATTATTACTTCTACTCCATTAGAGTATTTTTAAGACTAAGAGTGGTTTTGCATTGACTGCCCTTCTAGTACTATAGTAAGTCTGCACAATGATTTATTTAAATTAATGGCTGGCTTATTTGAGACTTAATATAGGTCTCTAAATCAGACCTAGATCAGTTATTTAAGTTTTATTGGCAGGGTTTGTTGAAGAATGGACCCAATGTATTTGTTAATTGGTAAGTGGTTGATCAGATATGTGAGTTCTTAACCAATAACCAAACTTTCAATGGTTCAAGGTTTTTATCAAAGTGGTGGTTCAGGAGAGGAACCAAGGATGGGTTTACCCACAGGGGGCTGGGTAGAGGAAAAAAGGTTGGTAGTCCCTTTTGTTGTGCTCTCTTTCCTTGTAAGGGTAACTATTGAGTGATGGGTGGTTTCCTTTAATTTGGTGCTGAATAGTTCAGGTCACAGAAGAACACTTATCCAAAGCACCTAATGGGGTGTTTTCAATGGTTGATGAGGTAAAAATTGGTTTTTGATTCTTTTTTTTTTATTGGTAAATTGACAATCTCCTTTTTTTTATATTTCTGGGTAGTACCACAGATTGTTGGATAGTAATTGGATGATGAGATGGTGATGAGTGGTGTTGGATGGATGATAGAGTGTGGGGGTGATGATGTGTGGGGGTGATGACGGGTAAAACCTGGATAGGGCAGAGAGGACCTCCTTAAATAGAAAAATACTGCCCCCAGGGGTGCTCAAGGCTTTCCATGAGGTTCTCCCTGTCCTTGTGGGGAACAGTGGGATACAGGTGCATGAGGCATTTCTGCTGGTTGGGAAAATCTAATACAGTGACATGAGGCTTTTTTGCTGGTTGGAAAAAGGTTTTAAAGGGGTTTTGTGCATGCAGAGCCCTGCATAAATTTCTGTGTAGTGCTGTGTTGAATTTGTGCTGTCGTGAACTTGTACTGGTGGTTTGTTTGGTTCTGCATGGTCCTAACTGCCTGCATATATTGCTGGGTAGTTCTTTGATGCCTTGTACTGGTGATTTTTTTTTTACACATGGTTCAGACTGCCTACATACATTTCTGTGTAGTCCTGTGGTGACTTTTACTGCTGGTTTTTTGGTTACACATGGTCCAGACTTCCTGCATATATTGCTGGTTAGTCCTGTGGTGTCTTGTACTGCTGGTTGTTTGGTTACACATGCTTCAGACTTCCTGCATATATTTCTGGGTATTCCTGTGGTTTTTTAGCACTACAAGATCCTGGCTGTCTGCATAAATTGCTGTGCATAGCTGGTGTTGTTTGTTACTACATGATCTTGCTTATGGTTCTGAGTATACAGGTGAGGTGATTGGTTGTATGTTTGGTTGAGGTTGTTTTGGTTAGATGTTACCGGTATGTGATTTAGGGATTCCAATTTTAACCATATGGCCTTTCACTGTTTTGGGATAACTGGGTGTGATATGAGCTGTCCACAATTGATTTTAGCTGTATCTTCTAAACCATGAGAGATAGAGGGAAAGTTTGGATGGGTGACTATGGGTTATTTTTGATTTAAAATCCATTTCTGAGGTTATCTTATTGATTGGGATTATATTTATAATAGAAAATTGATTCTGATGGCTACAGGTAAGGCTTGGTCTGCCACAATGCTACTCCTTCTCACCCAATTCATCTTTCCTATTGGAATACCATCATTGATTGACCTTGTGGACTCTTTACTTTCATAAATCTCCTCTACCCTACTATAATCACCTCCAATTTGTCACCCCATCCCATCACCACCTTGGAAGCTTAGATTCTCCCAGTTCCTGCTACTCTGAAATAATTTCAGCTTGCTTCTATTATAGAGCAATCTGCAAAAGTAAAAAAATAATAAAAATAATAAAAAACATATTACGGAATGGAAAATGTTAAAATATTATTTCAAATTTGGATTCTCAATCTGAATTAAGGTAGGTTCACTCACTCACACCTACCCCAAATTCTGACTCTCTGTATTCTCAAATATTTAATAAAGAATTTAGAAGAAGCATGGCTATGATATTTTAGGTGTTTCACGTGACTTCTCATGTATAAGTTTCACAGTAAAAATTCAATCAGAATTCATGAATTCTGCGTATTCTAGGAGTTATGCGTCAAAAGGGGATCAGTAACAATCCCCGCACACAGACGCAGCAGCCAAAATTACCCCAAGCGGCTGAAAAACAGAACTGTAACCCTGTAAAAGCAACCTGACAGGCAGGCACGCAGTCCTGGACACCTGACTAGTACGGAGCCCTGCGGCAGAATGGCCTGACGCCTTTTTGACGGCATGAGAGTTGAAGTACTGCCTGTATCTGTTACTATTATGAAGGGGGATATGCCACATATGTAATGAATGTCCCCTTGAGTACAACATAGTTAAAAAATACATAAAATAAAATAAAATTACTTAAAAAGAACACTTTACATATTTTTACAAATTATAATAAGCAAACCCAGAAATGTCAAAAAAAGATAGCCAAATAATGACATATCTTAAAAAATACCTTTAAGTGACAAACATGAGAGCCTTAAAACATAAAAATATCCGTAAGATACCAAGGAAACTGAATGTGTAAAAATATTACCTACTTCCTCAAAGGATATATTTTTAATTCATTATTCTAAGTAAATAAACAGAATTTTTAAAATAAGTACCAAAAGCATTTCTATTCTCTTGTTCCCACTACTAATACATAGACAGGCTGGTATTACATCAAATTATCTTTAGAAAGGTCTACTATGAAGAAATATTAAAATTCTGTGAATATCCACTAAGAATAAGTAATAAATGAAAGGTCATGTGAATAAATAAAGTGTTTTCACATGCCAATCACTCAATTAACAGTTGAATAATTCAATTAACATGTATAATTAGATGCTACCCATGCTATAGAACCAAGAACACATGATGGGCAAATACTTGGTGCCCTGCTAGCCTTAGCACCCGTCCCCTTGGGCCCCTATAGCCCTCAGAAGGACAGAAGGATGACCCAAAAATATATAAATAATGGTCCTTTTTTGAGTTTATTGATACACCAGACCCAGTTATATATACATCCAGAAACCTTTCCAAAGTTATGAAAAACTTATAAAAGATAATTAAGTGATTTAATGCTTTAGTTGGATTAATATTATCTTTCCCAAACCTCTTTTTATCAATTTACGCTGCTGAAAGACCTTACACCCCAGACACAGGTTTAAAACCATCAGTATAAATCTCCAACAGGTATCTAAAAGATTAATTACTATACCAGTAAGTTTATTATCCTTTTTCTGTTTTTTCAGCTTGGTGACAAAGCCCTTCCACTTCACCATATATTACATATATATGTGTTCTCTTTGGGCAACAAATCCTTTAAGAATATCAATTAAAGGTTCCAAAGTAACCAGTTTTATGGATTAAAAAGTGCATTCCCTGAAGAATAGGTGCTAAAGATCCCCAATATATTATTTTGACCCCTCTTATTTTTGATTTTAATAATTAAATTATTAACATCTATTAATATTAACCAGTAATAACCAGAACATATCACCTTGCATTTGCCTTACCCATATACTTACAGTTTATTTCTGCATCTTTTAAATAATTACTTTATTCTTTATCTTATCACCTCTGTTAGCTAAAGGTAGCAGGGACCTTGGTATCCAGTGTTAGAGTGCTTTGAAATCACCACCAATGGTTAGATTTTGAGAGGACCGGATGACAGAGGAGGAAGAGAAACAGACAATGGGAAAGGTGCGGCAATCACCTTTGAAAGAACCACCAAGGGTTAGATTGTGAGAGGACCGGACAAGGGAGGAGGAAGAGAATCAGACAAAGAGAGAGGCACAGAAATCACCTGAGATTAAAGTAGTGTGAATACCATAATTTGATCATGTTAGATTTCCAACCTAGTAAGAGGAATTTACAAGAAAGAAGCACACAGGAGTAACCCAGAAATAATAGAGGGAGAGTCTGGAAAGAAAGAAAGAAATCTCAAAGAACCTTTGAAATCACCACCAAGAGTTAGATTGTGAGAGGACGGGATGAGCAAGGAGGAAGACAAGCGTAGGAAGAGCAAGGCATGGAAATCACCTGAGGTTGAGTTAGTGTAGAGACCAGATTTTGATGAGGAAAAAGAAAAGAAGAAAGAAGAGGCAAGGAACAATTGGTAGCTATTTAAGTACAACTTGTGATTTATCTCCATATGCATATGCATTGTTTCCTTCTTCCTTTCTTTCCAGTCTGGTTCTGCAGCCTTTGTGGGTCTGTATTTTCACAAGCCCCTGTGCTTGGTTGGGAATTAACTAGGTGGTGAGGTGGAAGCAGGTCATACTTTCACGGAGCTTCTTTTCAGAGACTAATTTGGTGAGAGGGTCAGCAAGGTGAAGTTCAGTTGCAATTTAGGACAGGACAAAGTTGTTTTTATGGACATGCTGGCATAGAAAATGAAGATGGACATCAATTTGGCAAGTCCAATGCTGATAGAGTGGGTCAAGGATGAGGTCAATAGTGTTAAAATAGGTATGCACTTATGCGTGTGCTACGTATAAGTGTAATCCAAATGGGATGCACATATGGGCCTCTCTGGCCCATTGGACACTCACACGGAAAATACGGGCCTGTGTGCATATCACTGATTTGGGGAAACTGACCTCAAAACGTGTGGAACAGGCCTATTGGTACATGGGCCCTAACAGGCCCGGTGAGGTATATGGGTAAATACAGCCAGATGGGATTGTATGGCCATAATTGGGCCCAAGGTTTATTTTGGACATACTTGGCCAGACAGGCTGGCCCGCCAAAGTATGGTTTACTTAGTTTTCGGGCTTGGGGAAGCCCATTGGGGCCGCCGCCCGTGTCGCAGCCTGCTTGGGGCCGCTGTTTTTGCCTTTGGCCCATCTATGGGGCCCAACGGCCCGCGGGGGGGTTGTAGGGGGCAAGGGGACTCAAAATGGAGCCCCCCCACCCTGTTCATGGCTGATGAGCCCCTTGCGGCCGCCGCGCTGGGTGGCGGCTGCAGGGCTGGAGGCCCCGGCTCCTCCCTCTCCCCTTGCTTGCCATTGCAAGGAGGAGGGGGAGGGCTGGCTGGATGGAACCAGCCAGTGACCGGTCATGGTGGGAGGGACTTGATCACCCCCCCACCAAAGGTGGCAGCTAGGCCGGTCGCATTGAGGCGACCGGCGGTGGGGGGGAATGGACCACCCCCCACCAAGGAAGGGGCACTCTCCCCCCCCCCCCCCCCCTTTACCAAGGGGGAGGAGCGACAGGCTGGAGGGGAACTTACCACCCCCCAGCCCACCTACAATAGCAACGCCCTGGGGGTATTGACCCCCAGGGCCCCTGGTAGGGGGATTTGACCGCCCCCTCCAGGGATCTGTGAGAAAGAGGGGGGGGGGACAGCATGTCCGCTGGTCACCCCCCCCCCCCCAAGTGTGTCTGAGACCGGACCCAGGTGTGTCCTGGGTCCCTCCTGGCCATTTGTATGGCCAGGGGCTGTTTGCATGAGGCAACCAGCCAGCATGTGAGGTAACAGGACGGTTGTAATAGAAAACTGGCCAGGGTTTTGAACAGCTAAGGGGCTGGTTCAGCCCCATTGAGGTGGAAACACCAGAAATAACCGGAATAGGCTGGTTTTAAGGGTACAGGGACTGATGCCATGTGGGCTGATGTAGCCTAAACCAAGTAACAAGGCCTGTAGCGCCTGTAGAGCTCTTTTGGGGCGGAAAATTTGCCTTTTGGCTTGTTTTATCATGGGCTCACAAGAGGCCAATCTTTTGTACTTAAGGAGCTCTTTTCCCTGCTGTTTTCCATCCATTCATTCATCATTCAATTGAATTCATCACCAATATCATCCAACGTATTGCCCCATTGTGAGAGCCCATCAGCAATTATTGACACAAGGTGTAAAGCATTTCTTTTGCTTTAAATACTGCTCATTTTCCTAAGCTAATTGCTGGCCATAATTATAACACATTATCAGTACCAACATCATCATTATTTCCAAGCCATCTAGACCCTTGTACCTTACTCTGGAGAACCTCAAAGACCTCAATTTTTCCAAGAAGATGTCCTATATCCCTAATGTTAGCTCCACAAAGATAGTTCTGAACATTCAGAATTATAATGCTTGGGCTTTCCTTACAGATAGTGAGCTGAATAACATCTGTTGTGGGGAGATAATGGATGCAGATGACACTTTGATCAGTTCAGAAGTGGGGAAAAAGTCATATCATCTCATCCTTAGGCATCTTGATGAGAATCATGTGACATGGGTTGCCAATAATCTTAGGGAAGATGATAGAAGGAGGGGCAGCATCCTTTGGAAGTTGCTGAAGTCCAAGTATGCTGGTGATTCTGTTCACCAGAAGGGTATAGCTTTCAATAAACTGTTTAAAGACACAATATTCAAATTGTAAACAGTTTGTTGCAGAGGCTAGGTCTAGCATAGCCAAGTTCAAGTCATCAGGACTTAACATGGATCCTGAGTGTTTGTCACTCTTAATCCTTCAGAAGCTACCAAAGGAGTTTGATTCTTTAGTCAGAATTATTTCTCAATTGGATCCTCTTCCTGGGGAGGGGGATGTGCTGAAAAGGATTTAAAAGGATGATCTTCAGTTTAAGATGAAGGGGGGTTCTGGAACAGCCCTTGTTTGAAAGACTGGAAAATCTTGCAAGAAGGCAAAAAAGGATTTGTCCAAGGTCTTATCCTATAATTTTCAGAATAAGGGGCATTATGCTAAGGATTGCAAGGAGGCCAAGAAGAGGCAGAAGTCCAAAGAGAATGACAAGGAGGTCAATCTCACTACTTGAAATGTTGAAATGGTGGCGTTTGATGGTCCAATGGAAATGGTTGTTGGGGAAGAAGGTCCCAAAAAGAAGGCCAAAATTGATGAGGATCAAGAAATGGACTTGATTGATTATGAAGTGAGTAATCTTAACCTCAAAAATGAGAAATTATAAGTGACTGATAAAGCTTCTTTCCTATTAGGAGGATTCAAGGAGGATGTTCTTGTTTTGATTGATTCTGGCTGCAAAGATCACATTTTCTTTGAACCAAATTTATTTTCAAATCTTAGTGATTATGATGGAGTTGTAAATATTGGTCAGAAAGGCAGAACAATTCAGATTAAAGGAATTGTAAAAGTTATTCTTGAAAATCACTTGGGTTTGAAAATTTCTTTTGAGAAAGTGTTCTATGTACCAGAGTTGCCTTATAAACTTGTGTCCCTTGGAGTGTTGTGGAAAAAAGGTTTCCAGATTTTTTATCTTAAAGAAGATAGGTTTGTTATTGATATGAATTGGAGAACTTTTCTTAGTGGACAGGTTTATAACAAGCTTTTGTGTGCAAGCTTGTTAAAAATCTCAGCTTTGAGCACTGTTGCTCACAAGAGAAGTGGCCATAAGGTAAAGGAAAGCAACTGTGACATTTTTACCTTGGGGGCTAAGACTAGAAATGTGTTCTCAAAGAGTAGAGATTGCACTGATGTTCCTAGAGAGGAATTTTCCATTGATTTGGCAGGGCCATTCACACTGGAGTCCCTTGGTGGGGCAAGATACTTCATTCATTTAGTTGATACTGCAACTAATTATGTTTGGGTTAAACCAATTCAATCTAAGGATCAGGCCACAGAGGAGGTTTCTGCAATCTTCAAAGTCTGGAAACAGAATGGTCTTATGAAGGAGATCAAGAGGGTTATTACCAATGGAGGTGGTGAATTTGTGAGTAAAGACTTTGAGAGTTTAGTGAAAGATTATGGTATCATTCATATAGTCACTACTGAAAGTACTCCACAAAATAATGGAATATTTGAGAGAATGAATAGGACTTTACTGGACAAGGTCAGAACTATTATGTCTCAATCTGGTCTACCAAATCTCTTATGGGCTGAGTTGATGTGTACAGTCTGGCTGTTGCACAAAATTTTAAGTGTTAATGGGAAGAGTCCTCATTATCAGTTTTGGAAGTTGTACCCCAAAACATCAAACCTAAGAACAATTGGTTGCTTGGTGTATTATAGTGTCCACCATAATGAGATGGTCAGAAAATTAGACCCTACTATTGTCCAGGGACAAGAAAGTTTATCCGTAGTAGGGATGTAAAATTTGATGAAAGTACCTTTCCACTCAAAAGGAGTGAAGATGTTGTTGTGAATAAGTCACAACAAGAAATAGAATTAGCACCTATTTCACCAGCAAAGGCTGAGGAAAATGTGGTTCCAGAAGATGAAGAGATGGCAGATGTGCCACTAGAGGGTTTAGTACCCGCTTCAGGGGAGTCCGTTAATTTGGAACCTGATGAGCCTCCACCTCCAGTTAGAAGGAGTGGTTGGATTAGAGTACCAGTTGATAGTTATGGGGAATGGAAGCCCCATTATGCTGCCACAGGATATGAGGAAGATACATTTCAGGAACAGTGTATGCTCAATGAAGTCCTGGAGTTGAGTTCAGAAATGGGTAACAGGGTTAACCCAAATAGCTTTGGACAAGCTATGAATTCTGATGAGAGAGCCAACTGGAAGAGTTCTATTTTTGAGGAATTTGATTCTCTAGAAAATAATAGTGTCTTTGAAGTGGTTAAGCGGGATTCTGTTGCAAAATGAAAGACCATCTTGGGGTATAGATTGGTGTTAAACAAGAAGTTTGACACAAATGGAGTTTTAAAAAGATTCAAAGCTAGATGCGTTGCGCAGGGCTTTAAGCAGAGAGAGGGTATCAATTACCAAGAAAATTTCTCATCAACTGGAAGGCTGTTCACCTTCAGGTACATCATTTCTCTGGCAGTGGAGTTGGGTGAAGAAATCAGACAAGCTGATTTTGTAACAGCATACTTGAATGCAAAACTTGGAGAGGAGCAGACTGTTTATATGTGAATCCCTGATGTTTTTTGTGAATGGTTAGTAGGGACTAAACCAGAAACCATGAAGAAAATCTGTGTTAGAAGTTTTCTTTCAGAAGATAAAGGGGAATATGTCCTCAAGCTGTGTAGATCCCTTTATGGATTGAAGCAAGCAGCTAGGTTGTGGCATAATACCATGAGTGAGAAACTGATACAGATTGGTTTCAAGAGGTCTGAGGCTGACCCTTGTCTTTTTGTCAGAAAGGATGCAATTTTGTTTGCATGGATCAACGACATTATCATTATTGGAAATGGTAAAGAGAGAGTCATGGAGACACTCAAAAAGGAATTCAAGATAAAAGATCTTGGTCTGGCGCAACAGGTGCTAGGAATGAAAGTCAGTAAGAGCAATAATGGTACTAAGTTAGACCAGAGCCATTACGTGGCAGCTCTTCTTAAGAAATATGGCTTAGAAGATGCAAAGGATTTTGGTACTCCCATGCAGTCAAAAATTTGTTTAGAGAAGTCTACATATGAGGAGTATCTGGAGTTTGTTCAATCTGGTAATGACTACAGGTCAGCTATTGGTTGCTTAATTATTTGGGGCAGTGTAAAAGGCCCAATATTGCTTTTGCAATTGGGGTCTTGTTGCAACACTTAGAGAAGCCAAGAATGAGCCATTGGTCAGCGTTTAAGAGAGTTACAATGTATCTTAAAGGAACTCACAGTCTGGGACTGTTGTTTACAAAGTCAGCAAACTTTGATTTGGTTGGTTATTCAAATGCAAGTTGTGCATATGGTAACACTAGGGAATCAACAAGTAGTTTTTTATTCTTCTCAGGTAAGAATCTGGTGTCATGGATGTCCAAGAAGGTGTCTGCAATAAGTCATTCATCAACAGAGGCTGAGTATAGAGCTTACTTAGAAGCTTCACAGGAAGCAAAATGGTTGAGAAAAGTCTTAGAGGATACACATAAGCCACAAGGGTTTGGGTTGTTGTATTCTGATAACCAGAGTGCCATTGCCTTGGCGCAAAACCAGGTTTTCCATTCAAGAACAAAACATATCAATTTTCACTATAACTATATTTGTGATGGAGTTAACTTCAAGGAGATTGTGTTGAGGTACATGTCCACTGGAGCAATGATTTCAGATATCTTGGCTAAAGCTTTAGATAGGAACAAGCATCAAGACTTTGTGACTAACATGAGGATGTCACCCCTTTTGGATTAAGGGGGTGTGTTAAAATACATATGCACTTACGCGTGTGCTACGTATAAGTGTGATCCAAATGGGATGCACATATGGGCCTCTCCGGCCCATTGGACACTCACACGGACAATACGGGCCTGTGTGCATATCACTGATTTGGGGAAACTGACCTCAAAACGCGTGAAACAGGCCTATTGCTACATGGGCCCTCACAGGCCCGGTGAGGTATATGGGCAAATACAGCCAAATGGGCTGGTATGGGCATAATTGACCCCAAAGTTTATTTTGGACATACTTGGCCAGACGGGCTGGCCCACCAAAGTATGGTTTACTTAGTTTTTGGGCTTGGGGCTGCCGCCCGTGTCACGGCCCGCTTGGGGCCGCTGTTTTTGCCTTTGGCCCGTCTATGGGGCCCAACAGCCCGCGCGGGGCCGTTTTAGGGGGCAGGGGGACTCAAAATGGAGCCCCCCCACCCCGGTTGCGGCTGCTGAGCCCGTTGCGGCCAAGGGGCTGGAGGCCCCGGCTCCTTCCTCTCCCCTTGCTTGCCATTGCGAGGAGGAGGGGGAGGGCTGGCTGGATGGAACCAGCCAGCAACTGGTCATGGTGGGGGGGACTTGATCACCCCCCCACTGAAGGTGGCGGCTAGGCCGGTTGCATTGAGGCAACCAGCGGGGGGAGGGGGGAATTGCCAACCCCCCCACCAAGGAAGGGGCGCTCTCCCCCCCCCCCCCCCCTTCACCAAGGGGGAGGAGAGATGGGCTGGACAGGACCTGACCACCCCCCAGCCCACCTACCGTAGCAAGGCCCTGGGGGTGTGGACCCCCAGGGCCCCTGGTAGGGGGATTTGACCGCCCCCTCCAGGGATCTGTGAGAAAGAGGGGGGGGACAGCATGTCCGCTGGTCACCCCCCCCCCCCCCCCCAAGTGTGTCTGAGAACGGACCTAGGTGTGTCCTGGGTCCCTCCTGGCCATTTTTATGGCCAGGGGCTGGTTGCATGAGGCAACCAGCCAACATGTGAGGTAACAGGCCGTTTTTAATAGACAACCAGCCAGGGTTTTGAACAGCTAAGGGGCTGGTTCAGCCCCATTGAGGTGGAAACACCAGAAATAAGTTGGATAAGCTTGTTTTAAGGTTACAGGGACTAATGCCATGTGGGCTGATGTAGCCCAAACCAAGTAACAAGGCCTGTAGAACCTGTAGAGCTCTTTTGGGGCGGAAAATTTGCCTTTTGGCTTGTTGTATCATGGGCTCACAAGAGGCCAATCTTTTGTACTTAAGGAGCTCTTTTCCCTGCTGTTTTCCATCCATTCATTCATCATCCAATCAAATTCATCACCAATATCATCCAAAGTATTGCCCCATTGTGAGAGCCCATCAGCAATTATTGAAAAAAGGTGTCCGGCATTCCTTTTTCTTTAAATACTGCTCATTTTCCTAAGCTAATTGCCAGCCATAATTATAACAAATAGTACCCCAATCATTGCATTATAGGGTTGGTGCAGGTATGGGTAGGGAAAAGGCTTTGAAGACTTGCGCAATGAGTTTTTTGCACCACAGGAGATCTTGGGCAATCTCTGTGCAAGCCTTATGTTCAGCTTTGGTCATGGATAGCAGGACTATCCGCTGTTTGGTTCACCTCCCCCCAAGCAGGCCTTTGAGGGTGACCACAGATTGTGAGAAGCTCCTCCTTGTAGCCAAGGCACTATAGTTGGCATTGGCTTATCCTTGCAGCAACCATGGTTCAGAGATTGCACCCCCTAGGGTCAGGCCAAGGTTTGAGGAGAAATTGGGGTATTGCATTAGATCAAAGAAGCATGTCTGATGCTGTTGTGTGGAAATTTTCAGAAACTGACAGAATTGAATGTGGGAATGCACTAGATTTTGTCTGTATTTCTGAACCAGGTAAACCAGCAGCCCCACCACCCAACAATAGTTGAAGGTTTTAGACAGGGGAGTGGAGGGTTCAGGATCATTTAGGTGATTAGAACGGAGGGAAGAGGTGAGGTGCTTGCAGTCTGAAATCCTATGTTCTCTGAGCATATTGCGGATATACTGGTCTTGTTTCAGTTAGACGGTTTGCAATTGCCTGTTTTCAATTGCCGGTTTTTCATGATTCTCATCCCCAAAACCAATTCAAAGGGACCAAGATTGTGCATCTTGAATTTTTATTTGATTGCGTTCTTGATGGGCTGGATATTCTTGCCAGTGATAATTAAATAATCAACATAAACAAAGATCAGCGCAGGATTAGAGGAGTCAGAAAAGATTAACAGGCAGGGATCCAATTTTGTGGGTTCAAAGTTTATCTCTGAGAATAAGGTGGACAGTAATTTTTACCAACCCCAAGGGCTCTGCTTAAGACTGTAAAGGGATTTCTTAAGCATGTGGCCCTTTTTTATTTTTACAATTACATTCACGCCTTTGGGGTGTTTGATGAAGATTTGCATGTTGGTCAGTCCATTGAGGAATCCAAATTGCACATTCATTTGGTCCAGCTTGAAGTCTTTGCACCCAGCTATCATTAGCAGTAGTTGCAGGGAGGTGCCTTTCCCAGTTGGGGAAAAGTTTTGTTGTAGATGATGCCCTCAAATTGTTGATTTCCCAGGACACATATTCATGCTTTCTTTTTCACCACAACTCTGTTGGCATCCTTTTTTGCTCTGATAGATGTAAATTGTATCAAGCACCTTCTTTCCTTGCTCCTTCTCAGCTACCTCCCTGAGGCTGTGACAAACAACGTCATTTAGTTCCACATCTTAAGCAGCAATCCAGTTGGTAGCAGCTGGCATGCATTGAGCTTCTTCATATGAGGTGGGATCTGAGAATGAGAGGGGTTCCTTGATGATGAGATTTTCCTGCCTCCTGCGTGGATTTTGAAGAATGTGGTGAGGTCTCATGCTCAGATAAATGTTTTTTGTAGCCTGCTCAAAGTGAGAGACATAAGTGTACCCTTTGATTTCTGAATGTGGAGGATGCAAGTTCCCAACAAGAGAATTGGGTGAGCATGACTGTGAGTTTGAAGTCAATTTGGTGGTGTCCCCAGAATGCATGGTTTCAGAAGCGGGTGATTCTGAGGGGGGATGTGCTAGTGGGGTCTCTGCAAGAGATTTTATGGAAAGATGGTGGTTCAAGAGTGCATGTGGACATAGGAGTGGATAGAGCAGCAGAAGAAGAAGAGAGAAGGAAAGCTTTGGGGGTAGTGGTAGGTATTTTTGATGGGGAAACAAAAGGAACAGGTTTTGGGTGGAAAGATGGAGACTAAATGGAGAGGAGGAAGAAGAACAAGAAGGAGTAAAATTGAGGGAGGCATGAGAAAAAGAGACTGGATCTTAAAAAAGGAAAAGCATTTGTCTTGAAGCAAATTTGGTGTGAGAAGTGGATCTTGTCAGCAACAGGTTCCTACACCCAATATGTTTGATGACCTTCATATCCAAGAAAAATTCATTGCACCCAAGATGGGGAGAACCTTGACCAATGGAAGCATTTTTTTTTTGAATAAGATTTCTCTGCACCCAAAAGCTTTCAAGTGAGATAGATCAGCTGATTTACCAAACCAGAGTTCATAGGGGCTCATCATTCCTATGGAGCTGTCAGGGGAATGGTTCTCAAGATAGACCGCCGTACTTACTGCTTCCCCCCACCAGTCTAAAGGCATTCCACAATCAAGTAGAATTTCTTGAGTCTTTTCAATGGTGATACTATTCCCAAATTTGGAAAATGAATTCTGTTGTGGTGTATATGGGGCCAATTTGAGGTGGGTCATTCCTTTGTTCTCCAAGATATCTTCAAACATCTTGTTGAAAAATTCTCCTCTGTTTTTGCACAAAAAAAACTTCACACTTGTGCTGGATTGGGTCTCAGATAATTTGAGGAAATTTTGAAACAGCTCAAACGTTGGAAATTTTTGCTCCATTGTGAAGAGGAACCGGGATTTTGAGCACCCCTCAACAATTTTTAGGAAATACTTGTTTCCACCTTGGGACAAAGGGGTGATTGTGCTGCACAAATCCATGTGGATGACTTCCAATTTGGTTTTTGGCCAGGGAAATTTTCTGGTGAAGGGTTCCCGGTGCATTTTGGTTAAGTTGCACAAGGTACAGTCCACCTTTTCCAGGGGAAGAGAGGGATATGCAGCTTCCAGATACTTTTGAATTGGGTGTCCAAGGGCTTGGTGTATGCCAATAGAGTTAGAGAGGGTGGAGAGTGCTCAATTGTTTTTCAGATCAATTACCAGTAGGTTTTCTATGGTATTACTGGTGAAGAGTTCTTCATCTCCCTTACTGATCTTGAACCCATATGAAGTGGGTAAGAGCAAGTAGCCAAGTTGTAGATACATAGATAAGGGAACCAACAAATGGGAGAGAGTTGGAGCATAAAAGGCTTTGTTGAAGTTGAGTTTTCTGTGTTTCAACTTGAGTGTAGCTTGTTCCCATCCAATCACTGGGATGTTGGATCCATTGGCAGCGTAGATGACATTGCCTCATTTGGAGTAGGTTGTGAAGAGGTCTCAATCTTTCAGGTAGTGTCCTGAGGCCCTGCTGTCTAATATTATTGAATTTGGGAGTAGAGTGATGGAGATATAGTGAGCTTGGTGACCTTCACCCTTCCCTTGACCCTGCCTTTCTATAAGGCCCTGTTAGTAAGCAATAACGTGTTCTGGATGAATTTGGTGGAATTTTGCTTCTGAGTGGGAAGTAAGAAGGTTGTGCTTCTCATTGGACCAAAAGGGGTGTCTCTTGGGTTTTTGATGGTTGTCTGTGTTTTGCCCTGATCGTGAGTGAGTGGGTTCTTTCACAAGTAAAGCATTATTTGATGAGGTTGATTTGTCTTGTCTCCTTAGTTTGGTCTCCAGGTCCATCAGGAGGCTGCAAAGTTCAATTTTTTCTGTTTCTTTGAGCCTTGAGTATTGTAAGGATTTGAAAAAGTGGAAGCTTTCTGGTAGTCATTTAAGGATGTGATATGACCACATGGCCTCCAAGGTGTGGCTGTCAAATTTTCCTGAGGATACTTCCCAAATTAGACAAAAAATTTCTTGAAACTCACTTATTGCAGAGATAAGATTGCTGGTGCAGAAATCAATGTTGTGCATCTTCCCAATTGTGTTTGAAATATTTTCCATTGACTTGGTAGCTTAGTGGAAGCAGATGGCATCCGAAAGGTTTTTTGGTAGGTTTTTGTAGGGATTGTTGACAAAAATGGTGTAGTTCTGATGATCAAGGTGCATTTGAATGAAGATAGTGGGCTGTTTTAGTCGGGGTTGCTCCTTCAGAGTGGTTTTGGAAGGAGGATCCTTTTTTATTAGTTTTTCAAGGTCTCTAAAACCCAAATGTGCAATGATGGCATTTCTCCAGCTAGGAAAGTTAGGTCCAGTGAGCTTGGGAGTGATGGTTTGTGGTAGTTCTTCAACCATGGTGAGTACCAAAGGTTGGGAAGAAGTGCTGAGATGTTGGAAAATTGTTTCAGTGGTGTTTGATGAGGTGGATGAGTGGTACAAAGATTCTTCCTTGGATTTGTTGTGATTGGATGTGGGAGTTAGAGATGGAGATGGGGATGGAGATGGGGTAGTTTGGTAGGACTCCAGAGTGATGGATTATTTTGATTCGGATTGATTTGAAGGATGAGATGCAGTTGAGTTTTGCTGGGCTCATGACCTGTTGGAGTGCTTTGAAATCAACACCAAGGCTTAGATTGTGAGAGGACCGGACAAGGGAGGAGGAAGAGAAGCGGACAATGAGCAAGGCGCAGCAATCACCTTTGAAATCACTACCAAGGGTTAGATTGTGAGAGGACCAAATGAGGGAGGAGGAAGAGAAGCGGATGAGGAGAAAGGCGCGGCAATCACCTGAGGGTGAATTAGTGTAGAGACCAGAATTTGATGAGGAAAAAGAAAAGAAGAGAGAAGAGGCAAGGAGCAATTGGTAGCTATCTAAGTACAACTTGCTCTTTATCTCCATATGCATATGCATTGTGTCCTTCTCCCTTGCTTTCCAGTCTGGTTTCCACGGCCCTTTTGGGTCTGTATTGTCAAATCCAGGAGGCTGACAAATCACTTGGTACCCCTCACCTTCCTCACCTCCACGTCAGGGTACTTATCAGGCCAGGAAGCCCATGGGCTGGCCGGTACCCGACAGGATGGAGGTTGGGTTTGGGCTTACCCCTTGGAAGAATACTAAATTTTGGGGAAGCCTGGAAGGCTTTGGCGGCTGGATCCGGTCAGGGATTTTGTATTCAGGCTGCTTTGCGGGCACCCAATTAGAGAAGGAGGAAGGGTTTGAAGCTAGGCTTTGACAAATTAAGGGAGAAAAGTGGGGCGTATGGTGTTGTATGAGTGTGTGGGAAGAGATTGGTGGCACGGCTGCCTCCAAATGGGTGAAACCAAGGAGCCAAAGTTGGAGAATGGGGGATTGGTGTTGGGGTGATGTTTCCAGGATGAGCCTTAGGACCAGGGATTTGAAGAGGTGTGGGGTGCTCCAAGCTACCAATCCCCCATCTTCCTCCTCATTCAACCTGTCTGTGCCCTCCATTGCAACTCTCCAATTGCCACATTAATCAACATCAATTCCTTCAATGACCAACAAAGGGGATGGTGCTGTGCTAGTTGGTGACAAACCATCAAACAAACAAAGGCAAATAAAAAGCAACATGTGGGAATTCTTTGAGCAGAAAGAAGCAGGTAAGTATGGTTTTGCTTGGGGAATATCTGCTTTTTGATTTCTAATCAAATAATCTTTCATATATCAGGTAATGATTTCTGGGCAATCTGCAACTCTTTCAAGGCTTCTCTTTCTGGTACAGGGCATTGTGGGACAACTTACCTTTGTCATCATTCTGAAAAATGCGCACAGTCAGGGGACTCATATGGACCACTAATACAAACCCTATTGAATCCTGAAAAGGGGAAAGTTTCAACTTGGAAGTTTGACCAGAAGACTGCAAGATTGGAAATGGTGAAGATGATTGTTAAGAATGAGTATCTGTTCATGATGGCTGAGCATGAAGGATTCAGGACATTTTTAAAGCAAACACAACCATTATTTCAACCAATTAGTCAACATACTGTTAGAAGTGATGTGATGGAGTTATATAATAGCCTCACAGACTCAATCCATACCATGTTGGACAAAGTAGAAAAGATTGCACTTACAACTGATTTATGGAAATCCCCTCAAAATGATGGCCACATGGTTGTTACTGGTCACTTTATAGATAATAAATGGGAACTCAACAAGAAAGTTTTATCATTCAAACCACTTCCAGCTCCCCATACTGGAAATGAAATCAGTGAACAACTAGCTAATAGATAATTGAGATTGATTGAGCTAGAAACTGGAAACTGATAAATGGAAAAGAATGAATCAACAAACTATTCTTAATAAGCAAGGAAGTGCGTAGGTACCAACATCAGGCTTTGAGGATCTTGACATTAGTGTGCATGAGGATCAAAGAAGCATTGGGAGAGTATAGTGAGATGAGACTTAGAAATGAGGAGCTTTTGTAAGTTGGGATCACAATCAAGATATATCATGAGGATAGAATAATCTGGGATCTCACCGGGCACAGGGATCATGAATCAGGGATCAAAGATGGAGGTGATGAGAGAAGATGAGAGAATAAAGAAAAGGAAAAAGAAAGAATGAGGGTAGGAGTCAATGGATGGTGTAGATTGAAGAGAGAAGGAGTCATTGTGGTTTCTATGTGGTCAGATTCTGAGATTATGAGGTTTTTTGATTCTGATGATTTCTGTTGAGCACGGAACTCAAGAGAAAGACTACTCAATGATGTTTTTTTACTTTTGAATTAGAGTATCCACATCCTCATGGTTTTGTCCCTGCGCGGACACTGTTATTACTCCACTCTGCCATCAAATACTTAATGCTAGCCCAGCCCCTTCATTATTGGAACTTGATGGATAAATTTTCATTCATTATTACTGATAATGCCAGCTCTAAAGATAGTGCAATCAATAGAATAAACAATGTACTTCTTGAATGTCCAAACAATGCATTGGAGTTGGATGGGAAGTTTCTTCATGTTTGATCTGCAGCTCATATCCTCAACCTTATTGTCAAAGATGGCTTGAATTTTTCTTTTGATTCTATCAACAAACTCAGATCCAGCATTAACTTTGTAAGGGTTTCCCAATCAATAAAACAGAACTTTGAATTTTCCATGGATATTGTTGGCATCTCACAAAAGAAACTGACATAACCTACTCTTGATGTTCCAACACAATGGAACTCAACCTATGAAATGATTTCTTCTGCATTTCCATACAAATCAGCATTCCAGCATCATCAGATTTCAAACTCACAGTTTTTAGACTGCCCCTCTGAGGCTGAATGTTTTGAACTTGGAGTAATGAAGGACTTCTTTGAAATTTTTCAACAAGCAACAAATGAAATTGCTGGTAAAAAATATCCAACTTCCAACCTATATTTCCTTACTCTGAAGGACATAGAATATCATCTGAAAGTTTCATCTCAAGAAGTTGGAAATGATCATATTACCTCAATTGTTCAGCCAATGATTAATAAATTTTGCAAGTACTGGTCCAACATGAATGAATTTCTAGCTCTTGCAATTGTTTTTGATCCCCGCTACAAGTTCAAATACATAGAATACACCATTTCAAGGACTATGAATATTGAATAAGTTCATAATTACATACAACACCTCAGAAAAACAATATATCTATTGCTTGAATCTTATTCTCCCAAATCATTAGTGGAAAAAGGAAATTTTACTTCAAGTGAAATTGTTGAAAAAACCTATAGAAATTTCAAATCAGATGGCTTTTGCAAGTTTTTACAAAGAAACACACAATCTCAATCAAGCACTCCTTTGGCTGAATTGGATTTATACCTTCAAGAACCTTTGATTGAAATACTGGCCAGTAATTCTGAATTCAGCTTACTCAACTGGTGGAAAGAAAGTTCTTGTCAATTCCCGACATTAGCTTGTTTAGCAAAGACAATGTTGATGGTTCCAATGACTTCTATTGTCTCAGAATCAGTAAGACTCATCTCTATTTTTTATTAAATTTTTTGTGATAATTAATTCCTTTTTATTTTTACTCTTTTAGGCCTTTTCTACCAGTGGTCGTGTTTTGGATGACTTCAGAACAAAACTGGCTCCAGAGGCCCTTGAAGCCCTGATTTGTAGTCAAGATTGGATGAAAAATTGAATATTATTTCTTTAGCTTTATTCTTTATCAATCAAAAGTCTTTGTTTTTCCCTCACACCTGCATGTTTTCATGATTTGAAAGTGCATCACCTTTTTCCAAAATTGCATTGAGCTATTTGAAAGCGCAGCAAACAGCTTTCAATTAAAAAAAAAACGAGGGCCCGCTAACCGGCCCAAACCCGCAGAAAGCCCGACAGCTCGGGCTTGGGTCGGTTTTGGGCTTGACAAAACCTTAACTTTACCCGGCCCGTCAAAGCCCGCTTATCCACGGGCCGGTTTTGGGGTCACCAAAAAGAGGTGGGCCCGACCCGATAAGCACCCTGACCTCCACGCAATCTGCAACCTTGGCCTTTCTCGGATTGTTGTTGTGCCAATCATTGGCCGTCTCATCTTACGCCATATTGCCTTAATGAACAGCAGTGGAAAACCCCTGGCAACGCTCAACTCAACCTTTGCTCCCAGCTTGCTCAAATCCGTGCGGCCCTCCTCAGACAGCCTCTTGCAATCGGCTTGTTTCTCCGCGGCCTTCAGCAAGGCGCCAATAGATTGCCTCATCCAAAGCAACAATCAATCTCAGCATTGTCGCTCACTTGCTTCCCATTTGGCAAGGTGACGAACGTTTGTGCCATCCTGGAAAACCATTGAACTTCTCAATCCTATGTGGCTGTTGCAATTCTCAGCCTTAGTTTTGTTGCACGCTTACTCCGCTTTCAGAGAAGCAATTAACAATTGCATCATTGCCAGCAACACCCAACCTCATTGTTGCCTGCCTCCCCCGCCTTCAGCAAGGCCAAAAAAATTTCATCTTTCCAAGTGACCGTCAGCCTCACTGTTTTCCTTTCACTCTATCACCATCAAACTTCTCAACCCTACGCAGCCATTGGGATCCTCAACCTCCACTGCCGCTTGCTTGCTCTGTCTTCGGCAAGGTGAAAAACAAACAAATCATCCTAAGCAACCACAAGCCTCATTTTTGCTTACTCGCTCTGCTTTCAGCGAAGCAACCAGCCACCACATTATCCCAGCATTCTCCGATCTTTTGTCATTTGGCTGATTGCTCCCCCTCCATTGCCCAATACACATCTTTGCACAATTTGTAGCCTTGTGCAACTTGTCTGTTGCTCTGCCATTCCTTTCCCCAAAAAACCAAACTCACCACTCTTTAACCCTATGAATTGGGTATCGAACCTTGCTATTGAATTTGTGGCAAGTTTTGTTAGCTCATTTTATTTATATCCACCACCTATTATGTATTTGATGGGCTATTGAATTTGTGACCCACTTTATCTACTTCTCATCTTGTAAAACACTTTGATGATTTTGCTTATTTTTTTCTTTTATGGTGTTCAGGAGCACACCTGTTTTTCCCAGGGAGATTCTGTCATACTTATGACACAGATAGTACTGTTATTATGTAATACAGCTGGTTTAATTAGTCATCCTTTCAAATATAATTAAAATTTTTCAATAATAGGGTATCACAGGTTGTAATTAGCATTATATAAACCCAACTCATCATAGACTTTCAAAGTCCTTTCTGATGAAATATGTTCTACTTTTTTAGCACCCTGACTTTCATTATAATCCACTTTGGAGTCCTCCTCACACTAGTACCCACTTGATTCAAACTTGAGTCCTCTTTGGGTCTTTAACCATCTTGGATTCTTTACTCCCTCTGCTGAATCTTCAGCCTGATCCATCTTGGATCCTTTCTTGTCTAGTCTTCTTCCTACTGCTAGTTCACTGCCACCCTGGCTTTTTTTCAAGCCTCTGTGTGACACAAACTTTCCTGGACAGGCCCATCACCCAATTGGTCAACTACAGTCTCCAGCCCAATCAGTCAACACGTAATACTATGGGAACTCCAACCTGCATCACCAGCCGCTCATCCCTCAAGGTGTTCTTCTCAGGTCTCACATATACTGGCCTCTCCTTCCCTCCCGGACCAATTGCCCCCAAGGAATTTGTATACTACTTCTTACTGGTTAGTCCCTCAGCCAGTATGTGTCATCTCAGCACAACACAACCTTCACCTAGCCTTCTAAGCTCATATCACTTTGCCCCTTGCTGGTGTTACTCTTATTGGATTCAAAAACTCCTACTGAAACAACATCCTCCCCAACTGCTTCATCAAATCCTTTCATTTCTCATCCTTTTTAATCCTCCTCTCATCTTATCCATTGCAATCCCAATCAATCATACTTGATTTCTATGAGTATTTGGGGCTGTTCCTTCAGCTCCTCGCATGCCAGGGGCAGTTGTGACAGCTCATCAGGGTGAACAAGGGCAAAAAAATGTTTTCTGACACCAGAAGTGCAGTCATTCATGGCCCACAGGCTTATTTTGTTGGTGAAGTACAGAGTTCTCTGTCACATGTAAATAAAATGATATTTATGGCACTTTTTGCTGGTTAATGGCCAGAAAAATGAGCCTGCAAATCATTTATAAATCCCGTTGGTGAATTTATATGTATTTGGGTAAGGGTTGTGACATTTTTCATTCAACAAATATGACTTTCTGTACTTTTCTATGTTATGTAGCTTGTGCAGGTGCCACTTTTTCAGGATTTAAAAGTAGTTGAAAGTGGATTCTGGCCATTTTTGTGACATTGGTCCAAAGTGTCCAATGGCATGTTGAGATTGTGTGACATGTCTTTCTTTTCAATTTCAACTTATCTCAGGTTTTTGGTGACATATCTGATGGATTGACATGCACATTACTCATTGAGGCCTTTCCCATGACAGTTGTTACCCTTTTTTTATGGCATTTTGTGGATATTTTGGTTTTGAGAGGTGGGGGGAAGCTTGCAGCATGTTTACTGGCTGTGGCTCTGTTTTGATGTGGCTGTGCATGGGAATTTTAGAGACAGGGGCTTTGTGTGTGTCTCAAGGCCTTTAATTTTGTGAATGGCTGCTTGTGGGAATTTAAAAAAACACAAATATTTACATTACTCCTGTAAAATACACAAAAATCAGATTTTGAATTAATTTCTTTCAGGTAATTGTACTTGGTGTTTCACGTGAAATATTATAATGGCAACAAATTGCTTTTTTATGTCATAGTGTTTTTATTGCATTTAATTAAAGTTTAAAAAACACCAAAAATCTGGTGGAACTTGCTAGCAAGTACCATCAAGGATATGAGGCAAAATATATGACCAACCTCGGGCCAATCTCTAACCAAGTTTGGTTCAAGCTTTAACAAAGCTTCACTTCACAGTCACAAGGCATTGTGCACAGTGACTGCACAAAAAAAATTTTTCCAAAGAATGGAGGTAGCTTCAACTATAGATTGGAGAGATCTTTAGTTAGAGGTTCCTTGATGGCACTTCTTAGAAAGTTGCATCAAATTTCTCATGGTTTTAAGCTCTTAAACCTTTACGATTGCGCGCTATCAGTACCTCTGATTCTAACAAAAAAATTATGACAAGGGTCAGATTTAGCTATGACCTGGCTTCATAATATCATTCAACCAAGTATTAATAAACTTTCTATAAAAATATTGATACAAATGGAAACAAATCGAAGCACGTTTATTTTCCTTGCAGGTAAATTAAGTCAATATCAGCCACGAAATAAAAAATTATGGATTTACTATAGCTACAATTACTTATAGATGTATGATTTTTCGGTTCATGAATCATGGCTAATCTTCCGGCGGCTCGGTTGATACAATTGAAAGTGATCTTGGTATAAATGGATGAATCATGGAATGTTTTCGGCGTAAGCTCGAAATTAAACCTCGAGAAATTGAAAATGGTGGTTATGTCCATGCCCCTGGTGGCTAATCTGTCGGTCGATCATTCGGAAAGTAGCTTCTGGCTATCCAAAAGTAGCTTTTGGATCTAACTTAACAGCGAGCAGCGGATTCAGGCTTGGCGATTAATCGACGGGGCATGCATATTTTTTTGCTTTTTTAACTGTCACTATCAGGGTACGTGTCGTTAAAGCAAGAAGTGTTCTCTCGGAAGAATTGAATAACTTTTCAAAAATTATAGCATCTTATATCAGCAACTTGATGAATATAATGAAAATGAGTGGTTTTGAAACTACCTTCACGTGGTGCGTGCACTGCACCCCGACGAGGCCCAATCACCAGAGCTTTCTTTTCCCCAGCGGCCACAGGGACGTAGTGACCCTCGCCGATCATTGCTAGTAATTTTACGCAAATTTTTCCGCTTGAGCAGTCGCGAAATTGTCTGACATCTTTGATTTCATCCATATCTTCTATTTCTTCTAATTCCAGTTCATGGCCCGAATCCAAAAACCGCTGGGCGAAATAATTGGAAGTCTCGATAGCGCTCCTGTGCGAGCCGCGTGAGCCGACCGAGCCTCCCGGGACTGCCGTATGACTGAGACTAACCTCTCCACCACACCAAGGATTGACGGGATCTACAACATCAGGGAGTCAACGTACACCGTCAACTCTCCATGCCAGTTGATCTAGAAGAAAGGATAAATCGAAAATCAAATGGAAAAAATCCACACCTGATGTACCATTGACAATGCAAATCGGTACTGCATCAACAGGAAGGGGTGCACAATCGGAGTTACTTTCACTTGGTAGATTCGCACAGTGAATACCGACTCCGGCAATACAGCTTGATCCCAGCTCAAGTGCCAACCGGTAGCACATGTGCCCACCATTAGAATAGCCGACAATGAGGGTGCGTTGAGGCGAAGTCAACCACGTCTTGGACGCGTATTGAATTATGGATTTGGTAAAACTGATATCATCGATGTTTTCCAATTTTGCGGGATATGAGACTGCTTTGCGCGAGCTAAGTAAGAATAGCTTCTTGCGTTAGTAGGTTTGGGGAGAATGAAAAGTTTGACTTGGTTCGATGATCAGAACTGACTCATGCCAATTGCCCTTATATCCACTGGGGTAAGCGATAATGAAGCCCAACTCTCGGGCCAGTTGATCATACGCCTCAGCGGTTGTCCTCGTCCGAAATATGACACCGGTTTCTGTTGAACCGTGGAAAGCTATCAAGAGGGGCACGTTCCTCTTATTATGAACACTTTCGGGAACGTAGAATAAAACCGATCGACCCATGCAGCGAATGTTGATACCTTTACACTTTTCAATGTTTTCGCTCAAAATTGAAGGCGTCAAGTTAGATTGGACTGTAAGCTCCACCTCGAAATTTTCCCCCTGATGGATAAGGCTTGGAGAGATCATGATGATTTCGGGAAGAGTTGTTGTATCAATTTTCTAATTATGGACTTTCTTTTTGCTTCCTTATAGATGTGCGTGTGCGTCTAATTCTTTATTTTAGTTTATGATTGGAAAGAGATCAATGTTAAAATGTCGGGGTTCCTGAAATAATATTCGGTGCGATCAACAGGTTCTAATGGATGGATTGAATGCAGGCAAAGGACGGAGAAGTGTTTGAATGTTTTCAGAAAAGAGAATAACCCGATTTATATCCAAGAGATATCACCAATATCTCGTATTCGCGCCAAATCCAAGGGGTTCAATAGTACAGAGCCAAGAGTTTTAAAAATGCCAAGCTAGTAAATCTTAAGCGTTGGGATTCAAGAAATATCGGCGCCAGAAATCAAATTTTTAAAGGTGATATGGCAGAAAAGGATGGACATTCGCCAAGAGACTAGGAATACCTGACGATAGAGGCGATTGTTGCTCAGGACTTTCGAGAAACAAAAGCTTGTGCGCTTCTGAGAAGCAAAAGGTTAAAGGAGGTGGATGGTGGCCTAAGCGAATGGAAGGCCAACACTTTGACTCCTAACGTTGGTGCACACCAACCAGGGTGAACCAGAGAAAATATCTTTCGAAAGGGTAGAAGCGGATAAA
This sequence comes from Puccinia polysora, assembly GCA_025617555.3. Classification (NCBI taxonomy): domain Eukaryota; kingdom Fungi; phylum Basidiomycota; class Pucciniomycetes; order Pucciniales; family Pucciniaceae; genus Puccinia; species Puccinia polysora. The sequence continues at coordinate 35,040,475 of CM062613.1, read as the reverse complement.
AACGCCAGAAAACTCCTGCTTGTACTCATATACGTCAGTCATTATGACCGAGTCCAGCCGGTCTGTCACTGAATATCTGGGGAGCTACTCACCTTCAACTGACTTCGAGTTTGGCTAACCAGGACGGCAAGGGAAAAGGAAGATCGATACGGGAAGATGTCTATTTTCGAGATCTGAGAGACGATAAGCGATCCACGTGGGGCCGACTGGATGATAGGTGGATGGGACTGATGGGAAGACAAGGGTGATCTGGGAAGGGACGGATTTTCGAGCAGCAGGATTGTCAAATGGTTATTAGGCTTACAAGGGGTTTAGGTCAGAACCATTGAAATACCATTTTGAAAGGCGATGGCCCTGTTCAATCCAGTTTTCAATGAAAGAATGTTAGCCTCGGTAACATTTTTTTTTTAAAAAAAAATAAAACATTCATTCCAAATCTCCAAGGTCTTGACTCTCCTCGAAGATTGTTAAAATTGCACTTCTTGGCGATGAGGTCCACGTCCCTAATCACTGGGCTTGTGCGACCTGACTTCCGAGCATCGGGCTGTGATCAGGCGCTTAGTTCTTGGTTGTATAATTATATAGTAGGATTATCATTCCTCCCCCGTTTAAACGTAAAGTCACCAATCATGTCAGCCGAGCTTTGGCCAATACCCTTCATTAGCGTTTCCAAGCGTCACCCGAGAGCCCCACATGAACGCAACGCAACAACTACGAATCGTTGTCGAGGTGGAGTAGATCAAGCTATCAGTTTTAAATTTGAAGAAATGCGTCTCATCCCCGTGAGAATCGTTGAGAAACTTTTGGGAGGGCTGAACCTTTGAGAGGACTTGAGCATGAAGCAAAAGCTTTTCCTTACTTGAAAGACGTCACATGACTTAGAATTCTTTTCAGCCTCTAAGATGCCAAGTACGTTGCTCCCTTTTAGCTCCTGATGATGATGTTCGAAGGATCAGATATGTTTATTCGATAGCAAAAGATGCATCTTCGAAAATATGAGAATATCACATATGCTAGCGCAAGAATGGTTCTGTTAGGATTTGAAAATTCACAATCGAACGCAAACAAAATGATAGAGGAGGATCCAAATCACCTTTGGATTCTAAAAACGCTCTTATTCTAAGGCCATGTCCACAGTGTAAACGTTGTATTAAACTTTGGGGATTACGAAGATCCCAATACAGGGTATCCTTTGAATAACACGGTGAAAAAAGAGTTGATTCAAGTGAAACGGAAGTTATTGCTCAGCTTGGTGTATGATATGCTAAATTATTGAAAGTATACAATTATTAAAATTATACACTTGTTTTATGTTTCCTCCTTCCTCTGTTTCTTTGTTTTCTTCTTTCTCTATAGACGTCGTTTCTTTCTTTCTCTATGACCGTCGTTTATTTCATTTTGTCTTTTTATGTTTCATTACCGCTATTCTTTCTACACTCATGGTAGCCCTGCGCTCTCTGATGTCGCTGATCTACTACTCTTACTTCTTGTGCGTCTCTCATGTCTTCCCTTTATTTAAAATCTGAAACTCCATTTAATCGTCTCTTCTCTTGTGACTATTCTCTTCCTTGTGTTTCTAGATTTTGGAACCATTGCCTTTCGACTCCATCACTTACTTTTTCACAGTACTTCTCTTGCTCTCACTTTTAATAGATTGTGCTCTTCTGTTTTGCTTCTATAGTAAATTACATTTCCATCTCTATATTATTCCCTTCGCGATGTTATCCGTTCTCCACTGCTAGTTCCTCCTTTCCTCTTATCATAGGCCCTTGATGATAGTATTCATTTATTCACCTTTCCTTTTTTGTCCCTCTTGTGCTTTGTATCTCTTCTGAAATCTAGCCTCCCCCTATCATAGCATCTGAAATCTCAAGCCAAAGAAAAATAATTCTTCCATCTATATTTTGAAGTAATGACTGCGCTCACTGTAAATTATGTCTTTGGTAAATTGAATACTTCATTAATTAGTAATGTTTCATCACTCCAGTAGAATCGACAAGGCATGAACAAAGTTTAACCCAAATTCATCCCTCACTAAACAAACTATCTGGGCTTCTGCTTTCTCATTTCCTTGTCTCATATTTTTGTGTTAAAAATCTTTTACCACTCAACTTCCATCTCCAGTGCTTTTGTCAGGGTTATTTTATTTTTTAAAATACTTTGTCTTGATAATTTTCTGTGAGATAGTGTTTGATGAAGTTTTTTGAAATTGTGTTCAATAATGTCCCTCAAAAACGTGCTAAGGGACAGGGGTTCATAAAGAGGTAACCCTCAGCTTTAACTGGTTATGAGGCAGATATTCCACTCTGTGGGATCATAAATACTGAAAGAATTCATACTTTTCAAACATTTTAAGACTCTTGCACCATGTTTGAGAATTTTGGATTAAAAAATCTCAGACTTCCTTTCCAATTCTATACATCTCTAATTTTTCTTCATGCTAATTTTGTCTCATGATCTCATTTCCCTTTTGAAAATTTGTCCCGTTGCTTCATTGGTTCTCTTGAATCATTCTTTATTTCCAATTTCCAAAAATTTGACACATCTGCTATTTTTTTTCCAACAAGACCATGAAACTCTAGCTTAATTCATGCACTCTGTGTCTTGAAATTTCCACTCATCACTCAGCCCAACCTCAATTGTCCTCCTAACCAATGGTTTCCTCAACGCTTCTCCTTTTTTATAACTCCACATTCAGTGCTCTTATACTTTTTGTTCACCTTTCAGGTACTTCCTATGATCCAATTATATTTTTTAATTCTTATTCAAAGTATCCTGATAGTTGTGAGTTTAAACCAACCTTTAAGTTCTGCTAATTCTAACAGATCTACAGTATCAGGGCTACTCATACCACAAAAAACAATTGGAAAAGTGTACTATGACAACCCTCTGATTCATCATGACAGAGAGAGATTGCAAGGACAATATTAATTTACCTATATTGGAGGTTAACAATTTGATTTAATGAAAATTGTGTATGGAAGCTCCCCTATGTTCAAAAAAGCTCATGGATGTCTGCAAGAATGAACCCTCTATGGACACAACTACTGCTTCAATTAAAAAATTTAAAAAGAAAAGTTATAAGGCACCTGGAGTAATAACCAGTTGCATCAATCAGAATTTTTTTTCTCAGTAATGAATAATACCCCAAAGAAGAATTCTTACCTTATTTGAAGTCAAATCAACAATAAGTATGCCTCCATGTTGGCACTCAATATGGCCATGTATGGATGTCTTGGATGGCACTTTACTATCAAAATGTTCTTCAAAAGTTTTTTCATTCATGTAAAAATGGACTCATGGATGTCTCTGGCATTAAGGTTGATATAAACAATGATATTCTAGCCTAATCCATTCTTGGATAGCTCTGAGATAATCCCCAGCTGTACCACCTTGTTGATGGTCTGGCCATGCATGAAAATGCCATGGAAAAACCTTTGATTATTTTAACATGGTTTAAAAGCTATTTTACTTATCTCAGTGCCAATAATTTATCAGCCATTGAGAATGCAACAATGGCTGCCAATTCTGTTGTTTCTAAGGATGATTCCAATTATCCTTTGCGGTTTTTATTCTAATGCTACAATGGATGTCATAACACTTTAGTAACATCTCATTAGCCTTAAAAATCTATGTAGAATTTCCTCATTTCATACCACAAAAAATGAAAGATGATTCAAAAGATAATCCTAAGTTCAATTATTTGAAAGAATAATTGACTGAGAATTTGACCCTTGGCTTATTTGAAGATTATTCAATCCTGGATAGTGATGCAAGCCATCACATGTTTTTTCAAAATGCTCTGATCACTGCTGTTCAAGATTGAAAGTCTTCTTCCAGAAGGATGGAAAGGCATCCAGTTAACTGGTTGCAATTTGTCAAGGAAATTTTGCTTTTATGGTAGGATGAGCTCAGTGTGTCTTCAAGCACTTTTTTTGTCCCCAAACTCAGAAAAAACTCATAGAAATTTTTCCCTTCATTTTATTACCCATTACCATCACCAAGAATGGCAACAAATTATCTCACAAGGATTGCAAAACAACAATTTTCTTTCAACACCTCAAGGGACAAACAATGGGAATTCCGTTTCAAGCTGCAATTTTCGCTTTAACCAAACCAACCTCTGGTCTATGGAATCATCAACTTTACCATACAGGCCTGGCTGTTATGAAATATCTGGGACTCTCAGTTTCTGGCTTGTCATCTTGTCCTATGTGTATCACATCAAAGGTAAAATTGCTTCCTTTTGATGGAATCTTTGATTCCATGCAAAGATTACTGGATTGAATTCATCCAGATCTTGTGGGACCTATCAATCCTTCCTTTTTCTTGGGTTTCAAATACATCCTTCATTTTTTAGATCAGCATTCCCCTTCCAAATTCATCAGGATTTTGAAACAGAATTCTGATGCCTTTTGGGAGTTTATTAAGCTCAAAATATTTATGGAGATGTTTAATTACAAGCAAATAAAGGAACTTATCTTGGAGTTATGAGGGAAATTTTTCAACAAGGACTTCCAGGACCTGGTAGATTAACATGGCTTCAAAAAATAGCTTTCTCCTTTGGATACTCTGCAAAACCACAGAATATCTGAGAGGTCCCATTCAATAATTATGGGTAAGGCATGCTCCCTTCTTTTTTGGTCATCTCCCTTGAAATACTTCTCAAAGGAGGAAGTCAGCACTTTTTATTTCTTTTAAAATAGCACCTTCACCATCTAAAAACAATCATTCCTAATTCTTTTTGTTAACAAATCCTCACTAAAAATCAAGAATTTCTGGAACTTTGCTTGCAATGTCTTCATTTTTGTTCCCAAACATAGCCAGGAATGGAAGCTAGGAATTACTGGGGATGATGGGATATTCTTGTGATACAAGAATGATAATTCCACCTATTTGGTAATTTATTTTTTGATGGGATTGAGTGGTTTTGACTAGTCATATTGTTTTCTTTGAGAATGAATTAATTTTGCCTGGATATATCAGCACTGATAGGAAACTCTCCTTTGACAGTGGGGGGGGGGGGGGTTTGAAAGGAGGATTATATTTTTTAATGCTTGGGTTGACTTCACTGTTCTCTAAATCTCCCCAAGTGAGATTATTTCTCTCCTCAGGATTTATCTGTCTCTTATTGACAATCACCCATTGCATTTCCCATTACTTTGAGACTTGATAGTTCATCATCATATCATGCAAACTTCAAACCCTCTCAGCAACCTAAATCTTGTCTCAAATTTATTGGGATGTGGCATCCCACCATTTGGGAAGGAATAATTTATACCTTTCATATCTTACCATGTCCTTGAAAGCCTGGCACCAAACCTATCAGCCTTATGGATTGATTTGTGCCTTGAATCTATAAGGAAGAAATGGAGTTCCTAGAGAAGCATGATTAAATTTTGGGCATCAAATGGTAAAGAGATCAAAAGATCAAGTCAGGTTTTGGGTAGGTTGTGTGAAAATTATGGCCAGAAATTTAGCTTAGTGGAAGGAGGAGCAGTAATTAAATCAAAAGAAATTCTGGCCATAATTTTCACACATTATCAGTACCAGGCTTTATTCAATCCACTTTTGGGACCCATGTGTGTCTTTTTTAATCCTGGCTTCTTTATATTACCTTTAATTTTTGGAGAAGATGTCTTTCATTCAAGAATCCAGCTATGCAAAAATTATTCTGAATAAGTCATATGTTTAATTTTTGGGAAATGCTTATTGATATTAAGGTTGAAGACATTTTTTGTGGTCAATTTATGTGGAACAATGAAGATTCAGTTCTGTTCTGAGGTAAAGAAAAATTCTTATCATCTTATTTTTAAGGAACTTGAGTGAGAATCATGTAGCATAAGTTTCAGATAATCTGGTTGGATGAAGGGAATATAATTAGTATCTCATTGGAGAGGCTGACAGTGAATTATGTTGGATATTTGATCTATAAGAAGGGTCACTATGTGAGTGAGGGCAAGCAATGAAGTTGAGTTCCATGGAAGAAGACAATAAGGTCAATTTTTCTATAGAAAATGAGGCTCTAAGGGTATAGGTTGTTGGTTATTGTATCCAATAAGGCAATTCCCATTAATTTGTAAGTGCTCACGCTTGTGGGAATATGTCCCCAATAAGAGATTTAGGGTATAAGATTATTAAGTCATTGACTTAATTAATTACCATGAGCTTTGGAGTAAGATTCATTACCTTAAAGAAGATAAAGGTTTTTTTGTTGATGATTTGACATGGAGAACTTTTATTTGTGGAAAAGTTTGGAATAAATTGCTTTGTGCCAATTTATTCAAGAGTTAAGCTCTGAACACAGTGGATCACTGTAGAACTGGTCACAAGGTAAAGGACAAAAACTGTGAAGGTTGTACCTTATTAGGGACTAAGACTAGAAATGTTTTCTCAAAATGTAGAGAAAGAACTATTATTCCTAGAGAGAAATTTTTCATCAATTTTGCAGGGCCATTCATCCCATTGCCTCTTAGAGGGTCAAAGTACTTCATCAATTTAATTGATAGAGCAACTAATTTTGTATGGGTGAAACCAATAAGATCAAAGGATCAAACCACAGAGTAGATTTCCATAACCTTCAACTTCTGGAAATGGAATGGTTTGATGAGGGAGATCAACACAGTGATCACCAATGGAGGGAATGAGTTTGTGAGTGAGGAATTTGAAAAGTTGTTAAGTCATTATGTTATCACTCATATTGTTAAAACTGCAAGTACTCAACCAAATAATGGAATAGTTGAGATAATGAATAGGAATTTGTTGGATAAAGTCAGAACTATTATGGCTTAATCTGGTCTACCAAAGTTCTTATGGGCTGAGTTTTTATGTACATTTTTTCTGTTGCATAATATTTTGAGTGTTAATGGGAAGACTCCCCATTATCAGTTTTGGAAGAAAGAGCCCAAATCATCACAACTTAGAACAATTAGTTGTTTGGTGTATTATAGTGTTCACCATATTGAGGTGATTGGAAAATTGGATCCTAGAGCAAGAAATATTGGATAGCTGAGGATATCCAGAGATGAGAGTTATAACAGAAGGATAGATTTCATGATATGAAGATGAGAAAAAAAACAGAATAGGAAACACGACTTACCTGAGGATATCCAGAGATTAGAGTTAGAACAGAAGGATGAGAGAAGAGTCTGTCTGTCTGACTCCCATTCTGTCCTCAGGTATAGACAGATTTGATCGGTGTCACAGACAGTGTGACATGACAAACAGGAGAGCGCGGACAAATAGGAGAGTGCGCCATATTGATGTGAGAGGCAGAATGATGAATGAAAATAAAAGGAGGCTTGATATATGAGATGAAATGGTCTAGATAGAATGGAATGAAGAATGGAATGAAGAATTAAATGACAGAAAAAAGATGGAAAGAAAACAAAGAAATTTGGAAATAACATAAAATGAGGAAATACAGGTACTCCAACACCCCCCCTTGCTGAGCACATCATACAAGACCAAAAAGAGACCGGTGCTTTTGAAGGAGAACCTTGGCAAGAGGTTTTGTCAGCATATCAGCTAGCATTTCCGCGGAGGAGACATGGCGGACATCAAAGAGGGATTGGTTGACGCATTTGCGGATGAAATGGTGTCTGGCATTGATGTGCTTTGTCCTGGAGTGATGCAGAGGATTTCTTGCCAGAGCTTCAGCACCGCTTGTGTTGGTGAATAGGGTCACAGGCGCAGAGCCGCAAAGATTGAGTTCAGATAGGAGGTTTTGGAGCCAGAGACCTTCCTTGCATGAGTCGGATAGAGCCTTGTACTCAGCTTTGGTGCTGGAGAGGGAAACCGTTGGTTGTTTCTTTGACTTCCATGAGATAGAACCTAAGCCAAGGCGGAACATGTAGCCGGAGGTTGATCTTCTATCACCTTCATCTTCAGCCCAATCCAAATTGGTGTACCCAATAAGGTCCAGAGTCGGACCACCAAGGACAAGCCGCAAATGGCTCAATCCTTTGAGATATTGAAGAATTTGTATTGCGGCATGCCAATGATTGAGAGAGGGGTCTTGAAGGAATTGGCTGATTTTATTGACTGCAAAAGCAATTTCCGGGCGCGTGCACTGAGAGACCCAGAGCAGGGACCCAATGAGCTGATTGTATTTGGCGGGGGACGCAGAGGAATCTGGCAGCCGCTTTCAAAGGTGTTTGAAGGAGGCCAACATAGGTGATTGAGCAGTCTTCAAATCAGATGGGGAGAGGAAACGGTTGCATACCAACGTGATGTAGTGGGACTGCCCAATGGAGACCGTTTTCCTTTCCTGATTGCACTGGACTGACAGGGATAGGAACAGATGAAGATCTTCATCCAAGCCAACTTTGAATTTTTTGCTTATTTACTTGACAAAACTACTTACAAAGCAGGCTGTTCCAACAACAGCAAGATTGTCCACATGAGCAGCCACCACACCAACAAGGGTACCGTTGTTTAGCTTGAAGTACAGAGATGGATTGTAGGATGATTGAGTTAGACCAAGGGACATTATTGCGGAGCTCAATTCAACATTCCATTGGCAGGGGGATTGGCGGAGACCGTAAATTGCGCGTGAAACTTCACAAACTCAGTCCGGTCTGGATTTATCTTTGAAACCGGGGGGCTGAGACATGTAGACGGGCTTTTCCAAAAAACCGTTTAGGAATGCGGTCTTGAAATTGATCTGTCAGCTGACCCAATCTTCGCAACCAAGAAGGGAAAGGACAAGAAAAAGACTTCCCAGACAAAGCGTTGGCGCGAAAAACTTGGAGAAGTTGAGTCCTTGAACTTGGGAAAAACCCATGGCAACTAGTTGTGCCTTCAGTTTTAAAATTGATCTGTCTTCACAACGCTTGACTCTGAAAACCCACTTGCAACGGATGACTTTTTGATCTTTTGGCGGGGGGACCAACTTCCAGGTGCCCATTCCTTGAAGAGAGGACATCTTGTCTTGAGCAGAGATAAGCCAGCGGCGTTGGTGGGGAGACTTCAGGAGTTGTTTCCACCTCTTCGGAGCGGTCAGATTGTCCTTGACTGAGGCTGATCAAGAGAAATTTCCAAAATGAGAGGGAGAGCGACAAAGCCTAGATGAGTGCCAAATGGGATGAGGCGGAGACGGGGGAGCGACCGGTTTGGAGGGAGGTCCTACCGGTGTGGTGCCCCATCCTGGACACCCTGGCCAGTGCGGAAATTTTAATTATTTTATGATTTTTCCTTATCATCATTCATAGGTATCATTATCAAAAAAAAAAAAAAAAAAAAAAAAAAAAAAAAAAGAAAAACTATCCCCCAATCCTCTCATCACCTCACTCCATCGCTGCAATTCATCATCCATCCTCAATCCTATCAAGAACCATCATCATCAGTTCCTCAGCCATTGCTCTCAGTCCCACCCTGCCTTATCTCATCTCCCACTCATCCAGTCCTGAGCCTCAGCTCTCACTCTCAATCACCAGTCCCACCAACTCAGAATCATCATCTACTACCCAACCCCTCCAAGAATCTCTCAAACAACGTTGCTATGAGTCTGAGGATGATGACAAGGATGACCTTGAGGACAAACTGATCTCTTCGGATGCCAAAACCAAGACGGACAAGCTATCATCCTCCTTGAGCTTGGAACTCGGTCTCAAGTGGCTCTCTGAACTTCCAATCTCGCCCAGCCAGACCACCCCCTCTGACATTCACCCCAGACCGGTCGCTCACCGTCTGACAACCACAGCCTTTCGTCAACACGATCAAGCTGAAGAGATCAAGACCAAAAATTTATTGATCGGATTGGGGGCTCCTTGATTGTTTGGGATCCATCAACCCAAAAAACAAAGGATCTTCTGTAGATCCTCTTGGATTGATTCCTCTACCACTTCCCCCCATCCTCACTCACTCTTACGTGTACACCCACTTCCCCACCCATCTCATCGTCCATCTCTCCCCTCCTAGCTCACTGATCTCCCTCGCGTCTTTTCTGTTTCCCGCGCGGGTCTCTTCTGTTGCCAGTACCCGTCAGACACCTGCCGGCGGTCATCCGCAGCCTCGGCAGTTGCCCGGGCCCATCAGGATGCCCGCAGGCTTCCCACTAGCTACTCGCTTGCCCGTGCCCATCATTTGGCACGGGCCAGGGTCTTGATTTGGCTCTTCGGTTTTTTTTTCTGAGTGCTTGTTTGTTTCTTTTTCTTTTTTTTTCCCTTTGTTTTCTCATGACACTGATCCTTAAAAAAAAAGAAAAAAAAAATCCGCTCCCATTTGTAAATCTCTCTTGTAAATAGTCTACAGGCCTCTGGTCTATAAAATGAGGGGCTCTCCCCTGACTTTTCAGCATCATATCATCATCATAGAATCATATCCAAGGGAGTGTGTGCTTATGTCCCCCCCATTGTGAAATTTGATCCTGATCCTTATCCTGGGTATATCTCTGATTGCCCCCTGATCCTTTTTTTTGACCCTGAGTCTTTGCCCCTCTGTGGCCTGATCCTTATCACCAACCAATAGCCTTGCTGGTTGAAGAAAAATTCTGTCTGTTGGAATTTTTGAGTGTGTTATACCACTCCTTGATCCCTTTCTCTGACCATACTGGTCCTGATCACTGATCATCTTTCTGGAGCCAATCAAGATTGATTGAAGAGGTCCTATTAAGCTTAAGACCTGGAGTGTTATACCCCCCTTTATTTTTTTTGTAGTTGCATTCTGCCAGCCTACTCTTGAGTCCCTTGAGAAGTTTTGAGGTTATCCTTGCTTCAAATCAGTTACTTTTTGCTTTTAGAGCTTCTTAAAGGTTGTGTTTTGTCTTGTACAGCCACCCTCAGTTATCTGGTACCCTTCAAGCGCTTGATTGCGGAGAGTTGGGCAGGTTCATTGAGAACCTGGAGGTTGGTTGGGTTTGAGTTGATCATCCCCAATCTTCTGCTGACAACCAGAGTTATTAGCTTGTGGGAGTTGTTTACATGCAACAGCTTTTGTTCTTTGAACTCTAAGCAGACTTTAAATTCTTTTGTTCAAGTTTTTCCCTGCATAATCTTGTCTCAGATAGTGCTGTTCCATTGCTACCAAAATATTATCATCTTTATCCTCTACTCCTTGATTCCTCATTTACCAGGTTCTGGACCTTGATCTTGGTTACATCTAAATATTTTTGTAACACTCAGGAGGGCAGCCTAAACAGAACCTTTCCCCTCCACAGAACTGCCACGGCCTAGCACCGTTTGGAGCCTTACACCAAAGAAGGAGGTGTAGAGGGGACAGGGATAGGAGAAGATGAGGAGGGAACGGACAGGGGGACGGGAGAGGATGGAGAGGGAGGAGAGATAGGCAGCAAGGTGTGATCATGCAGTGGAGGAACCCAGTTGGAGTTGGACAAATCAACACTTACCAAGCACGGCTGGGGAAGGGAGAGGGGGTGAGGGGAGGAGAAGGTTGCGTTAGGAGGGTTGGACGTGGGTGTTAAAGAGGGTTGGGTAATTGGGTTGCCCAATAGTGTTGGTGGAGAAGAAGTTGCAGTTATTGGGCCTTGAGACATGGTTTGGCATGTTGGAATGGACAGGAGGTCAATGTTGGACGGCAGTTTAGGAGTATCCGTGGTGCTGGACGGTTGAATGCTCGGAAAGACGGCATCATTGAAGATGCAGTCGCGGGACTTGATTACTTTCCGATTTTTGGAGTCAAGAATGTGGTACCCGTTTCCATTTGGGAGATAGGACAGCAGTGTTCCAAGGCAACCTTTCTTTTTGAGTTTCAGGCGATTTGGTTTGGGGACTTTATACCAGACTAGGCAGCCAAATGGGTGAAGATAGGAAAGAGGGATGTCCTCATGATGGAGGAGTGAATTTGGAGAGACAAATCCTGATGGGGTTTTACAAGGAAAAGAATTGAAGGCAAAAGTTGAATGACGGAGAGCTTCTGCCCAAAAAGATTTTGGGAGATTTGACGATATGAGTGAGGCTCTGATCATGTTTCAGATAGTACGGTTTGAACCTTCAGCAACACCATTAAGTTGTGGGGAGTGTGGTGGCCCAGGATCAAGGGTTATTCCCTTAGATTCAAGATAGACCTTCATTGGATTGTTGATGTATTCTCCACCATTGTCTGTGCGTAGGGTATTGACTTGCGCTTGGTATTGGATTTCAAAGAAGGGAATAAAGATTTTAGTGCAGTTGAAAAAGTCCAACTTGTGTTTGATGGGATAAGCAAAAAGAGCCTTTGAGTAGTCGTTGATAAAGGTGACCAAATATTTGTATCCTTCCCAAGACGTAGTTTCAAAACTACATACGTCCAAGTGAATGAGTTGTCCAGCTCTGATGGATCTATGACTGATTTGAGTGTGGAATGGAGTTCTATTCATTTTTGATTGGATGCAAGTTGGGAATTGCTTGACTTCAAGATCATTGGATGGATGCGGTGAGACGTTTTGAGTCTTCAGCAGTTTCTTGAGAGATTTCAGGTTGAGTTGAGATAGTCTGCTGTGGTATCTGAATAGACTGTTATCAGAGGAGTGAGTAACAGATGTGGAGAAAGAATTGTGTCTGCTCACAACCTGTTTGGGTAGATAGTAAAGATTGCCGTTTTGATATCCGGATTGGAGAGCTGGATTTGTCAGGTTGGTGGTGTTTTTGTTGTATACACTGCAGCTATCTTTGGAGAAAACCACTAAGAAACCTGCGTTGCACATGTTTGACACAGAGAGGAGTGGCTCATTGAGTTTTGGAACAACAAGAGACCAAATTTGACAAAATGGGAGATTGAGGGATCCTTCCGCCACAGAAGTGATTGTTGAGCTGTCGGCAAGGCATATAGGGGTCAGATTTGGCTTTCTGTCTATGACCTGATATTTGTAAGGAGTCATTGAAATTGAAAATCCGGAGTCTATGTTGAAATCTTGCTTCAGGTTGGATGCTGAGTGTGTGAGGTTACAAGAGGTTGAACCGGCGTGAACTATAATTTGCAAGTCGGAAAAATTGTCCAAGTCATCCTCTTCAGAGTCATTTTCGATCATCGCCTTGTTTGCGTTAACGTTTGACATCTTTGATTTTCCTCCCTTTTTGTCAGATCACTGTGGAATGCTTTTCTTTGATTGCTTGAGTATTTCAAGTACTTCAGGGCATCTGGAAAATGAGTGTCCCTCAGTTTTGCAGTTGGTGCAATAATACACTCTAGAGAAACCACCAGAGTTTTGGAAGGATTTTTCTTTCTTTCTCGACGGCGGTTTTGATGCAAATTTTGTGTTTGCAGAATGAACAGTTTCATCTTTGATTCAAGTCTGTCTTCTTAAATGCTCTTGTTTCAGAGCCGTTATGATTTTGGATGACGGAACCAATTCTTCATTCATCATACTCGAGACACATCCAAGCCAGTCATTGGGTAAAGAGAGCAGAATTGCGGTAGATTGGAGATCATCGGTGGTAAGGGTATTCTTGGGTGTGATGAGAGATTTGAGTTTTTTGACGTACAATACTATTTTGGAAAGGTGATTAGGCATGTCCTTATTGTTAAGTTTTGTGAGGAGCAGTTTTCTGAGCCAGTACATTCTTCCTCCTGAAGAATTGTCTTGATGAGCTTCCTTAAGTGCGTTCCACATTCCCAATGCGCTTTCTTCATGCTTTTGGATATATTGGAAATTGGCGGGAAGAATTGACCTTGATATTACCAAAAAAACGGCTAGATTACCTCTTGACAGAGTTTCTGGGTTGGTTTTGGTTGGTTTGTTGTTGAGCAGATAATTGACTCCTGAGGCTCTGAAGTGAATACAAAGGATCATAGCCCAATCAAGGTAGTTGGATTCTGGTCCTGGTGAGTTCAGTGGCATAATGGAAGGTGTTTTAACAACCGGGTGAGAAGATTGAGGTTTGTCCATTGTTGGTAGTGACAAAGTATGAGTTGATAGTTTAACAACTCAATTGAGTTGGATCCTTCTATGACCTGTTTAGTCAATTGATCGCAGCTGGTAGCGCTCTGGGCTCATAACCTATTGTATAGCTGAGGATATCCAGAGATGAGAGTTAGAACAGAAGGATAGATTTCATGATATGAAGATGAAAAAACAAACAGAATAGGAAACACGACTTACCTGAGGATATCCAGAGATGAGAGTTAGAACAGAAGGATGAGAGAAGAGTCCGTCTGTCTGACTCCCATTCTGTCCTCAGGTATAGACAGATTTGATGAGTGTCACAGACAGTGTGACATGACAAACAGCAGAGCGCGGACAAATAGGAGAGCGCGCCATATGGATGTGAGAGGCAGAATGATGAATGACAATAAAAGGAGGCTTGATAGATGAGATGAAATGGTCTAGATAGAATGGAATGAAGAATGAAATGATAGAAACAAGATGGAAAGAAAACAAAGAAATTTGGAAAGAACATAAAATGAGGAAATACAGGTACTCCAACAAGAACAGGTTTCCTTTTTGGTTATGATTTAATAATCAAGTCATATAGGATATATTGTCCTCAATCTAGAAATTTTATCCATAGTAGGGATGTAAAATTTGAGGAAAGTACCTTTCCACTCAAGAGGAGTGAAAATGTTGCTGTTGATAAATTGCAGCAAGAAATGGCATTAGAGCCTATTTAATCAGCAAAGGCTAAGGAACATGTGGTTCCAGATGATGAGGAGATTGCAGACATGCCACCAGAGGGTTCAGTAACCTCTTCAGGGGAGTCTGTTAATTTGTAACTTGATGACCCTCCACCTCCTGTTAGAAGGAGTGGTAGGACAAGAGTACCGGTTGATAGGTATGGGGAATGGAATTCCCATTATGCTTGTGAAGAATATGAGGAAGATACATCCAGGAAACAATGTATGCTTAATAAAATTCTGGAGTTAAGTTCAGAGAAGGGTAACAGGTTTAACCAAAATAGCTATTTCCAAGCTATGAATTCTGATGAGAGAGACTAATGGAAGAAAGCTATTTATGATGAATTTTATTATTTGGAGAATAATTGAATTTTCGAAGTGGTTAAGCTGGATTGAGTTCAAAAAGGAAAGACCATTGTGTTGGAATAATTACAGTGTGCTCATGAATATTCTCAAATCATCCTTTCATCTCTTTGTTGCTTTTTCCACTCCACTACGCTCTCTACTTTCTATTTTCCATTTTACATTCTCTTGTATGTCATTTTTCTCTCACCTGTGTCATGTCCTGCCACCTGTCTCCTTTCTGGTCTCCTGTATGTCAGCTCTCACCCTCAAAGATGCCCGCAACAACTTGACAAGCTGCTGCAAATGATCCAATTCAAGATTACCTCAAGCTTGCTCAACCATAAAGCCTGCTGTCTGACCCAGATCCTGGGGAATGCTCTCCTTGTGCAACCACAAGATTTCACCACTGACCCCTGAGATCTGAGTCAGGTAGGCTACAATCAGATTCTCCTCAAGGCCTCATCTCATCCAATTGACCAATTCACCAAGCTTTCCCATCAGCTGGTCCCCAACCAAATCCGCCTCACCATCCAACCAACCCGCTATGCTATTGAAGAACCACAAGAATCAAAGTTTCCTTTTATGCTTTTGTTTCCTCCGCTAAATTTCTCCTCATCACCAGAGTCTGTCTGGTCCTTTTAGTTAAATTGCTGAGAGATTGTTGTTTTCCATTTTATCTGTTTTTTCTTCTCAGTTACTCACTACCAATGAAATCCTTTTAGTTCTTGATTCCATCAGATTTACATTCCCAGCTCACTTCAAGGACCAGCAGACAATCAACCATGTCAGAGACCAAGGACAACTCCAAATCCAAACTTAACATTCCACTTCTGAACGACTCAAAATTTCTGGCCTGGTTTCTTTGAATAAAGAGCTACCTCAGATAAAAAGGTCTTCTTGACCTGGTCCTAGATTCCCCTCCAGTTCCCATCTCCGCTCCACATAAAAAGAAACTCTTCAAAGCTGCAGACATCATCATCCAGCACTTAGGGGACTCTGCCTTTGATGCAGTCATCAATCCTGAGAATGACAGCAACCCTCATGCCATCTGGGATGCCATCCTATCCAGATACGTCTCTCAATCCTCAAATAACTGGGAAGAATCTGGCTGAATTTCATCCATTCTCAATAAAAAGGCAACCTCAACTCTTACATCAAGAAATGTCAGAATGTGATGAACAAACTATCCATTTTATGCCTCAAAGTTCCCTCAGACATCCTAAGCTACACAATCTTGGCCAAAATCCCCAGTTCCTTTTTCCACATGGTCAACACAATTATCCTCAATGACAATTTGCTCCTCAATACAACCGGCGTTCTCAACAAAATCCAAGAAATCACCCACCTGGAATATTTGAAAACCATCACCCAAAAGGACACCCCTGCAATCAATCAGTCTACTGCTCTCCACAAATCCACCCAAAGGAAAAAGCCAAAGCACCCCTGCTCCAAAAATCACCACAATCATCTCACTGAAAACCCCTAGGACAAGTGTTGGTTTCTCCACCCCCACTTGAGACCTGACTGGAACAAACATCCCATCACTAACCTCCATGCCACCAACAAACCAACCAAGACACCAGTTGAAAATGCTCCAAGCCCCAAATTACATTTCAATTTGAAGATCTACCTGAACCCCAAGCCAATTCTTTCCTTGCTCCCTGTTCTAGAATCAGGGGCCAGCCACCACATTTTCAATAATCCCCATTATCTTTTCAATGCCTCCTCCGTGATTATAGAGGTAGGAACAGGTTCTCTCTACAATTCACTCACTGCTTCTCACGTTGGCTCATCAAAATTGATTAACCACTTAGGGGAGGTCATCAAGCTGGAAAATGTGCTTCTGATCCCCACAATCAATCAATGCCTCATCTTGCTTACCCAACTCAAGGCCAAAAAGACAGTCTTCTACTATTTTGGTTTCTCTGGCTTCAAAGTGCATTGCAGCAACTTTCTGTTCATTGGATCCACCTCCAATCATCTTACCAAAATCTGTGGAACCAGATTCTCCACCAAACATCAACCTGAAGTACTGCTCAAGGACTCCTTATTGGTTTGGAACTCCCGCCTGGGTTATCCTGGTCCCTCTGCTCTCAAAAATCTTGGCTTAATCAATCACTCAGATCTTATGCCATGCAAGATCTGCAAAACATGCAAAGGCACTTCTACCCCTTTCAACCATTTCTCCAAAGCTGTTTCCAAGAATCTGGAGTCTTTTCACCTTGATATAGTGTGGCCAATCCAAACTACCTCAAATCACGGCTACAACTACTTCCTCTCTCTCATGGATCAGTTCTCCAGGCACAGGTTGGTGGCCCTCCTCAAACACAAAAGCAACACCCACATGGCAATCAAGGATTATGTGGCTTGAGCCAAATTCCAAACAGGGAAGGTTGTCAAATGTCTCATCTCCAACAATGGTGGGGAGTTCATCTCCTCCAAACTCAAAAAATTCTTCTCAGAGAAAGGAATCATCCAAAACTTTGCCCCTGCTTACAATCCTCAGCTGAACGGCCTTGCCAAGAGATCCAATTGTCTCATCTTGGAAAAGGCTAGATGCCTGCTGAATCAAAGCAATCTTTACCCAAAATAATGGGACAAAGCCGTTAACACTGCCACTCATCTTCTGAAGGCTCTTCCCTCAAAATCCCATGGCAAAAAGACTCCCTATCAGATGTGGCACAATCAAAAGTTCAACTAAAACTGCCTCAAGCCATTTAAATGCACTGCCTATGCTCTGATCCCTAAAGGTAACAGGACGTTCAAATAAAAGCCCACCTGCAAAAAGGCAATAATGCTTTGGTAGGCCAATGACTTCTTGTCATATTGCCTGCTAGATATGGACTCCCTTCAAATTTTTCTGTCTGCCAACGTCACCTTTGAAAAATATGTGTATCCCTCTCTAACTCCCTGCTTGTTGGTTGAGGAAACTTATTTCCTGATTCCTTCTAATCTTCTTCCCACTATTCCCCCTCCTGAATTGATTCCCCACTCCATCTTTCCTTTTCCTGCTCACCTTCCCTCTTCTCCTGTTCCTGTGACCCTTGATTGCACCATTCCCACTCCTATCCACTCTTACAATAAACTTTCCACCGCTAACATCATCAACAAACCATGCAGGCCTCACTCCAAGGTGGGTCTGCTCTCATTCTACTTAATAGTGGAACATTCTTACCCAGATCCTCAGAACGTACATGAGGCGCTCCATTCCAAGTACTGCAATGAATGGATCAACGCCATGAAGCATGAAGAACTCAACTTAATCAGCCACGACATATGGGAGGAATTGGTCCTGCCTTCTGGGAAGCAACCTCTCAAATGCGCCTGGGTCTTCAGGACCAAAGGTGATGATCAAAACCAAATCATGGAGTTCAAGGCACAACTTTGCATAGAAGGCTTCAATTAAGAGTATGGCTCCAACTTCAGCTCCACTTTCTCACCCACAGGCAACAAGACCTCTCTCAGAATCCTCATTTCTCTTTCCGCCTCAAAAAGCCTCCAATTCCTCCAAATTGACGTGAAGGCTGCTTTTCTGAACGCCCCGCTTTGAGAAGAAATTTACATTGCACCCCCAACCAATATCACTGTTGCTGATGGGAAGGTAATCTCTTTAAAGAAGGCTCTATAGGTCCTCAAGCAGGCTCTGCTTTCCTGGTACAAAACACTGTTCAAATGGCTTGGGGAGGTTGGCTTCAACCAGTGCAAGGCGGATAAATGCGTGTTCTGGCGCGTGGAGACCTTCCTGTACGTGAATTTGGAAAAAATTGCAATCTTCAGTCATGATCTGGACTGCTTCTTCATTGAAATCTCATCTTGCTCCAAAATAAAGGACCTTGGTCCAGCCTCCCTACTGGTCGGAATGAATTTTGTTCACCTGGACAACGGCTTCAAAATTCACCAGCAATTGTAAATTAGCACATATGTGCTCAATATCCACTTCCCACTCACCAAACCTTCTCCACTGCTATCAAGCCAAATGGCAAAATTTTACCTTCCAGTGAAGAGGATCACCAGGATTTCCTCTCATCAGGGGCCAACTACAGGAAAATCATTGGAGAATTGAACCACATCAGCATCTGCACCCAACCGGACATAACTTTTGCAGTGAACTATCTTTCTCAATTTCTTGTCAAACCCAATCTCCACCACTACCAGGCAGAGCTACAGGTTCTAAACTATCTCCAACACTCTAGCTCCGTGGATCTCTTTTTCTCTTCAATCACTGCCTCCAACAACATGGTTGCTCACGTGGATGCCAACTGGGCTACGTTCCCCAGCACTTGCCACTTGATAATGGGCGTGGCCATCCAGTGGCTGGGCGGCATGGTGCTCTGGAGGTGCAAGAAGCAACCAACGCTATCTCTCTCCACAACCAAGGCTGAATATAAGGCTCTTGGGGACGCTGTAAAGGACATCAAGTGGATCAAATCCCTTCTCATGGACATTTCCCCCAGAGAGGCTGGAAAGACAACCACAGTATTTGAAGACAACAAAGGTGCTATCAAGCTGGCACTCAACCAGGCAAACCATGCCAGCTTCCATACCAAGCACATGGAACTCCAATTTCACTTCATTTGAAATGAAATCCTCAAGCAGGAAATCAAACTCCAGAAGTTTCTGTCAAAGAAAACCTTGCCAACTTCTTAACCAAACCGGTCTCCCAAATGGCGCTGCAGCAGGAGCTGCTAGGGCTCAAATTTAAAGCCTGATTTGAGCAAGGGAGGATGCTGGAATAATTACAGAGCTCTCATGAATATGCTCAAATCATCCTTTCATCTCTTTTTTGCTTTTTCCACTCCACTGCACTCTCTACTTTCTATTTTCCATTTTCTATTCTCTTGTCTGCCATTTTGTTCTCACAGGTGTCATGTCCCACCTCCTTTGTCCTGTCTGGTCTCCTGTCTGTCAGCTCTCACCCTCAAAGCCGCCCGTGACAACTTGAAAAGTTGCTGCAAATGCTCCAATCCAAGCTCACCTCAAGATTGCTCACCCATAAAGCCTTCTGCCTGACCCAGATCCTGGGGAATGCTCTCCTTGTGCAACCACAAGATTGCAACACTGACCCCTGATATCTGAGTCAGGTAAGCTACAATCAGATTCTCCTCAAGGCCTCATCTCATCCAATTGACTGATTCACAAAGCTTTCCCATCAGCTGGTCCCCAACCAAATCCGCCTCACCATCCAACCAACCTGCTAGGCTATTGACAAACCACAAGAATAAAAGTTTCCTTTTCTGCTGTTGTTTCCTCTGCTAAATTTCTCCTCATCACCAGAGTCTGTCTGTTCCTTTTAGTTAACTTGCTCAGAGATTGTTGTTTTTGGTTTTATCTGTTTTTTCTTCTCAGTTACTCACTACCAATGACATCCTTTTAGTTCTTGATTCCATCACATTTTTGGTTCTAGATTAGTGTTGAATAAGAATTTTGACACTAATGGATTTTTAAAGAGATTCCCGGCAAGCTGTTTTGCACAAGTCTTCAAACAGAGAGAGGTCATAGATTACCAGGAGAATTTATCACCAACTGGAAGTTTTTCCACCTTCACGTTTATCATTGCTCTTGGAGTGAAGTTGGGAAAAGAGATCAGGCAACCTGATTTTGTAACAGCATACTTGAATGCAAAACTTGAGGATGAGGAGAATGTGTATATGTTAATTCATGATGGCTTTAGAGAATGTTTGGTTGAAAAAAGACTGGAAACCATGAAGAAAATATGCATCAGAAGTTTCTTGTCTTCAGTTAAAGGGGAATATTTCCTCAAGCTGAAGAGATTCCTGTATGGATTGAAGCAGTCAGCTAGGTCATGGTATAATACCATTAGTCAGAACCTTGTACAGATAGGTTCAAAAATTAGTGAGGATGATCCATGTATATTTATTAGAAAGGATGCTATAATTTTAGCTTTGGTAGATGAAATTATTATTATTGGGAATGGTAAGTATAAAGTTGTGGAGACATGCAAGAAAGAGTCCAAGATAAAATATCTTGGTCTTGCACAACAGATGCTAGGGATGAAGTTTACTAAGTTAAATCATGGCATCAAATTGGATCAGAGCCATCAGTTGCGGCAATTATTAAGCAGTATGGCTTAGAAAATGCAAAGGAGTTTTGTACTTAAATGCATTCAAACCTCCATTTTGAGAATTCCACAGATGAACAGCATCTGGAGTTTGTTCAGTCAGAGAATGATCATAGGTCAGCTATTGGGTTGCTGAATTATTTTGGATAGTGTACAACACCAGATATTGCATTTTCAATTGGGATTCTATCACAAAACTTAGAGAAACCATGCATTAGGCATTGGTTAGCATTTGAAAGGGTTATGGGATATCTTAAAGGAAAGAATAGTCTGGGACTAAAGTTTTTAAAGTCAGAAAACTTTGATTTGGTTGGTTATTCTGATGCAAGTTGGGCAGATGGTCAAACTAGGGAATCAAGGATTGGTTTTGTTTTCTTCTTGGGGTCATGGATGTCCAAGAAGGTATTTGCAATAATTATTTCATCAAAAGAGACTTAGTATAGAGATCAATTAGCGGCTTCACAGGAAGCAAAGTGGTTGAGAAAGGTCTTAGAGGATACACATATGCCACAAGGGTTTGCATTGTTGTATTCTGATAACCAGAGTGCCATTGTGTTGGCCAAGAAAAAAGTGTTCCATTCAAGAAAGAAAAATATTGATTTTCACTGTTACTACATATTTGATACAGTTAACTGCAAAGAGATAGTGTTGAGGTATATGTCTACTGGAGCAATTATTGAGGATATCATGACTAAGGCATTATACAGAAAAAAGCATCAAGGCTTTCTCTCTAATATGCGTATGTCACCCCTTTTGGATTAAGGGGGTGTGTTAAAATACATAGGCACTGACATGTGTTCCATGTATAGGTGTAATCCAAATTTGATGCACATATGGGCCTCTACACCCATTGGACAACCACACAGACCACACAGGCCTGTGTGGATGTCACAGATTTGGGGAAAGGGGGCCCAAAATAAGGGAAATAGTTCATTTGGTACACAGGCCATCATGGGCCCATTGGGATGGATGGGCCAACCCAGCCAAATTGGCTTCTTTGGAGACTATTGGGCCCACGGTTAATTTTGGAAATACTTGGCCAGCCGGTCTGGCCTTCCAAACTTATCATTCCCTGGTTTTGGGCTTTAATGGCCTTTTGGGGCTACTGTTTCTTTCTCATGGCCCATTGTGGGGCCTGACAGCCCACGCAGGGCCATTGTAGGGGGGTAGAGGGACTCCAAATGCAGTCCCCCCACCCCAGTTGTGGCCATGGGAGCTGGGACAGATGGTCCTGGTACCCTGCCCCCCCCCCTTGCTTGACATTTCAAGGGAGGGGGATGGCTGGTGGAATACCACCAGACACCAGGACTTCCCAGGCTGGTCCCAGAAAAGCAACCCGCAGTGGGAGGGGATTTCATCACCCCTCCACCAGGCAAGGTGGCAAGATTGACCAATGAGGAGGGCCCATCCCCCCCCCCCCTTTACCAAGGAGGAGGAGCAACAACCCTGGGGGGATTTGACCACCTCTCCAGGGTAAAAAACGGGGCACTGTTCCCCCCCCATCACTAAGGGGGAGGCGCCAAGAGCTGGGAAAAAATAATCCCCCCCCTTTACCAAGGAGGAGGAGCAACAACCCTGGGGGGATTTGACCACCTCTCTAGGGTAAAAACCTGGGGCGCTCTTCCCCCCCATTACCAAGGGGGAGGCACCAAGAGCTGGGAAGACCCAATCCCCCCCCCCCCAGCCCACCTTTTTTTTTCTTGGTTTGCCTGGGAAGAAATTGATCCCAGGAAACCAGCAGGGGGTTCAACCACCCCTGCAGGTCACCCAGGTAAGAAAGAGGGGGTGGGACATGTCTGCCCATTACACCCCCCCCCCTTTGTGTGAGTAAGCAGACCCAGGTGTGTCCTGGGTCACACCTTTGCCATATGTGGGTCCATGGGCTGGTTGCATGATGCCACCAGCTGGTAAGTAAGGTCACAGAGGTAACAGGGCTGGTTTTAAGGGACAACCAGCCCCCAGAGTAAACAGCCAAAGGGCTGGTCCAGCCCCATGAGGGTGGAAACACCAAATTTGACCGGAACAGGCTGGTTGAAAGGGTATAGGGACTAACACCATGTGGGCTGATGTAGCCCAAACCAAGTAACAGGGCCTGTAGAGCCTTTAGTGCTCTTTTGGGGAGGAATTTTTTCCTTTTATCTTTTTGTAACATGCACCAACATGACAGCTAATCTTTTTTACTTAAGGAGCTCTTCTCCCTGCTGTTTTCCATCCATCAATTTGAATTAATCCAATCAATAATCTAACTTATTTCCCCTTGGCAAGAGCCCATTACCCTTTATAGACACAAAGTTTCCAGCATTTCTTTTGCTTTAATTACTGCTCCTCCTGCCACTAAGCTAATCGCTGGCTATAATTTTCAAATTTAACAGTTTGGTCCTATTTAGAATAGAAATATGATGCAAACTCTCTGGGTATTTAGAAAGAAGAGGGGCAGCACTGGAAAGGTATTATGATATAAAGAAATTATTTTTGCTCAATTTTCTGGAATATATTACAAGAAGATATTTGTTCCAAATGGAAGGCTGCATTATCTTTAGGCTCTCATATCATATGCTGCAGCTAATCATCTGAATTTTCATTAATTGTATTTAAATAGTGCATTCCTCAATGCTCCTCTAAATGAGGCTTTTTATCTTGCTTTTTGTTGGGGAATGAACCTGAATGATAATGAATAATTTCTTTGGTTGAATAAAGAAATAAATGGGTTTAAGCTGGAACCTATAGCCTGGTATAATTGTATTTTTCATTGGATCATTAGAAGAAATTTATCCTGCTCATTGTTGGATACATGTGTCTTCTATTGGGAGTCAATCAACCTTTCAGACTTTTTATTAACGAAACAAAAACTTGAAACCTTTTTTAAATACTTTTTGTGACCCAAGAAGGAGATTATCTTGGAATGAATTAAAAATGAAGGACCTTGTTGATACTCAAATTAAATTGGGAATATGGATAAATAAATTACATCACTAAATTGAAATATCACAATCTCACTATGTGGAATCAAGTTGTAATTACGGCAAAATGAATGAGTGCAATACTTTTGTCACTCTTGTGATTTCTGTATTTAATTCTGAAGCCCCAATTGATTAAGATGTAGATCAATGCAATAAAGCTGGTCACAACTATGAAGGGGAAGTTTTTACTCTCATCTATCTTGCAACTGCTACTAGACTGATTTATTTTATGCATTCAGAATTTTTTCCTGACTCTTGATAGGAAAAGAATACAATGGTTACATTCCATTGTTGATGTTCTAAATTATCTGCAGGAAACCATGGGTTTATGCCTGTATTTTCCAAAAAAAAAAATAATAGATGCTCTTGCTACCTATTCCAATGCAAATTGCAGAAATTTTCAAAAAATATCAGTTTTCTACTTATACAAAGAAACCGTTCAAAGTAGAATAGAAACAAAAATAAACCATGAATTACAGAATGATTGATAAATCTCAAAATATTATTATATATTTGGATTCCTCACCCAAAATAAGGTAGGGTCACCCACTGACCCCACCCTTGAATTCCAACCTCTTATATTTTTAAAAAATATTTACAAGAAAATGGCCCAAAACCACAACACCACTACAACTGATTTTTTGGCCTTTTTAATATTTCATGTTTATTTTCATGTGTAGGTTTCACGCCTAAAATTCACTCAGACTTGGATTTTTGTGTATATTTTTGGAGTTAAACCTGTTTTTATGTTCTATCACAGTTCCTGTGTGCAGCCCCACATCCATATGAAAACATTTACATGCGCCAGACACTCAAAAATCAAGCACCTGTCAGGAAAACGGCATGCAATATGCTTCTGGCTGCGGATTACTGATATCCACCCGCGGCTGTCAAGCATTGGTACATCAAAACTTCCTAAAGAACTTCTGACAACTAGGTAGCACAGGAACATGCTACAACCTATATGCATCTATCATGCATATGTAATGATGTGAATGATGGATAGAGGGTGATTTTTGTAGAATATCTATACTGATCACTCACTGATCATCAACCACTGTTGGCTGCCAGCTTCAGTGTTTGGCCATCCCGGGATCCAAATCTTGGTGATTATATTGCATAACTCGATACTTACTAGATCACCCATGACTGTCAGGGGTAAGCTTCAGTGTTTGGCCATCCTTGGATCCAAATCTTGGTGAGGAGAGAGCAGGGTCCTAGGGCGGGTGGATGTTGAGGCTTTATAGATATTTAAAAGGTATGTGAAATATGAGAAAAGTGTTAAATTTGGTGAGTATTGGCCTTGAAATAGTTGTTCCTTACCGCATATTCTAACACCCCTTCCCACAATGAAGCCCCTACACCATCCCCAGGGCAGTTGTCCCATTGGCATTTTTGGTGGCGCCCAAAGCTTTGGTCACAATGTTGGCTAACTGGGTTCTTGAGCTTGTCCATTTGAGACTGATGCCTTCGCGCCTGATGAGTTCATTAACAAAATAGAAACCATGGTCTAGGTATTTGGTCCGCTTCTCCAAGCCATTACTTGTTGCAATCAATATATGTGCTTTGTTGTTTTAGTGAATGGTGGATTAAAATTCAAAATTGAGGTCAGCTAGGGTCAGCGGCAATTGAGCCAGCAACTGAGAAACCTCTGAAAAAGCCAAGTACTTGGCTGCACAGGTAGATAGTGCCACATCTGTCTGCCATCTTGCCCTTCATGCCAATGTGCTATCATTGTATTGGATTACTTATCCACTTGTAGATTGTTCATGTTCTCCACCAAAACTTGCATCAACCCACATGGAGAGGCCACCCAAACTGCCTTGGGTGAATGGGAGACATTTTGTCAAGGTATCCTTTAAGTACTCAACAAGGTGGTCAAGTTCTTTCCAGTGCGCTGCTGACGGTGATGAAATAAACCTTTCAAGGAGATTGACCACATATTTTATGTCAGGATGTGGTCCACATGCAAGGTACATGAGGGAACAAACTATGGATTTGTACTCTGTTATTTGTATAGGATCCCAGTCATTTGTGTCAGCCTCCTTGATCCCAAGGTCCTTGCTACCTTTAAGCTACCAGAGATGATGGAATAAATAATAAATATATTATTAAAAGATTGCAGAAATAATCTGTAAAATATTTTGATAAAGCAAATTCAAGGCAATATGGTTTGGTTATTAATAGTTTTTATTCATCAATATTAATAAAATTATTATTAAATGAATAAAAAGAGGGGCCAAAATGATATTGGGGATCTTTAACACCTCCTCTTCAGGGAACTCACTTTGAAATCCATAGACCTGGTTACTTTGGAACCTTTAATTGACATTCTTAAAGGAAATATTTCCCAAAGATAATATATATATATAATATATGGTGGAGTGGCAGGGCTTTTTAACCAAGCTGCCACAACAGAAAAAGGATAAGAAAATTACTGGTATAGTATTTGGTTCTTTAGGTACCTCTTTGGGACGTGCACTGATGGGTTTAAACCTGTATCTGGGATAAAAGGTTGTTCAGAAGTTTAAATTTATAAAAGGGGGTTTGGGATGGATAATATTAATCAGACTAAAGCCATAAATAACTCACTTATCTCTTATTATCATTTTATCACTTTGGAACGGTGTCTGGATGTATATATAACTGGGTCTGGGGTATCAATAAACTCAAAAAGGGCTCTTTATTTATAGCTTTTTTGGTCACAATTCTGTCCTTCTGAGGGCTATAGGGGCCCAAAGGGACAGGCGCTAAGGCTAGCAGGGTAACAAGCAGTAGTCCATCATGCTTTCTCGGTGCTATAACACGGTTAGCAGCTAATTCTACAGGTTAAGGGAATTATTCAATTATTTGCTTGATTGATTGGCATGTGAATGACACCTTATTAATTCACATGACTTTGATTTATTTATTTATTCCTAGTAGATATTCTCAGATTGTTAACATGTCTTCTTAGTAGAACTTCCTAAGGTCACTCTGATGTAATGTAGGTTCTCATTATGTATTAATAAGTGCAAACAAAAGCATAATAATGCTTTTGGTCTTAATTTTCGAAATTCTGCTTATTTAATTATGATAATTAATTAAAAATATATATCATGGGAAAGTATATAATATTTTTGCATATTCATTTTCCTCAGATTTTCATGGAAATTTGATGTCTTAAAGTGCTTATATTTGTCACTTTAAGGTAGGTTTTGAGGTTTTTAAATCTGCTGTTATCTTTTTTTGACATTATCTTTTTTTATTCAATATATTCAGTAAAAATATGTAAAAGGTATTTTTAAGTGATTTTACAATTATTATGTATACTTCTAATCATGCTCTACCCACGAAGACATTTATTAAATATTTGGCATGTCTCTGTCTGTGTAGAAGCATGTTTAGGTTTTACCTCAAGTCTCCCACCATCAGAATGTCAAGCCAGCCCATATTCCCGCTGCTGCATACTTTTCAGATGCCCATGACTGCATACCTGGCTTTTCATGTAATTTGGACAGGGTGGAGCTGCTGCTCAGCTGTGCGCAGGTATCTCAGTTTCTGTGGCTGCGAGTGGGAATTGTGACAAATCACTTTTCCGCACGTAACTCTTCAAATATACATAATTCACAGATTATGACTGAATTTTCACTGTGAAACCTATACATGGGGTTTCATGTGAAGCATTAAGATGCCCAAAATCTCAAAGCCATGCCTCCTTTGAATTTTTCATTGATTGTTTAAAAATGTAAGGAGTGAGAATTTGGGGTGGCTGTTGGTGAGTGGCCCTACCTTAAATTTAATGGAGAAGCTGAATTTAAAATAACATTTTAAGATTATTTATTCCTTAATATATTTTTATTCTATTCTTTTATATTTTTTTTTTCTGTTACTTTTGAAGATTGCTCTGTAATAGTAGAAAGCTGACAATTTGTAGCTACCTGAGTTCTCAACAGTGGAGCCCTTGTGGTAAATATTTTCTACAGGTAATTGCCAGCAATTTCCTGAGAAAAATTTTCCTGATCAAGCGTCATGTTTTCCCCTTTTGTCTGTACCCTGATGCCCACAATTTTGTCTACCAACTTTTTCCACTTGATCTTTAGCTTGCTCTCCACCACTTCCCTGAATTTCTGCAACATCTGGTTTGAAGAGGCCATTACCAGTCAATCATCAACATGCAGCCACACCACCACAAATTCATTTCTGTCCTTGAACATGTACAGGGAGTCCTCCAGCTCACTTTCCTGGAGTCCAACCCCCTCCACCACCAACTTGGAATGCTTCCACAAACATCTGGTCACCTGCCACTTACTGTACATTGATTTATTCAGTTTCATGACATATTCTCCCCACTCTGGACAAACCAGGATCAACAGCTGGACATAAAACTCACCTGCAATTGGGCCGTAAAGGTAAGCTGTGCTGACATTGAAATTTTCCAGGGGATATTTGCCATGGTTGGCTATTTCAAGGAGCATCCGGAAAGTGTTGATGGAGGCCGTTGGTGCGTAAATTTCATAAATGTAAACCCCCATCTTCCATATACAGCTCTTTTCCACGTATCAAGACTTCCATTAAATCAAAGTGCCTTCTGCATCCCTTTGTGTGCCAGGAAAAAATTTTCACCCAGGAACTTCATCCCCTTGTGTGGCCAAACTGGCTTCCATAATTCTGTGTTTTCAAATTTTTGGATTTTTTCTTTGCCCAATTTCAGCCATTCCAACGCCCACTACCCTTTCAGCGCCTCAGGCATCAATTGAGGCACGGCCAGCTTGACTTTTTCTTTTCAGGCCATCACTTGCTCACTGCTCTGCCTCTGCCTTTTTGTCTGTTGCCACCTTGCCCAGTTGTACTTGAGTAATGATATCCACTGGCAAGTCCATTATTGTTTGAACTGGCAAGTTTTGAAAAAAGGGGAAGACAGTGAATGTGGAGTGGATGATGCGCCTCTCTTCTTCCAACCAGAAGAGCCACCCGGCTCCTCCAGAGGGAAAACTAAGAGGCACCAGTGTTGGCTTCTTTTGTCTAGCTTGGTGTGTTGCTTGGGAGGTATGTGAATAATACCCTCCACACCAAAAGGGTAAATTATGGCACAGTTTGGCTTGGTAAAGGAAAGCAGTTCTTGTGGGGTCTTCCTGCTGGTCCTAGAGTTTGGTAGGCGGCTTATGATGTTTTCTGCAACTTATTGAGAGAACAACCAGAACTTGTTTTTCATATACCTTTCATTCAGCATAGTTTGGGGCATATTCCCCAGAGTCTGGTTGACCCTCTCAGCCTTGCTATTCTGCTCCAGATGATATGCAGGAATGGCCTCCATCTTTAACCCCCAAATCTTCCAGATTGGGCTTCAGCAATCCAATGTACTCTGCCACATTATTGCTACATATGAATTTTGGGTACCTCCCCTTTGTGTTATGGATGTTCTCAAGCCAACCCAAAATCTTTGCTGTAACCTTGGACCTTTATTTCAGTATTGCAATAAAAGTGTAAGTAGACGCGTGGTCTCTGAAAACCAATAGGAAACTAGCCAATACCAGTTCCTCTTTGAAAAGCCCTGCAATTTTGGTGACAAACAAATCAAGGGTTTCATCTCTTACAATGCCTGAAACAACGTCTGGAGGCCTCTTTTTGAGGCTCTTTGAGACAGCAAATCTCTGACAGAAGAAGGAACGCCATGGGACACTGATTTTTTCTGGATAATGATTTCTTGGGAACTGCCGTACTATGGCCTTGGACGCATGGCTCAGGCATACATGCCATTTATAGGTATTTAAAGAAGGCTTGGAAGTAACTTTGATTTCTAGCTTGCACAACACATGGTTAGGGATTGTCTAACAAAAATTCTGGAAAGAAGTATCATAGACATTCCCATGGGGATCCTTAAGGATTGCCTTTAAACCTTTGTAAGTCAATTTCAATCCCTCCGCTAGCATCTGTCCTGTCAATAAGATGATTCCATCAATGCCAGCACATAGATAGACTTAATTGATGGTCATTGTACCCATCCTTGTTGGGATAGTGAGGCTGCCAATGGTTGAAGGGAGTACGTGGTGCCTGTCAGAAGCTAAGAAAAATCTTTGTGGTTGAACCAGCATATGTGATGGAAGAAAATACTGGGAGGGGCCAATCACATGTGCGCTGGCCCCAGAATCCAACAGAATCTCCCCTCCATCAACTTTTGGCATATTGACAAATCCAATGTGATCCCATTTTGGATTCTTGCAGGGGGGGGTCTTTGCGGTGGTAGGTATCATGAAAGATGGTTTGAATGATTGGGAGGGGAAGAGGTTATCTTCCCCATCCTGAAATTGGCCCAGAAGATGTTGCAATACCCATACCAGTGACCCTCATCCCCGCAATATAAGCGGGTGCACCCATAGGCATCCAGGAGTGCCCCCATCTTGTGTTTCCCTGTGTAGAAAGCAGCTTGGTCAATAGGCAACCTGGGTTTAGCTGGTGGAGCCCTGTTCCCAGGGCATCTTTGTGGAGTAACCTAACTTCCCCTGACCGCTTGTATCTTTTCCAGCTCCATGATAATGACTGTCCGGGAGGCCTTAGGGTGTAATTTTCCAATTGCGCCCTGAAGTACATTTGCTATGTAAAGGAACCAAGTTACAGAATTTGTGTTGTTTATTTGCTGAGAGACCAAGTACTTGTAAATCTTTTTGTTGATCCCCTGAGGCTCAATAGAAATTGACTGTACAAGGAGGCCAATAAACTCATTGCATGAAATTTCAAGCAAATTAAAATAAGCCATGATTGTGTGGAAAGAAGTTATCCCGGTCATGTTGGCTTCCAGAGCGGTAAGCAATGCAATCATTCTACCCGCAACTGCAAGATGATGTTGCCTGTTTGAAAGCTTGCAGGTATTGACAAGTTTCTTGTAAATTTCCCTGCCATACTCCATCTGAGACGCCTCAATAATGGCATAGAGCTCATTTTTGACCAAGTTGCAAAGTAAGTTGACAATAGCCCTATCTTCCAAAGCAACTAAGGTATCCAAGGAATGTGGGATCATTATCAAAAGCGTTTCAATGAGTTTGATCTCTTGCCCCCTCCCACAGGTTGAAGTTGGATCTGTCAAACACCAGTATTGGCCTCTTGGTATTGATGTTCCAATGGAACATCATTGGTTCCTTTACAAATTTCAACGCCAGAGGTTTGCTGATTAGTCACATGGGTTTCTCAATGTGTGGTGCTATTGATTGGTTTTGAGTTTCTTTGTTGGTTTCCATATGTCCCATGGCTGCCTCAATGCGCTGGAATTGTTGGTTAAGAGTGGATTTTAGGGTTTCAAACACAATTCAAACTTGGTTTTGGATACAAATGATGACGGGGTCTCCTGATTTCCCATTGCACCTCTGTCTGAATTGGATCCTTCTCTGGTGGTGTTCCTCTTCAACCAATCCTCTTTTTTATTTTGGTATTGCTTATCCATAAAACTAAATCTGCTTGTTAGTAGGGTTCCGCCAGCTTTTAACCTCTATAATATCTATTTTGATCACCAACTGATCATCCACCACCGTTGGCTGTCAGCTTCAGTTTTTGGCCATCCCAGGATCCAAATATTGGTGATTACATTGCATAACTTGATACTTAACTGATCTTCTGCCACCGTTGGCCATCAGCTTTAGTCTTTGGCCATCCCGGGATCCAAATCTTGGTGAGGAGGGAGGAGGGTCCTGGGGAGAGTTGATTTTGAGTTATTATAGCTATTTGAAAGGTATGTGACATATGGTAAAAGTGTTAAATGTGGTGAGTATTGGCCTGTGACATAATTGTGCCTTACTGCATATTCCAACAATTTGAAACCTCCAAAAATTAAATGAAAAACACAAAAATCAAATTATGAAATAGACAAATTTAGGAGAACAATAATAAAGATTTTCACAAAAACAAAATTATCAGATCTTTATGAACCACAAATCATATCAAAGAGTTCCCTTAAAAATGATTAAAGATTACCAAAATGATCAGAAGATGACGGAAAATCTATAAATACCCACATTTGATCAGTAAATTGGTCAGAAAAGGGTAATTGTAGATTCTTGGTAATCTTCTGATCATTCTGGTAAATTTCAATAATTTTTAAGGGAAATGTTTGGTATTTTTTGTGGTCACAAAGATTTGATAACGTTATTTTTGTGACAACCTTCATTATTATTTTCCCTAATATTTCTGTTTTATAATTTGATTTCTATACTTTTTATTCATTTTTTGAGGTTCAAAATCATCCTCTGTCCATTTGTTACATTATTTAATATGAAAGAGGCATGCATAAGGGTTGTAGCCAGTTCCTGCAGTACCTGGCTGTCAGAAGTTGTCCAGACGGCTTTGACGCGCGCATGCTTGAAAGCTGCAGCCCGGAATCTTTAATATGAGGCTATAATTAGATTAAATGTGGTTTTCCTGACAGGTGCCTGCATTTTGAGTGTCAGGTGCATGCAACAGTTGTCCTATGGATGCAGGGCTGTGCACAGGAATTTTGACAAAATACATAACTGGGTGTAACTCCTAAAATATACACAACACTCCAATTCTGAGTGAATTTGAGGTGTGAAACCTATACGTGACAATACACATGAATTATTAGAATGGCCAAAAAATAATTTGTAGTGGTGTTGTGGTTTTGGGCTATTTTCTTGTAAACATATCCAAAAATATAAGTAGTTGGAATTCAAGGGTGGGGTTAGTGAGTGAACCTACCTTATTTTGGGTGAGGAATTCAATTCCATAATGATAATTTGAGAATTATCACTAATCTTGTATTTTATTATTTTTTTATTCTACTTTGAAAGGTTGCTCTGTACACGTAGCAAGCTGACACAAGCACAAAAAATCCCACAAGTTACACCTCATCCCAAATCTTTTGTTGCATCTGTCCTCTGGGAACTTTTCTCCCTCATCCTGATTCTTTCCTCATTTCTTCCTGACTCTTCCCCCTTCCCAATCTCCAAATCACCCATCTATATCATCTAAATCTTCTCTCCCTCCTCTATCCTTACAACTTCTATCCATCTTCCTGTGAACTTTCAATCTCCTACTTTACCCAAGAGCCTTCTTATCAAACCATGACATCTATGCCAAATCACCTCCTCTCTGTATTTTTTGTCTCAAGGCTTTTCTAACTCAATTTCTTTTTATTTCATCTTGTGAGAAAATAAAATCAGGCCTCTTTGTTCTTTTCCCCTCATCAAGTCTGAATGCCTTCTTCAGTCATTTTACTGTAGTACTTTCTTGAGTCCTCTTTCTAGTGTCTTTTGTTGAACTCACTTCCTCAGCAGATCCATCTTCATTGGTGGTATTCAATTCTCTTTCCTTTCAGACTTGTTTTTGGTTCTCCAGAAATTCATTCTTTCATTCCATTTCTCATCACAACTGTCCTATTGCAATTGGCTTGCATCAAAGCACTTGAAGAAAACCAGTTTCTGATCTATCTAAAGATGGAAAAAATCAATCAAAAAATACTTATTACCACTATCAATCCATCCATCTCTTCACTTAAAAAACCTTCACCATATGGAGAATGTGCATGAACACTCTAATAAATCTAGCTAAGCTTCAAGAAATCATTGTCTCATACAATAATTAACTCATCCCTGAGGAAAAAACCATTCTCACCTCAATTCTGATCTCCAAGATGTTGGCTCCAGTTCACACAAGTTTTATAAACTCTAACAACAAAGGGGACACCAAACTGATCTGGAAAGACATTCTGAAGCACTTTTTTCCTCTCAAACTTCAAATCAAGCCAGATTCTACAGTCTCTCTTAAAAAATTACCTTTAAAAAAAGCAAAATACCAAACTTTATCCTCAAAGTCAAATCAGGTATTAACAGAATGCATAAAATTGGCATCAACCTCCCTCAAGATTTCCTTGCCTGAATGATTCTTTGGAACTTTTACAACACCTTTGAGTTGATCAAGCAACAGGTTAACAAACCTAAGGCTCCACTGAATCACATCCAAATCTGTACTAAAAAACCTTCAAATTCACATGAACAAGCAACAAATCCACTCCCCCAATTATGGTGCACCATTCCCATCTTCCAGTTTCACATCTCTTTTCATCAATCCCTCCGTAAAATGAAAGCCTCAAAGACACAATAACTTGGCCAATCATCCAAAGCATTGATGCCAGATGCTTCATCCAAAACTCCATTCCAAACCCAATCAAGAGCCAGAACCCCATGTCAGCAAACCTTTGTGCTTTTTCTCTGACTCACACCTGTTCATTATTTAATCTGGTTTCTCAACTCACATGACCACTGATTGTTTGGTTTTCACACATATAGATAGGTACAAAGAAGGAGGAATGATCAATTCAAGCAGAGTATCTGGATTTTTGGTAATCAATGGGGAAGGAGTTGTTATATTGCATCTTGATAATGGAACCCTGACTCTAAAAAAAGTTCTCTTTTTTACCAAACTCTGTTTTAACCTATTTTCACTTCAAAATTTACTTTCAGATGGTTTATCTGTTGCCTTTGGCACCAAATCAGTTTCCCTGCCCTTAGAAGGTCAACTTGCAATAGAAGCTTTCTATTCAAAACATATACCTTGCATCATATTTTCCTTCTCTGTCCCAAAATCCTTCTGGAAATTGTCCAAAATCCTCCACAAATCACTGTGACATGTCAGTTACCACTGTCCAAGACATAAGCTGGGACTAACATTGAAGAAATTCTCTGACTTCCAATCATGCACCTTTTCAAAAATTACCAGAGCCTCATTTGCAAATTGCACCTCTAAAGCTGACAAGACCTTCTCTGAGATTCAATTAGACATAATAGGACCACTTCCAAAGTCTAGATCCAGCCAAAAATTCTTCCATAACTGAGTAGACCCTTGAATTAAATTTTTTGTTGCTATTCCCATCCCCAGCAAGGACCCCATTCCTCAGAGGCTTGTTAATTTGATCAATTTTGAAGGGAAGAAATTTGAGTAACTTGCTAAAACCATTCATTTAGATCAATGCATTGAATTGAAAAAATCAACTATGGGTGCAAGAAAAACTTGATAAACCAAACCTTCTCCAATTCATACACACCTAAAAAAACTGATTTGGGTAAGAGCTCAACAGGAAAATTCTGGAATTACTTTGCACCATACTCCTAGACTCAAAATTACTAAAAAACCTTTGGAGGGAATTCTTTTCAGCAGTCACTCTGACTCTAAACCAGATTCCCTCTCAAAACAGTAGGAAATCTCCTCAGAAACTCTTCAAAGATCACTCATTTCCTCTTTCCCACTTTGAGGCTATTGGGAATCCAGTTTCCTATCTGATCCTGCCTAAGGATCTTGGGTGCAAATTGTGTCCTCCTTGCAGACTGGTTACTCTGATTGGATAATTTCCATCTCTTCAATCATAACCAATTCTAACCCTCTCCAACAAGATTGGGGAAACCAGACACATTCAATTCCTCAATTAATCCTCCAAACCTAAAAGTACCAAGTCCTCCAGCAATTAATGCTTCACAGAAATGCCCAAGCTACAAGCTATTCTCTCTGGACTTTCCAATGAAACCACTGGAAAACACTTTAATAATGCTAATCCCTGATGAACTGCTGACTCCAACACTCCTTTTAATATCACCTCCAAATAAGCTGGTGTAATTTCAACCTCTGTGTTTCAGAATTGTGAAAATCCAGAATCCTTTGACCCTTTAAATCCAAGCTGAAACCCAAGACATACAGCCATTACTCAAAAATAATTGATCCAAACATGTTCAAAGAAGTCAAGAAGGTTTAGTTGGACAAAATAAAAGAACACAACTTCTGGTAAACAAAAACAAAAACCCTTCTCACTGCCTACACACCACCTGGGATACAATGGTTAAACCAGATACCCTGTCCTCAAAATAGAAATTCAAGGCTTGAATTTTAATTCAGGTTTTCTTGCACCTTCCAGTAATCGGATATGCAAGGACCTTTGGTCCCATGGGTAAGTTTACCTCTCTTGTACTCATTCTTCTAATTGTTACTGATAAGGAGCTGCGTATCTGTCAGTTTTAAATCAATATTGCCTTCTTATTTCCTCCACTTGAAGAAGACATCTTCAATGAAATTCCACAGGAGTCACACAAAACTGCCCCGTTCCTTAAACTTTTTAAAATTTCTCTGAGTTTTCAAACAAGCTCAAAAAACTTGGCATTCAACTCTGAAAAATTGATTCAAGGACCTAGACTACTAGCAATGAACTTCCAATCCCTTTTTTTACATTCATAAAGATTGTGACTCCTTCATCTTCTTTCAATTCAATCATCTGTTTTGTTTTGGTTGAACCAAATTCTTTGAAAAGTTCTTCTTACTCAGGTTTCCAAAATCCTCTTCTCATTATCTCAACACAATCCTAGGTATAGATTTAAAAATAAAAAAAAATTCAATCCATCTCAGCAAAAAATCCTAAATTGAAAATTTTCTTGAGATTTTTAAACTGGTTTACTGCAATGGAGTAGCTACTTGCCTAACTTTTAAAAACCATCTTACCCTGGAAACCAAATCCAATGAAGAAGAATTTAACAATCTAGGCATGAAATATCAAACATTCACAGGCATTCTCAGCTACCTGGCCTGTTCCACTGAACCAGATTTATCAGCTACCGTCTCTCTGCTTTCCCTTTACAACCATTAACCTAAAATTCATCACCGGAAGGATTAAATTCACTGTTTGAAATAATTAAAAGTAACTGTTTCTCTCTCTCTTGTCCTCAATCCCAATCACTCAAATCCTCCATTAACAAAATTTTTCTCTGATTTTACTGGAGCTTTCAATCCCAGTTCTTGAATTTCTCAAAGTGGAAACATCTCATTTATTCTTGGATGTTCAGTATCTTAGAATAGCAAAAACAAAGAGATATCTCTATTTCATCCACCAAATCAGAACTTAAATATCTATCCAAAAAATCTTGAGAAACTCTTTGGCTATCTGGCATTACATCTGATCTATGGCAAAATTCCATCAATCCCACTGGTTTTCACATCAAAAATAAGGGAATACTTGAAAAGCATGAAAAATTTGGGCCAAACTCAAAAACTAAGCACCTGAACATAAGATAAAATATATTGGCCATCAGTACTTCAACAATAATATCATAGTCAAGGAAGTAGACACCTTCAAAATGATTTCCAAAAGCCTTACCAAGGCCTGCTCCCTGAAATTGTTTCAAATTCTGGTACAAAGATTCTCTCCAACTCTTCTCTTACCATTTGACACTTTTTGTTAAAATTCTGGCTCCAAATCTGTTCTCTTCATTGCCAAGCTCATTTGCATCAAATGCAAGCACCACAAATGTCACAGTTTAAACCTCATCCTCACTCTTGTGCTGCATTTCTCTTCCAGGAAATTTTCTCCCTCATCCTGATTCTTTCCTCATTTCTTCCTGACTCTTAACCCTTCCCAATCTCCAAATCACTTGTCTATACCATCTCAATATTCTATCTCTCCTCCATCTTCCCAACTTTTATCCATTTTCCTGTGACCTCTCAATCTCCCCCTTTCCTCAAGAACCTTCTTATCAAACCATGACCTCTATTCCAAATTACCTCCTGTCTGAAATTGTTGTCTCAAGGCTCTTCTAAATCAAAATAATGTTTCTATCATTTGGTGAGAAATGAAAATCAGGGCTCTTTTTCTTTTCCCCTCATCAAGTCTGACTCCCTTCATCTGTCATTTTACTGCGCTAATTTCTTGAGTTTTCTTTATCTAGTGCCTGCTGCTCAACTCCCTTCCTTAGAAACCCATCTTTATTGGCAGTAAAATTTGATTCCTTTTTCATCAATTGTTTTCTCCATCAATCTCTCAGCCATTGTCACTTGTATCAATCTCTCAAGTATATTTATTTTCAGGCTGGTTTTTGGGTCTTCAGAAATCCATTCTCTAATTCCTTTTTTCATCAAAAACTGCAGCAACACCCATGTGGTTTTGACAGCCTTTTCAAAGCTGTGGCAAGATTCAGTCAGTTTTGATGACCTTGTCCAACCTTCTGAAAGTTATTGCTTTTGCAATGGCTGAAAAAACAGGGTGTTTTGGGCAGTTTGAACTTCCTGGGCTGCCAGAAGTCCCCCCGCTGGTGTGTCAAGAGGGAGACTCACCATGGTTTGGTATAAAATGCCTTCATGGTGTGGGATAACACAACTTCCTGTCGTTGAATAGGACACATTCATGGCATGGGATAGCATTCCTTTCTTGTGTGGGGTAACCTGCCTTCCTTGTGTTGGATAAAATGCCTTCCTGTTGTGGGAAAGCACACTAAAAGGCATTAATCTAGTAAAAAAATCACTAGAATCATGCCTTTTTCTAAAAATAAGCATAGAACTTAAATTTTGGAAAGGATGAATTTGTGCTGGGCCCAAGAATAATCCAAAGAAGGAATATTGAAGACAAGATATTATAAAGAGAAATTGGGAATAATGATGAGTTCAAAATTTACAATTCTTTGTGAATTATTACTCATGGAGCATTGAAATCCCCAAGGAATGATAATTAATCCATGGTGGCTTTTAATTTTTTCTGGTTTTGAAATTTTCTTTTCAATTTTGAATTTCTTTTTATCAGTTTTTCCATTATTTTTTTGTAATTCTTCTTTATTTTTGTTAATTTTCATTAATTTTTATTATTCCTTCAAACCCATTTTTCAGGTATTCTATCTCTCCCTCTTTTTTTTAAATGACTGATTTATTGATTTTCATTATTTTTTTTCAAGAAAAAAATTCTATCTCTCAATATCATTCAATATTGCTTAAAATCCTTCAAAAAAAGGTTTCTCCTTCCATTTATGATTTATTGAAATCCTTCCCCAATATTTTCAATATTTTTTTTTTGATATTTTGCTTGTGCTTTTTTTTAATTTCAACCAATTTTTCATTTTCTGCAATTGATTTCCATTTTATTTTTATTTTCTTTTTTGTTTCCAATTATGTTGATGTTTCATATGATTTCTTAGCCCTATCAATTCATCATCATTGCCCAAATTTGAAAAGTTTTCAGGGGGTAAAAGCTCTTCAAAAAATATGAAGATCAATATCATCTAGGATTTTCAATGAGTACTCTTTTCCACTGCAGTTCCCAAAATTGAAAGATTGAAAAATCAAAGCAACATTAATTCATGGGGGAATGAATAGAGGCAGGACACTGCAGTGACTTCCAAACCACATAAATTTCTGGACTTGGGGTATGAAGAAATTTGGTGCCCCATAGAAATTTTAAAAATAAGAAAAATTAAAAACTCAATAATCAAGATCTGAGACATTAAAAAAGATTACAATGAATAATCGGAAAATTAAAAAACCCAATAATTGTAAAACCAAACCTATAAAAAAACTAAAACATCCCAAATTCAAAAATTTCACATAATAATCCAGAAAATTGAGATAATTCTTACGCACTTGTCACATCTTTGTTAATGGATTGTTTGAGCTTTGTCACTTATTGTTAAAAATTTTTTACCAGCTATTATTTCTGAATCAATTTTCACAGAAGGCCTAGATGACTTCAAAACGCATTTTTTAAGTTTCCCAGTGCTATTTTTGGGGCGCGAAAGTTTTTACCTAACAAGAAATTGATTCAAAAGAATCTCTTCAAGTTAGCTATTTTACTGGAACAACAGGTGTCGATTTTACCATTAATGTTGTAGGCCGAATTTGAGCTTTAAAATTCTATTCAAATTAACATCTCTGCATGTGAATTTCTATTGCACAAGCTCATATAACACTTGCAACCGTGTTGTGTCAGCTCAGCAAGTTGCAGACAGTTTTGGACCATTCTCAGGTTGAATATTGAATGAATTTGGCTAGGATGACAGGATAAAAAAGTTGAGATTTCTTTTTCTGTATGAATAAGATACATGTGGTATTATCTTTTTAACTTTTTATTTAAAAGCTCCTTATATTATATAGTCAAAAAAATTTTACCTAGAATGAAAGTATAAAATATTTTAGATTTCTTTTGCTGTATCAATATGATATGTGCAGAATTATCTGGTCAAATAGGCTTGTGTTTTGTAAAGAAAAAAAGGGTAGAAGATCCATGAATTCCAGGGGTATGCGTTTATGCAGTCTATTTTGTTCCCATCATTCTTATAATTTTATTGATAGTATTATCTTCAT
Source organism: Puccinia polysora (assembly GCA_025617555.3). Taxonomy (NCBI): domain Eukaryota; kingdom Fungi; phylum Basidiomycota; class Pucciniomycetes; order Pucciniales; family Pucciniaceae; genus Puccinia; species Puccinia polysora. The sequence continues at coordinate 35,000,455 of CM062613.1, read as the reverse complement.
ATTACCATAGTCACTGCCATAACTCATATCCCCATGGCTAAGACCATAAAACCCGTCTCCCAGCGAAAATTCCCACCTCTGGTTGGTAGAAAAGCCCATTGTGCAACTCAGAAAAGCAAAAGTTCAATCAGTAAGGTCTGAGAGAGAGGAATTGCAAATGAGAAAAGCAAAAATAAAAAGAGAAAAAAAAGCACACAGTGGATGTAAAAAAGATCTACGCCTGGTTAGGGGTCCGCGGCCTCATCATTGACAATGCCATTGCCATCAGCTGGGGTCCTAAGCCTTTGATCATACATTCCCCAATCTGCAATTATGTTTCAACCCATGTGATGGCCACCCACCCTGCATTTATCTGCTCATTGAAGTAGAAAAAGTCACTCTCTCAGTGCATTTTCTGTTTTTTTGCAGTGTTTTCTTTTGCTATTTTGACTTCCAACTCATTGTTGTAATACATGATGGGTTTTATGTGGTTTATTCCAGTCATTACCTCCAGTCTCTTTGAGAAACACCCCCATCCTAGTTGCCCACCCCAAAGCCATGAATTTTGCATTGAAGGTGGAGGTTTCCACCAAAAGCTGCCGTTTGCTGGCCCACAAAATGGGTGTATTGTACAGCATTCTCATTTGAACTTGGGTAGCATGGCCAAACTCTCAACCCCAAATGGTTTCCACCCACACCCTGAAAGGGCAAGAATTTTCATGGGAAATGATCTAAAAGCTGAGTGTGCCACAGTCTTTTATTTTGCCTATCAAATGGTGAACTGCCACCCAGTGTTGAGTGGCTGGAAACTTTGAGAGCCAACACAAGAAGCCAACCACATGTGCAGGTTAGGGCAAGTGGCTACCGCCAGATAGTTGACCAACCCCAGGATTTCCAGGTAGCCTTTAGGGTTGCTTATATCCTACCCTTGTTTGATGGTCATGATGCTATTATTTTTTGGAAATGATGTGGCATGATTCCTGGTTACAAAGCTGCGCCTATGTACCCCTCCTGTTGCTCCTTGATGGAGCCATCCTGATTCTGCTAGATTGTGGTCAGCCATTGTGCATTGGTGAGTTTCTTCCCTTTGAGGAGATGCTTTAAATTCAAAACTCCAAACCAGTTCAGCTGGTAAATCTCCATCTGGAAATCTGGCTGCCAAATGGGGCAATACTTCTGCTTCTTGGCTGCCCAAGATGTCTGCAGGGCTGTGAGTGTTTTAAAAAGGTGTTTAGTCTTGATCAAATCCAATAATTGGTCCGCCTTTTGGGAGATTATTGAATGTTTTGTGTAACTCCCAATTGGAACAATGGCCTGGGTAATATGAGCTTGCTGATCGTGATTGTTCAGTAACTCTGAAAAAGAATGTTTTTGGAAAAATTCTTGCTCTTTGTTCAGGATTTGGTCAAAAGATGGAAAATTGATTATTTATAAAAAGGCAGGCCTTTCCAGAGCAACTTCCTCCCCACTGGAGTAAGGGAAATTGGCAATGGACAACTCAAAGAGGTTTTTGGGTACCATTTTCCAAAGGATACAACCCTTTCCCCCATCAAAATAGCCCACAATCCTTCTCTTCCAGGCTCTCTTGTCCACCTTTGACTTTTGGAGATGGGCCTGCTTGTTAGAAAAACAGACCTTGCCAAACATTCCCAGAATGCTCAGATTAGGTTTATTCCCAAAAATCAGTTCATAAAGAGACTTGTTGCTGGTAATTGAAATGGCCAACCTGTTGTGGGTGTGGTACACCCAAAAATAGGCAAGCCCAGAATTTATTTGGAAAACCCGCCCCAATTAATGCTGTGCATGCCATTTGTTAGAATTTTTGTTCATTATTGGTTTTTCCTGAATCTTGAGTGCAACCCTTGTTGTGGTCCTCCATTTTGTGCGGACTCTGATTTCCTAGTATTGAATATTTCTTATTCATTCCTAACCCTTTCCATTCAACCGCTTCTCAGCCACATTGTAATTAGTCTATTTAAGTCTGTTGGTTCCCAAGTGAATACATCTTCATCCATTCTTCCTTACTTTCAACCTTGAGTGCCCCTCTTTTGACTCCTTGGATCCATCCCTCTTAGCATCATAAGACATACTTTCATCCTCTCCCTCTTGTCTCAACCAGTGCATCTTACCCAAATTCTCACACCATGTCCCCTGCAGTCCAGTGTAACCTCTCCACAGTGCCTTTCTGCTCTGGTTCATACAGCGGGCTGTGTTGATTCTGGATGCCTTTTTCAAGCATCCATTTCTCACCATCCTTGCTGGTAACCTCCATGCTTCTGTAAGTGTGGAAAATCTTGAGTGACTTCCTGATATACCTCTTGATCTAACAAATGTATCTCCAGAAATTGAGGCTAATGTTTCTTTTCTTCTTTAACAAGAAAAACTCAGAGTTGGTTGATCCCAAATTTGGTAACACAACAATGTACTTAAAACCATCAAAAACCTCTGGGAAAGGGCCCAATATGTCAGAAACCATAATTTACATTGGTTCTACAATGTCATTGCTAGCTGTTTGCCTTCTTTTCCTTGTACTCTTCCCCAGGATACACTCTTTGCAAGTGAAATTATTTTTGATCAGCTTTTCAGGGAAATCCATGAAATACTCTGTCTTTCACATGCTCTCAATTTTCCTAACTCTCATGTGCCTCAGTTGGCAACCCCACATGAGTGCATCTGTTCTGGGTAAATTAAGGGACTGGGCCTCAATTGGCCTGAATGTGTATTTTTCAATATCATCTTTGCAAGCGGAGAAAACTCAGGCATTTATTGTTTTGTTTTTATTGTTTGAAGCAAGACACTTGCCACTGGTTGCCAACAGGCCAAGGGCACCGGTTAAATCTGTTGTGGAAAAAAAACTCATGATTCCTTCACTTCTGACTTGGAGATGCCCTCCACCCTGTTGCAAGCCTTCCGCAGAAATCGATTTGCATGCTTTGCCTTTTATGAAATAGAAATCCTAGACAATGATGGAGCCTGTGATTTCCATTAATTTCAGCTTCCTGATACTTGGAACCTTCCAGTCCTTTAGCTACAGAAAGTGATGCCATGAAAGAATAATTATAAAATTCTTTCAAATAAACAACTTAAAAGCTCCAGAATAAATATAAAAGGAGTAAGTGCAAGGTTTAGAATGGTTTGATTAAATGGTTTTTGAAATTCCTTTCAAAGAAGAAGAGCCACAACCTTCTACAGGGCTGGGGGTAATCAACACCTCTCTTCAGCGGATCAACTTTGGACCGTGCACCCTGGAAGATGGGAAATTTTTGAATTACTCAAGAAGGGAGTATTATCCAACTAAATTATAATGATGGCTGGTAAATAAAGCACACAATACAAGGCAGAGAAAAAATACCTTAATTCTTTGATTGATTAATCACAGGGGTACCGGCAGTAGTTCACAGTTGAAGGCTCTCAGATCAAAGGTGGGGTTCTTGATGATTTTTCTTCAAGGGAACAATAATGGTGGTTTATAAAAATCAATAATAAATCATACAGGGTCCATATATCATTTTCTTATTTCCTATAATAAACTTATCACAGATGGCAGAGGTTCTGGATAATAAACAATGTATTCTGGGGTTGAAAGAGCCAAAAGGGTTCTGTATAAATACATTTTTGGGGTGGAAGTGAGGCTCCTTGAGCCACATATAGAGGGCAAGGCTCATAGGCCAAGGCTAGAAAGCTAGCAAGGGAAATTTTAGAATTTCCTCTTGGTTCTGTCAATCATCTAGTTTTTGATCTGTGAGATAATTACATTTTTTTAGCTGCAGGATCTGCTAATGTGTTAACTGGCCTTTCTAGTAATCCTGCAAGTATCTTAAATTGGTATTATTATTATGTGATCAAAGTTATAAGTGATGGTTTTTCATTGATTTTCCATCACAAGCTGATAACTTTAATGATTTTTAATAATTTTTACAACAAATCCTTGATATGTTTTGTGATCTTTGAAGTTCAGGATCTGTTAATATCATGGAGATCCTTCTAATTTGTTTTTTAAATTAGTAGGCTTTATAATTGCACTTACTATCATTTTATTTGGTAAATAATGTTTTTGGATCATCTACTATTCATGTGTCAATTCTTTACATTTGGATGGATGATCCTAGGGTGTTGTAGTGGTCAGTGGTGGTACCTGCTGTCATTTGGCTTCTAACAGATTTGACATGTGGTGGTGTCAGATCTGCTGCAAGCAGGGAAGGACCTGCTGCATGCAGGAATCTTGTATGCAGGAATACAGTTTAATTCATGAAGTATCCTAGCCAACATATGCATGCGGGGAAATATCAAGGCACACACACTGTTTTAGGCTGCGTGTATGGACGTGGGGCTGGGTGTGGGAATTGGGAAAAAACACATTTCTGCAAATAACTCCTGAAATACACACAACACTTCAATTCTGACTGAATTTCAGGTGTGAGACCTACATGCGGTACAGTATGTGAAATATGAAAATGGCCAGAAATTCACTGTGGTTGTGTTGTGAGTTTTTGGGAAAATTGATTAAATTATTCAAAATATGAAGGAGTAGGAATTGAAGGGTGGGTTCATTGAATGAACCTACCTAATTTTGGCTGTGAAGTCCAAATATGTAATGATATTTCTGTATTTCCCACTCCTTTCTAGTTCTTGAATTATTTTTTTATTTATTTTATTTTGTCTAATTCTGACAGGTTGCACTGCACAAGTAGCAAGCTGAAAATGAACCTGATCTTCCCAACCTTGGTTTATTTTGTAATTGGCACACTAGTGGCAACTGAGAATGCAATATTGGGCAGAAGATTGGCAAGTTCTGTCATAATAAAAAGTTGATTAGTCAGTTAATGGGAGGTGCACAAGTCTATACCAACCATCAGCTCCTCTTCTTGCTTTTTCAACCACACAAAATCAACCTACTCAATGGCCTAAGATCTAGGTTCCACCAATTGTGCTTCTATCCCTGCAGGCTCTCCATCTCTTACCACAACTGCATGGGCTTTTTAACCCTTTTGAGGTGATGCCAGAGGTCTGTTCATTGCCCCTGACCCCTGGTTGGGGCACTCCCCTTCCAATGACCCACCTGCTTACAGGCGTAGAAGTAACTAACCTTACCCATGGCCTTGGGAGCCTTTTCCTTCTTGGTGGGCCATTTGGGCTCACTCTGAAACCTGTGGTTCTGCCAATAAGGCATTCATTCAATATTTGTGATCCGCAGGAGTTCAAGGTTTGAAACACATCCACTAGGCTTTGGGATGTTGTCAATTTTTTGACAAATGTTCTTGAAAGGGTATGTTTTGATTCTTGGGAGGGAGAGGTGGAGCAGAAGGCCAATGAGCAATTGTTTGTTCAATTGAAAAAGGAAGCAGAATTACAAATTTCCCAGAACCTTGATTTTTCAAAAGTGGGAGTCAACATCCGCATTGGGGCTCTTCAAGTTGAACTTGGAGTTCAGCATTTCACATTAAATTCCAATGTGGTTTGAGTGGCTGTCTATGGTGAGACATTCCATGATGTATCTGAAAGCTGCCTTGGCCGTTGGCACTTGGATCACCTGCATTTTGAGCAAGTTGTCAACAGTGGCCAAGTTCACATGTTTGATGATGGTTTTTTTGGTCTGGCTAAGGTATTGACCTTGATTGTACAAGGTGTGCTCCTTGCCAATAGCAATGGTCAATACATATTCCAACATGACCAACCAAGCCTGGAAGTTTTCCCTTCCAGCGCAGGCTTGGGCAGCTGCCCAATTGTGGTGTCAAGCATGGTTTGCATTGTTGAAAAGATCACTAAAAACAGAAACTTGCAGTATTTAATTTATCATACAGTGAGGTCAGAAACTAGGTTGAAGACAAGATGAATGAGGTGATGAAAAAATGGAGGTCCAACAGGAGACAGCTATTACCACACACGGTCAGAGGACAACAACAAGGGAAGAGCTCAGAATATGCATTCTGATGAAAGTATGCAGCAAAATTTTAGTTATCAAATAAGACTAGGCCATGACTGAGGTACTAGGGATGTTGTGATTTACTTGACAACAAGTTTAATGGGGAACCAGCCAGTTCAATTTAGTGTATTATTTTTACCAGTAAGCACCTTGGACAAGCTGTTTAGGAGAGTTAGTATCAATAAATTTCAATGAGTTTTTGACTGTCCTTACATCAATTTGAGCTGGCCTCCATAGTTCTTGAGACTTGAGTACCATGTTAGATCAAAGGTATATTTAGGCAACTCAAGGGTTAGTGTTGAGCTTGAGTTGATGGTCAGTCCTCCTGTTGGGTTTGTCTTCTGGTTGAGTAGGACTACAATGCCTGCAGTTGTGGAATCTTGCTTTGGGGTATCTCCACCCTGGTATTGATTCTGTGACGCTGTAGTTGAGACAAAAAGTGTGACAGGTGAGACAAAAGACAGGTATCCTAGAGAGGCACAAAAAAAGAAATATGAGAACACAAATGAAAGATATGACTCATAAAAGCAATATAACAAAAGTGTAAATGCAATTTTTTAATGTTTAACATGCATTGGCAAAAGGCATGATTGGTCAAAGCTCTTTTTCTTCTTACCTGGAAGGGTGTCACTTGCAAGGAAAGTTTCTGGAATTTGGGGTGACTTGGCGCCCAACAAAGTTTTTGGTGTACAATTGCCAGGCGCAGGGGAGGTAGATGTAAATACCCCCAGCTTGTCAAAGATGGAGCTGATTCAATCCTTTCCTGTCTTTCCAACTGCTTGTGCCATGGAAAAAGAAATTCTTGTTTTCTGTTCCATGCACCTGTTGCCCTCCTAGGTTTCTAGTGATGGTTACTACTAAGGTTTCCCTGGTCAATGAGATGTAACATCAAAAAGTGATTCAATAGGTAGTGTTCCAAAGGCTCATGACCTATAATGCACGTGCCTAGTATGACAGGATAAAAAAGGTTAGATTTATTTTGCCAGATCAATATGATATGTGCTGAATTATCTTTCCAAATTTTATTTACAAGCTCCTTTTATTCTATAATTTAAATTTGCTTACATAGGATGACAGGATAAAATTTTGAGATTGTAATCCCTGTTGAGGGAAAAATACTTTCTAAAGGTATTCTCCGACCCTCGAAAAACCAATCTTTTTATAGAGATAGACTAGGATTATTGCCCCACATTAGGGGTGGGACATTTGCCCGGTGAAAGTGCCCAGTGTAAATGAATGGAATGCAAGAGGTGCATCCTCGACGCCGGGAAATGAACAGGTTCCGCGCACCCGAGGCAAACGACGCCGGTGTTTGCCGAGGGTGCAGGACCCAATATTTTTAGGATATAGTAGAGAAGTAGAGATTTCGCGGGCCGCATCGCACACCATGGACCTACGTGACGAAAAGCGGGGAGATCCTCATGCGGGACAAAAAGGCAGGTCCTCTAAGTGGTGCCGACATGGACGAACCCCCGGCAATGAAACGTGCCTGAGGATGGCCATGTGTTGGTGACTGCTCGAGTTTGCTGGCAGGCTGACTGGCACGGTCTTGCTGTGAGCAGTCACCAGCAGCCGGTGTTTCTTTTGTGACTAATCTCCCATGCACATATTCAAGGAAGGGCGCTGTCTGCGACTCAGACTCCGAGTCGGGCTTAAGCTATTTTTGATGCGTCGAATTGTGCTCTCCAGTGTTATTGCTTTCGACATTGCCCATAGCGCTTCATTGGTCCCCCTTTCAACTCGCCCTACTTTACGTATATGCAAATGCTTGGCCGCTTCTTCGATATTTCAAATACCAATACAACACCTGGCATATTGTGAATTGTATCTACCATAGCGCCGACAAGAAATATTCTTATCCTCATACAAGTTAATACGAAATACATTATTCCCCTGCTATATTCCGACGTCTTGCGGCAAGTGTATGAACATATCTGATTACATGGAGCTTCAGCTGCGGGCTTCCGTGAAGTCACTTGAAACTTTCCAGGTGATGACCATTTTTCTTTTCGAATTAAGTTTGATTGGCAAATGCATAGACGATGAATGTATCCCACATTTATAGGAATGAGTAGGATCTTGATCAAACTCTTGGGCCGAAGTAGATCCTGAAAAAAGCCTCCTCCTGCCCCCGTCTCCTGGAGATTGATTGGGTCCTCCTCTCCAACTTCTTCACCAAGGAACAGCGATATTACGGTTGCTTACAATGGCAGCTATCGAATCGCCTTTGCCCGGGCAATTAATTGACGTTGACCTTCCAGTCCATTCATCGGCTGCACCCTTAGCCCTGAACGAAAAGTTTGGAAAAACTGGAGAGGTCGCTCACTGCCTTTCGAGTCGCCCAGTTTTATTTTTCGTCCCGGAGAGTGTCCAGTCCAAAGAAAATGTACCACTGTTGATAGCGTTTCACGGCTCAACAGAAACCGGTCCCATATTTCGCACGAGGACAACCGCATTGCGTTACGACCAACTCGCGAGCGAGTTAGGATTTATCGTCGCTTATCCTACTGGATACAAAGGCAACTGGAATGAGTGAGTCTTGAAGTTATATGACTGGCACCTATGAGCTGGGCACTTAATTATGGACCCACTATGTAGCTCACGCCTGGCAGCCCCTTACCCCGCAAAACTCGAGAACATAGACGATGTCGGTTTCACCAAATCGATCATTCAATTTGCGGCCAAAGCTTGGCAAACATCGCCAAAACGTACGCTGATTGTCGGATATTCAAATGGTGGGCACATGTGCTACCGCCTTGCACTTGAGCTGGGTTCCAGCTTCATCGCTGCAGTCGGTATCCATTGTGCAAACTTACCCAGTGAAGACAATTTTGATTGCACACCTATCCCTGGGGACGCAACACCGATTTGCATCATCAATGGTACTTCAGGTTCGCTTTTCTCCTCCCCTCAGTTTCTACTCGCGAAAAAACCACGCTTAGGGAACCCAAGTTCGAATATCAGATCCCGTGAATCCTTGGGGGGGCGGTGAAGTCTGTCTCAGCCAGGCCCCGCTTCCGGGGGCCTCCATCGGGTCTCGCGGTTCCCATCGTAGCGCAATAGAGACTTCTGATTATTTTGCGACGCGACTGTTAGATCTGGGCGAAGAGTTGGAATTAGAAGAAATAGAAGATGTGGAGGAAGTTAAAGACATCAGACAATTTCGGAACCCCAACAATGGAAGAGTCGTAGTCAAATTAACAGCTATGATTGGTGAAGGGCATTACGTGCCCGTTGGTGCCGGAAGGAAGAAAGCCCTGGTGATTGGTCCGCGGCGAGGGGCGGTAGATGCACCCCTTGAAGGTGAAAACAACTTCCTGTGTGATACAGCAATCCCGACTCGGAAAAGAAATCCTAATTTTATTCGTTACCTTTCGACCAGTTCTCCAGTTTTTCGTAGACAATTCCATCTGCTTTCGGGATAGCAACATCGAACCAGAGTTCCAACATCGTGATCACCGGCGATTAGCAGCATGAAGGAAACCCCATTCCGACTGTGTGTGATTGTGTCGTGATTAAGCGTATGTCGGGTCCGATTTCATATCAGCCCATTCTTTGCATCATCCATCTGTCTCCGGATAGACCTGGGTATTCTTCGCAACTGGGACAAGTATGCCATTTGTTGTTGTATTCTTAGTTTTTTTTATTGTGCAAATTTAAGTTTGGTCCCTTCTCTTTCAGGGTTGTTTTTGTTTTCTTAGAGGGTAGGTAATCTAAGGTCCTTTGCATCTCTTCTGACTTGTGCTGGATTAAATACTTGTATATGTAATAGCGGTAAGATCAATTTGGAATCCAAGCCTTAAATATCAATTGTCACAATAACTGCGAAAAACAAAATCCAAAAGGACTAGGTTAGAATCATGCCTTCAAAGTTACTAAAATTATTCCTTTTTTGGAGAACGTGTCATTTTAGCCTTTTTCTAGCTCAAATCAGTCCTATCTCAAAGAAAGGTGTGATACTAGAAATTTTTTTGCTGAAATCATGCGTTCTGCTATGCTTTCCAACCCCAGGAAGGCATTTAAACCTTGAAAACGCATGCCAATAAAAAACAAGACAGGAGTTTTAACAATAAAGGCTTGGCATACCTTTTGCAGGTTTTAAGGAGTTCCTGGGGTGCAAGAGCAAAATTTTGAGGATGTGGTGGGCCTCCCAAGGCCTTTAAACCTTACTTGAGGCCCTGGGAGTTTAAAATAAGGCCTCCAGACCCCCTGTGGATCTTTCTGGCGAAATCTTTTTGCAGAATTCAAATGTGAACACCATCTGAGTTAATGCAATATGTAAAGATGAAATAAATATCAGTTTTTTGTAAGGGATTAAAATCTGAGCTCAGATTCAAAAGAAACTTCATCCAATGTAAGAAAAATAATAAAAATGTTTAAAATTTATTTTCTTTACACAAAGTCAAATAATTCTGGTGGATTTAAATACCTTTTTACAAAACATCAAAAACCAGAGGGAAATGCTACACATACCTATTTGATGCTGGGGATTAAAATATTTGGAAATATTTAAATATAAATAACATCAAGTACAAAGATGATTAAAAAAATCATTAAAAGCAAATTTACTTGAAGAAAATTTGGGATTTTGGATGGAATTTAAAAATACCTTGGTACCAAAAACAAAATTAAATCAAAAAATACTGCATATATCTATTTCACAAGCATATTAAAATATATTAAGATATATCAGCCAACTTGATGTCTAGGTACTTGCTACATTCTAGCTACCAGAAGTGGTAGAGTTGAAGAATAAAGATATCATTAAAAAGTTGTAACAATGATCCTCATAAATATGGAGATTGTAAAGTCTAAGGGTGTTGGCTTGTTGATTTGCAGTTATTATTAATTAAAAAAATTATATAAAAGATAAAAATAGGGGCCAGAAATGGGATTATCTAACACCTCTTCTTCAGCAGATTAACTTTGTAACTGGTATAACTGGTCTCTTTGGAACCTTCAATAACAAAATTATCATCCAGGGACTTTGAAGCTCCAACTTCTAGGGTTATTGCCTACACAATCCTTTTTGACATATCCCATTTCTCAGTACCATCTACTTCATTCTATAAGTGTGACACAAGCAAATACCTCATTACTAGCATCTCTGCTTACTAAATCTGACTTATACACAAATGACCTACCAACTTTGGCCACTCAGTCTATCCCTGCAAACCTCTCAGTCCCCTCCCCCCCACAACCATTCAACCTTGCTTCTTCCATCTTTGGAATTAGCCATTCTATTCTTGGTCACACTAGCTATATCAGCTTGCATGTTATATAAAAAGACATATCAGTTGAAATGTCTGCTTAAGGACTAGTACCATACCCTGCATAACTATATCCATTCATTTTCATGAACTTTACATTCACTTTCATGTCATTCATTCATCCCATTATGGTTATGAACTTGCATTTTCTATTGTCTGCACTTACCCTAAAACCTGGGACAAAATATAATATATATTTCATTTACCCATTCACTTCTTGCCATTCATGGTGTTATTGCTCCCTAGCTGTAGAAAACTTTCCATCAGGTTGTATCTGGTGAGCTCCAGTTAACTTAAGTATAAGGAACATGAAGTCCTCCATAAATGTTTTGCTCAGTTAGTCAATTTCATGACCTACGCATCTTTGCTCAGATTAAGTTTATCACATCATGCTTTGCATTAATTCTTTCCATCAGAAAAAAATCATTCCTCTTGAATTTTCTTGAGACCTCAAACCAATTGTTTGCACTTTGAAGTTTGCCTTACTATCCTTTCACTACCCTTGCAATCAGCACCATCCCATTTGGACTCACAATAATCTAAGATTTCCCTATTGTACTTGAGGTGGTTCTGTGACATTAAATTGACTAACTCAACCAATCTATCATTATTTTGCCACCTATAATAGTCTTCTTTTCCAATCTCATGTACTTTCTTGGCCAGGAATGCTTCCCTCACCCCTTATAATAATGAAACTTAATAGGGTAGGGAGATCAAGCGCTCCACAGGCAAAAAAAACCTTAGATCTCATTACTTATTCCTAATCTTCCTTTTTTGAACTTCTTGATGATCTCCTTTCTCACCAGAACCCTTCCAATGCCTTGGTGGCCCCTCTCAAAAAAATTGAAGATTCCAGAGATTCATCTGATTAAACCTTGACTTGTGGTAGACCACTGCTTTGAAGTAATGCTCCCAAGTTGAATGCTCCAACACTCATCTCTGATTTGATCCATGCTCCTAATCAGAATCCCTCTAAAAACAGCACAGGTGGTCCTAGCTTTTTAACTATGAGGATGAAACAGGCTGATCATTTTAAAGGAAAAAATTCTCATAAACGTAGATCTTACCTATAGCCTTGCAAAATGATTTTCTCCACCAATCCCATTGAATTCCTCTCCAACAGACATCAGGTATTTTAAAAATACTACTTCCTAGAAGTTAGAGACTTGCAGTGTTTCAAACCATCTCTCAAACTACTATCCAACACTAGTACCACTTGTATCCTCAACAATTGAGACAAGTTTGAGCAACAACACTTCACCCTGTTTGGAAACCCCAAAAAATTTCAAGGTACCAAATAAAAACTCAATGGCCTGATAATGAAGGAGAATAGTAGTGCTTCCATTTAAACTTGCAATCATGAAACTTTCAGTCTTGAATTAGATGGAACAAGGCTACAATTTTGTTTGATTTTCAAAAGGGATTACAGGCAAACCTACTCAAACAGCTTGCATTTAGGGGGGGGGGGATAAGACAACTACCCTTCAGAAGCTACTTTATTTCTTTATCACGCTATCACAACAAGAATCACTCTCAAAAAAAATTATGCATTCTTAGCCTTGGCTCCAAAGGAAGACAACCCTTCAAAGCAAAAATAAAAGCCTTCAACACAATCCAGATTGACTCCAAATTTGAACACCAACTTTTTTTAAAATTTGGAGTCAAAACTCCAAGATTACTGGAAAAAGAAACCAGGTTAATCCAGAAAAAGTAATGGCAGCAGAGGGAGAAGGAACAATTTTTTATGTATTGTGGAGGAAAGCCTGATGTAAGTCGTCGTGCAAAGTGGCCAAAAAAAGATAGCTTGTAGTTTTGTGATAATTGCAAGGAAAACTACACATTATCTGAACATTTTCAAGTTAATCTTTGCAACTGTGAGACCACTAAACCTCCACTTTTGAGATTTATCCTGTTCTGTTCTGATGTTACCCATTACAACTGAGAGAATCTTTACTCCAATTGTTAAGATAAATGAATAACTTGAACAAGAACTGTAGACTGGTGTCAGAGATAGAGGAGAAAAGGATGACAGTGAAGACAGCAAACAAAATCATACCCAACCACATGGAAATGACCAGAAGCAAGAATGATGAAAGAGATGAAAAGTGATGCCTGATACACACACCTATGTATCATTGAAACTTGTATGAGAAGCGCAGTCAAAGGAAAAGACTACAGAATCCGGGTCAGAAACAGAAGAGGAAGAATTTGATGAATGAGTGAAGTTTATACCAAATCATATTGAGTCCTCTTCAACAGCATAAATTCTTCACTTTTTCCTCAATTCAGGAGGATTTTTTTGATGAGTGATCCCAAGCAGTTGAGAATAAGGAAGAAAAGTGAGAAGTTTGGTGCAGAAGAGATTCTGGAGATGTAGCCTTCATTCTTAAGAGACCTGGCACAACCCAAAAGATGAATATGAATTGTGTTCAAGCCAGAAAATCTTGTGCCTGTTCTGCTGAGGAGCAGAAAGGTTGAGGGAGATGAAGGAAGAAGAAAGGAAGGAAATAAAAAAATAAAAAGCAATTTTCCAGAATTTTCCAACAATTCAAACAATTCCAAAACCCCCCCATAATTCAGTCCAACCTGAGCTGACAGCACCTTTACATAACAAGTTTTATAGCTTGTTTGCTAGAGGTTTTTGTGATTGAATCAGAAACCAAAGAGTTGGTGGGTATGAGAGTGACTTGAATTTTGCCAAGGGAGTTTTGATCCTGCATCCATTTTCTCTTCATTTCAATATATTTGGAGTTTGAGACTAAGTTCAGAATCTTATTTACTAGCCCCTTGTTGTCCACCAGGAAGTTGGATGGTGCTAGGCTTTACTTTCTCCAAATTTCACAGATGACTGATTTGATAAAGAGTGATTCGTACGCCCCATCTGTCAAGGCATTCAATTTTCCCTCAGTGGATGACAGATTGATGTTGGATGTTTCTGAATTTTCCAAGAAATTGGCACAGAATTCCAGAAAGTGCTATAACAGGTCTGAGACTTTCTAGTGTGTGGATTGTCTGCCAAACTTGATTTGGTGTACACACACAAGGATTCTCCACTCTTTGGATACGGGTGCAGGGTTAAAGAGAAAGATGATTTCCCCACAAGATATTTTGATAAATGAGTAACCTCTTTCCAGTGAGAAAGGCGTGGGTTCAGATTAAATTGGGATAGGTTCAAAGCAGCCACCAAAATGTCAGGTTGTGTTTGGAAGGAGAGATAGTTGAGCAAACCAGTGTCTTTTCTGAAGTTCTTACCAAGCTTTTCAAATTCAGCTTAATTTTCTTGAGAAGCTAGAAGTAATTGAATTACCAGTGTGAGAGGGGTAAGGACTGGTCTGCTATTTCATAGGTTTAATTTTCCCAGAACTTTCAATATCAGCTGCATTTGATTCAGAGTGATGGTGCTTTCAACATGGAAAAACTCCATCCCAAGAATTGTGTCTGGTTGGTGCACTGTTGAACAAGTAAACTTGAGAAGGAATTTCTCCTCAAAACAGTCAATATTGCCAACCACAATCAAGTTTTCAACATGAAAGAAAAGGGATGAGAAACAAGTTTTATGAGTGTGAAGAAAAGGGTCAGAGGTAGATGCAACATATCCTAATTCCTCCAGCCACCCATTGAGCTTTCTGCACCAATTGGATGGCATTTTCCGTAAACCATACAGTAATTTTTGCAACTTGAGAAATTTAGAAAAATGGTGGCTTTCCTTTGGTTTCAGAATATATATTTCCTCATCCAGAGAAGCAAATAGGAAGGCTTCTTTCATGTCAAACTGTTGGATATCAAGGTTGAGATCCAGGGAACTCACCAGGAGGATAAGGAGAGTGTTGAATTTACCCATTGTTGCACAAGTTTCACCAAAGTAAAGTCTGGGTGTCTGAAGATTGCTCATGATGCAAAGCCAAAAATGTTTTTCTTTCCAGAGAGAATTTTTTAGCTGGGTTGACCTTTTCAAGCCACATTGTTCTACAAAACTGTTCAGTTTCAAAATCAATATCCTCCCAGACTTCTTGGGATTT
This sequence comes from Puccinia polysora, assembly GCA_025617555.3. NCBI lineage: Eukaryota > Fungi > Basidiomycota > Pucciniomycetes > Pucciniales > Pucciniaceae > Puccinia > Puccinia polysora. Next base: position 34,985,264 of record CM062613.1, on the reverse strand, counting down.
GATCTCATTGAGTTCAACCCCTCTCTTGCTTGACCAATCAAGTTTCTCCTTTTTCTCAACCAAGGCACAGGAATATTTCTGAGGTCTGATGGTAGGAATCCTTTCACGTAAGTTGTATCAAGGAGGGAATCCTTCATGTAAGTTGTATCAAGGAGGTGTTTTAGACACTGTGAAACCTCCCTGTATCCAAGTTCCCCATAACAGTCTCATAAAGATTACATAATCCCCTTTCTCCCCCTCCTCTATTTAATCTTTCCTTATTACTCTATCACCTAGCTCCCCAGAGACCCTGACTGTTTCCCTCTCCAAGCTAGCTGGCTCCTTTATGCAATCCAATTCCCCTAGGTTCTAGAATAGTATCCAAAAGCAACTGCTTTGTTCTAGAGCCCCCTTCTTCTCCATCTGTTCAGTGAAGTACTAGACATAGTCCTGACACTTTTTTTTATTGAACCAACATCCATTCATGCCAACCAGAAAAAAACCCTGGCAAATTACTCCCAATCTGTGATTCTGAGACCCTCATATGCTCCCGTTGTTGAGAAGCCAAACTTAAAGCCACATTGGGACAGCCTGAAGACTCTGATATTCCTGCAGATTCCAACTCTAACCTTATATGAAACTCACATTCCCTCCCTACCCCCACAGAAACCATGCACCCCTTCAATTCTGTCAATCTCAACCAGGAAAAGTGGAAGGAAAGCCTTCCACTACAGCTCCAAGACTAACTGAAAGGTGTCTTACAACTGAAAAACTACAGCATCAATCAAGATATATTCAATTGGGAGGAGGAAGCAACAGCAAGACAGGAAAACACATAAAGGATTGCACAACTGGAGGAGGAACTCCTTGCCTTGTCTTTCAAGAACAAACAGGCAGAGGAGCCGGCAAGGCCGCAGGCAACAGGCCATGTAAACCTTCATTGTTTCAGAACAGCAGATGGGCCACTTCTCAGCAGACCATTCCAAGAGGTGGAGCCTCTGATCAATTGGCTCCATGGAGTACAGCTCTTCTTTGAAAAAAAGGGCGTCACCATTGACTCAGACAGGATTCAAATAGTGGGAAGTCTCATCCGCAAGACAGAAACCCTCTTGTTCTATGCTTCCAATGTTGATGAATTTGTCACCCATATGTGGACCAAATTAAAATCATGACTGATTGGTTACGCAGTGCCACCATTATGGTGCACAAAGATATGACCTAAGTTTCAAAAACTCAGGATGGGAAACTCAAAGTCCTATTGCAATTATAGCACCAAAGCTAGGAACCTACAATCAATGCTTAACTTCAGCCTTGTTTCAATCAAGGATTTTGACTTGGCCAAATCAATGACCTTGGGGATGACAGTTGAACTTGACACGGAATTCAACAATCACCAGCTTTAAGAGGATACATTGAGGAGGTTCAGGGCGTACCTTGACCCCCAAGGACACTTTCACTTCTGCAAGAAAGTATATGTCAGCGCCCCAGATATGTGCCCTGGCCCATTTTACAGCTCATTTGTCTCTATAACTGACTCTTTCAAGACCCTCCCGAATTCCACAAGCTACCAATGCCCAACAGCTGGAAAAGCCCCCTTTTCAACCTCTACAGGAGTAGCATGTACAGATTAATATGCATATAAGGACTAGATACATACTTACATAGACAGGTAAGCTAATCCAACTTAAACTGACCATCCAAAACCTAACCCTAACCATATATAATGAAACTTGGGCACATAACACACTATATATATAGATATAAACCTAGGAAAATGCAATACAATACTCATGAAACACAACAGGTTATGAGCCCATTTTTCAATTTTTTCCCATCTCCTTATCCCCATCAAACAATAAACCACATGCATAACTAGTGCTACTTGCTTATGTTGGAACGCCAGAGCCTTCATTATTATTTTTTTCTTTTTATCCATACCTTAACCCCCTGTAGACGTACACACATCTTGCTTCTCAACTCAACACACCAAAGACCCACAAAAAAGCCAAATAAATAGCCAACCTTTCCCCAAAAAACCTTCTACATCCCACCTACCCTTATCCTGTTGAAAAAAATCCCCTGAGGGAGACAACAAGGACCCCCTGCAGGGTTTTTGCTGGCCACCTCAGATTATTGTTTCCCCACCTTGCCCAGGCAAGTAATTGGGGCACAGAAATTCCATTTTCTAAAACTCTTGGGAGCAGAAACCAAAACCCCCTCTATGCTTCCATTTTTTCCCTTTTTCCATCCTTTCCTTTTCATTTTGTATTTCCTTCTGGTCTACAATTTACTTGCCATTCCCTACCCATGTTTTTCTGTCCTGTCCTTCTCAATCCCTACCCAATCCCTTTCACCCCAGACCTGCCTTGTTCTGTCATTTTCCTGTGTCTTTCCCCCCTTTTTTTGTTCTTTTTTTCTTTCTGCTACTATTTTTGTGTTTACCCACTATCATGCCAACCGCCAGAAGCACCAGGCCCCTACTTGGAAGGACCAGCTGGAAAGGGAATAAAATTCCTTGGTCAACCATCAGGAACCATTGAGTGGAAACTAGCAGGACAAGGCAATATGCTCCTAGGAAGCCTGGTGCCAGGAACTCAAAATTATATTTGGCTAAAAACGGGACAGAATGATCCGCAGGGGCACACCCTACCAACCTGTCAGCTTGCTACTTAACACAGAGCAACATTTCTAAGTAGAAAGAATCAATAAAAATAAAACAATAAATTAATAAAACCAGAAACAGTGCAAGAACACCTAATATTATTTCAGAAATTGATTCCCCACCCAAAATGAGGTAGGGTCACTCACTGACCCCACCCATGAAATATTAGCCCTTCATACTGTAAAAAGTTAAGCAACAAACCAACCAAAAAACTATGATACCACTTTGGCACTTTTTGGACACTTCAATGCTTTGCATGTATTTTGAAATATAGTTTTCATGCCTACAATTCAGTAAAAATTGAGATGTTGTGTATATTTTAGGAGTTACACACAAAATTGTGTTTTGTCACAATTCCTGCCTGCCTCTCATTATGCTACACTTGCATACAGTTTCCAGACGCGCATGCATCTGACAGATCTTCCATGATTCCAGCGTTCAAAGCACTCCCACGCAGCTACATGCAGCTGATCATCAACTCCTTTGTGCCAGGACTACCAGACAATTAAAATGATGGAAGGTACAGCTTGTAATAGCTACAACACACATGGATCATCCTTGCATATGTAGTAGCTTGACATATGCATAGTAGATAATCCAAAAACACAAATTATCAAATAAAATCATGGAAAAACAGTGAAAAACATATCTTCATTTAAAATACAAATAAATAAGCATCACCACGACTCAGACTGATCCAGATCTTTGATGACCACAAAACATACCAAGGGTAGTCATAGAAATTATCAAAAATTACAGTTGTGATTAGCAGGTGATGGAAAATCAATAAAAACTCATCCATGATCACCTTAGTCAAATCAAAATAGCACAATCAAAGGATACATGCAGAATCATCAAAATTACAGATTAACACATTAACAAATCCTGCAGCTAAAATAGTGCAGAATTCCAGAATATTGGTGATCAGCTGATTGAAAGCACCAAGTAGACGTGAAAAACTTTCCCAGGCTAGCTTGCTAGCCTCAAAAAATGAGCTGAAGCCTCTCTACCTGCCCCAAGAAGCTCATTTTCACCCCAAAAAGGTATTTATACAGACCTTCTTTTGGCTTATTGTCTGCCATTTATCCAGAATTGACCAGTTATCATAAAGAAATCCTTCAATCCTTTATCAAGTGATGGAAAGATTTGAGCAAGTGATATATGTCCCTAGTATGATTAGGTATTAAATAATTCTATAACCTTTTACCTGTTCAATTGAAGTTGAGTCAGAAAAATCCCTGAATACTTGATCTGAAACCCTTCAACTGAACCACCATGATTTATTGCTGAAAAGTAAGTAATTTCTCTATTTTTATCTGGCTTTTTGTGCCATGATTTCCTTGAAATTTTATCTGGATAGGTCCTCTAAAGAGGCCACCATTCAAATTGGCACCTTGGAGGGAGGTTTTTTGTCTGTAAAGATCCCCAGTAGTATAATACTGTGTCCCCCCTTTTTATAACTTAGTTAGAAAACTTTAAAAAAACCATTATAAACCTTGCACTTGCTCATAAAATGTCCAGTCTAGAGAATTTTAGATTTTTATTCTTGGAATTAGTGTTTTTGGAATATTAACACTATCACTTTCTGTAGCTAAAGGACTGCAAGGTTCCTGTTATCAGGAAGCTAAAACAACCTGCGCCTGCCAATGATGCCTCCAGACCCCCCACCCCACATTGAGCCACCACCAGGACTCCCCCATGCAGAAAATAGACAAAGAGTTTGCAAAAAATATTACAAAGCTGTAAAACAGGAAATAGAGGAGAAACACCTATGAAATAGGGTGATCATGGTGGCCACTGTAAGAATCAGGAGCAATTGCCTGCTGAGTGTGGATGGAAAAAAAATCAGTCAATGGGTACAAGACCTGCAGTACATGGCAAGAGAGCATCTTGACAAATCTGAATTTTTCTGGAAAATCAACTCAAACCGCATATACAAGAAGATTGGGCGTGCAATTGTTATGGCCTCTGTTAAATCAACTCTACTGTCTGAATTCCAGGAGCTACCATTGTGGTGCAGGAATGGCAATTGGTGAATGCAAAATTTGAAAAGGAAATAATACTTGGAATCATTTTCCAATCTAGCCTGACACCAAATACCAAGCTGCGCAATGAAGTTGATTGGCAACTTGAACACCTTGTGCAAATGAAAAAACAGGCGTTTTCATCACTAGCACAGGTCTCTCAGAATATTGAGACTGTGAGGAAACACGTACTGCTGAGTGACCCGGATGCAGCAGTTCTTGATACCAGGACGCCAGAGGCAAATCTCACTGTGGCCCACGGACCCCTGAATTTCCCCTCCGTTTCCTACCCAATGTCTTCATACCTAGCTAACATCCGCGCAATACCTGGATGACACCCTGGAATTCTACGTGATGAACTCCGGGAAGTGCTGGAGCTGCGGAGGAAGTGAAAACTGTAAGGCAGAATTTCCCTTCAACCGCACCACACCTTGACGCCTGCCAACCCTGCAAAGAGATCCGCCCTGACCAAGCACCCACAACTTTTGCCCTCCCCACCCAGGGGTCTTTTACCCCAAAGTGGGGGAAATGTACCCCCTGTTACCAGTTGGGAGCCAGTTCCCCACAGCATTCAGACAAAAAATGGTACCAACAACTGCCCCAGCACTACCAACCACACTGCCCACCAATCAATTCCAAAAGGCAGACTATTATCAACCCAACCCAAACAAGCCATCAGCAAGGTTTGCAGAGCCAGATGCAGAAGCATGCTTGGCAGAACTTGGGGACCTACCAGAAAATTTAGATGATCTGAACTTCAATTTGGCCACTTGTGGAATTGGAGAGGTGAGTCCTACTTTGATCCTTGACACCAGTGCCTCACACCACCTGTGCAGTGACTTATCTCTACTGCACGGTTTTCACCTTCTGCAGGACCCAATTTACTTATCAGTAGGAATGACGTCAGGCACAGCAGGGTGATGGGTATAGGCAAACTGAGACTCTGTCTAAAGGAAAGCTCAGTAGCCAGTATCAAAAATTTCATGTACTCAGGCAAAGCTAGAACCACCCTGAAATCATTGGTGTCCTTGAGGAAATCATCCTTTTTATTTGCGAATGATGTGCAGAAAGATATTTTTGAAATATACTCTAGTGATTCTGTGAAATTTTTTCTTGCTGGTTTGATTGGAGACAAAACCGCTGGTGCATTACTGACCCTGTGGTACCTTTGGAGACTAACAATCCCATGAGCGTACAAGAGTCTGTGGTTCCCCCATTTACTGCTAACACTGTTTCGCAGGTTACCAATTTTGTGGATTTTTTGATGGAAACTGTTGGCCAACTGTCCAACTACCAGTGGAGTGAGAGCCACAAGAACCCTGTGGAGAAACAGCTTCTCCTCTGGCACAAAATATTTGGCCACATCAGCCTGCAACAGATCAGGTTGCTGATCAAGAATGATCTTGGCATTGGAATTCCCTTGACAATCCCAGAAGGGAAGATCCTCTTCCCCATGTGACATGTCCCTAAGAGCACCAAACCCAAACTCCTGGCATTGAAAAACCATCCTACAGACAAACTAGGTATACTGGTGGTTGACCTGGTTGAGCCTTTTGAGGTAGTGAATTTTCACAAGGGCAGATTCTTACTAACTATAAAAGATGCAGCAACAGGCTATGCTATAGTGAAGGTCCTGCTCTACAATTTGGACCTGCTCAGAACAGTCATTCAAACAATCAAAGGAATTGAGAAACAGAAGGGACCCAAATTCAAGGTAGTCCGGAGTGATAATGGGGGTGAGTTTGCAAAAAAGCACCTGGGAGAGTACCTTTCCACAAAAGGAATTTTTTCCAGGCAGTCACTCCCATACCATCACTACCAAAATGGAATCATTGAGCGCTTCAATTGTATGGTACTCAATATGGCAAGAGATGTACTGACAGGCAGTAAGCTACCCAAGATGGTTTGTGGTTTTTTGCTTACATGTGCGAAGCTTTTGTTCTCAAATGCATGCCAAATAAGGTTTCTGGTAAATCCATGCCTTTTGAACATATTTTTAGCTTAAAACCTTTCTTAAACCACTCCCGCATCTTTGGGCCCCTAGATTTTGTCCATTTCCCTCCAGAACAAAATAGAAAACTTGAAAAGCGCCCGGTTGAAGGATGTGCCTGTAGCCTATCTGGAGTGGTCCAAAGGTTGGCTTTTTTGGCCAAAAAAGGAATGGAGTTTTGTAAAATCAGCCCTGGCGCATTTTTTGGATCATCCCATGACCAGGACACCAGCAACTGGCAACTCAACTAACAACCTACTTTTGGAGGCCAATCCAGCAACGCTTCTGGTTACCAACCAGTTGCAACTTGGAGATTTTGCAGGTGAGAGCCTCTTTGACTTGCAATAACTGATCATAGATGAGATAATTCTGGAATGCCAGTTCTACCATTTTCTTGTTCCAAAGTTGTTTGCACAAGAAAGGCTGTCAGCCAACTGGTTTTGATGGAAAAAAGGGATCAAATTGGAACTGGCCAAGCTCTAGGAGATGGGAGTGTGGGAGCTAGCCTGACTTCCTGAGGTTAAAAAAGCCCTAGAATGCTGGTGGATTTTTGAAATCAAGCAAGCTATTGGGGAACAAGATAAAATTTTCAAGGCAAGGTGCGTTGCAAAAGGTTTAAAACAAGTGGAAGGCATTAAATTTTTAGAAAAATTTGCACTGAAAGCAACTTTTGTATCCCTCCAGCTCCTATTGGCCATGGTTGAATGTTTCAACTGGCCAGTCCACAATTTTTACTTGGTGGTGGCATACCTGAACTCACTGACCAAGGACAAGGTCTGGGTGAAGCCGCCATCAGGCATGCTGGTGCCAAAGGGCATGGCCCTGCGCCTCAAGAAGGCACTCTATGGGACAAAGCAAGCGACCAGGTTCTGGTGGTTTTACCTCTGAGGCGTCCTAGAGGGCCTGGGGTATGTCCTGTCCAAATATGACAGCTCCCTGTACATCCTTGAACACAATGAGCGGGTGGGGCCATCTGAATCCATGTTGAAAATGGAGTTGTAACAGGTAAATCAACCAAATTTCTTTGGTGACTGGAATCTGACCTTAAAAGTACCCTCCAAATCAAGTGGTAAAAAGGTCTCTTGTCCATTGTGGGCATTTACATTGATCCTAGAAGGAGTGGTTTCTGATTCCAACAGAAACCATTTATTGAAAATGTTTTGAAAGACAACTAGGATGGGTCCTTCACAACAGCAACCCTTCTTCCCAGTAAATTTAATCCAGCCAGCAACACCAATAGAGAGCCAGTTGACAAAGAAAAGTACCTACAAGCTGGGGGCTCCCTAAGCTATGTAGCAGTGGGGACCAGGCCCAACCTGGCTTTTGTGGTAAATCTGCTTTCCCACTTTACAGCTAACCCATCCAGCTCCCACTTGAAAGGTCTGAGACAACTAATAGCTTACATTGCAGGCAAAAAGCATGAACTTCCAATTTTCCCATATGAAGATGGGAAGTGCCTCAAATCAAACTGCAACTTGTCCTGGGGGGGAGAGATTTTGCAATCAACCCATGGGATCATGGTCAGTTTTATGAACTTCCCAATCCTTTGGACATCAAGGATCCAGCAGACAGTGGCTCCGTCCACCTGCCATTTCAAATACATGGCAGTGGGCGTGGCCACCTTTCAGCTTGCTACTTGCACAGAGCAACCAGTCCAAGAAGAATAAAAATAGAAATAAATCATAAAAAATAAGAGGAGTGAGAAATCCTAAACTATTATTCAAAATTTGGATTCCTCATCTAAAATAAGGTAGGGTCACTTGCTGACCCCACCCTTTAATTCCAACTCCTTATATTTTTAAATAAATTTACAAGAAAATGGCCCAAAACGACCAAACCACTTCAACTGGTTTTTTTTGGTAATTTTAATATTTCACATGTGTTGTAACGTATAGTTTTCACACCTAAAATTCACTCAGAATTGAGGTGTTGCGTATATTTAACGAGTCACAGCCGCATTTATGTTCTGTCACAATTGCTGCGCGCAGCCCTGCACCCATACAGCAAGAGTATGCATGCCTACACTCAAAATGTAGGCACCTGTCAAGAAACCTGCATGCAATATGCTGCTGACCATGGATAACTGATTCCTGCATGCAGCTGTCAGGTATGTGCGCATCACAAAAAAACCTGTACCCCTCCTGACAACAAGGTACCCCAGGAACATTTACAATCATATGCATGCATCATGCATATGTAAAAATATGACTGACAAATAGATGAATGTCTGAAAACTCTTAATAATGAATAAAATATATGAAATTACAAGTATAAGATAGAAAAATTAGGGAAAAAAATAATAAAGGTTGTCATGTAAATACTATTATCAAATCTTTGTGAACCACAAAAGATATCAAGGAGTTCCCCTATAAATTATTAAAAAATACCAACATGTTTGAAAGATGGCTTAAACTCTACAAATACCCACTTGTGACCATGTAACTCAAAAGAAAATAATACAAATTTGGAAATATGTCCAAACTGCAAAAATAACAGATTAATATTTAAACAAATTCTGACAATAATTTCACACATAAAAATGACACAGACAGGTACAGCTGAGTTATAAAACTAAGAATGCTTGCCAAACTGGACCTGTCCATCCTGCCAGCCTTAGCCCACAAGAACAACCGTCTCTACTTTCCCTGAGAAGGACCTCTTACCCAAAAAATGTATATATACAGCCCTTTTTGGATAATTTAAACCCCAGTAATTTTCAGTATCAAATCATACCCATTGCAATCCGTGATCAAGTGTATATAAGATATTAAAAAGTGAAATATGGCATCAGTCTGTTATTATAATTATTAATTCTAACTCCAATATTCACTCCATTGAAGAAAATCACCAAAAATCCCAAATATTGCCCTGAGACCCTTTCAACCATGAATTTCTGCAAGATCCTTGGAGCCATCAATGAAAGGAGTAGGAGTGTACTCCTTTTCTCAAGAATTAAGTACTGTAAACAGCCTTTCACTCCCATTCCCTTGAGTCAAACCCTTTTTTGAATCATTAAGACCTCATTTTCCCAAGGTCTTTACACAGCAGAAAGTTGCCCCTTGAAGAAAGGTTGTTTTCTTTAAAGATCCCCAGCTTTTTATAAGATGTGGCCCCTCTTTCAAAGTACATTAAAAAATATTTTAAACAAACCAAACTCCAAAACTTGCACTTTCTCTTACCTTATCATTATTCTTAAGAATTTTACTTGTTTTATTGGAATTATAATTATTATTCCAATACCAATATTACTTGCTGTAGCTAAATGAACGGAAGTTTCCTGGTATCAGTAAGCTGAAAGCTGGGGGTCTTGCCAGGAAATATGCCTGAATAATTTATTTTTAATTATTCATTTTTCTGGACCAAGATTACTACATCAAAATAAGTAAAAATACTTATTATTAATATTTTTTTGTCAATTCTTTTCCAGTGGATCTTAAGACAAACGCAGAATTGATAATTAATTATTTGAATTTTCTTAAGAAAAAGAAAGAAGCAAATACAAATTTCCTTAAAACTAATTAATAGGAGTCTTTAAATCCTGATCAACAGAAACAAGTACTTCTGCACCACAAACAAGAGTATATTAAAGAGAAAGAACTTGAGCTTGAGAGGTTTGAAAATTTTGATTCTGTTTTAAGGAAACAAAAGCAGTGGGAAATATACAGAAACCACCTATTTTGCCATAAAAAAGGCAATGAAGTAAGCCTTTAATAATTTTTGTGATATAAATTATAAAGATTCATAAAAATGTTTAAAAATACCAAACCTACCAATAAAACTGATGATTTGAGATTTTCAATTTTTCAAGTGAAAAGAAACTATTCCTATGCTTTTTGAATTGAAAAAGTCCTTTTGGAAGGACATCCTGACCCCTGATCTTTGGAATTAAGTCAAGACCTCATTGGAACCCACCAAGATCCCCCTGGAATACCCACCAAAACTTCAAAAATATAAAAAAAATTTAAATTGCCACTAAAAAGGGTAATGTTAAATTCACAGCTCCAGTAGTGTGGGAGTTGTGTAGGGCCCCACACAACCTGTGGGAGTTGTGTAGGGCCCCTCAATGCATGGGGCCCATACACTACTGCAAATGGTTTTTCTAAACACGCGCAACCCCTGGGGGGACATATACCCCCCATAATGGGCATTTTTGATTTTTGTAACCCTGTAAACAACCATATTGTTTATTATTTATTATTTATTATTTATTATTTATTATTTATTATTTATTATTTATTATTTATTATTTATTATTTATTATTTATTATTTATTATTTATTATTTATTATTTATTATTTATTATTTATTATTTATTATTTATTATTTATTATTTATTATTTATTATTTATTATTTATTATTTATTATTTATTATTTATTATTTATTATTTATTATTTATTATTTATTATTTATTATTATTTATTATTATTTATTATTTATTATTTATTATTTATTATTTATTATTTATTATTTATTATTTATTATTTATTATTTATTATTTATTATTTATTATTTATTATTTATTATTTATTATTTATTATTTATTATTTATTATTTATTATTTATTATATTATTATTTATTATTTATTATTTATTATTTATTATTTATTATTTATTATTTATTATTTATTATTTATTATTTATTATTTATTATTTATTATTTATTATTTATTATTTATTATTTATTATTTATTATTTATTATTTATTATTTATTATTTATTATTTATTATTTATTATTTATTATTTATTATTTATTATTTATTATTTATTATTTATTATTTATTATTTATTATTTATTATTTATTATTTATTATTTATTATTTATTATTTATTATTTATTATTTATTATTTTTATTATTATTTATTATTTATTATTTATTATTTATTATTTATTATTTATTATTTATTATTTATTATTTATTATTTATTATTTATTATTTATTATTTATTATTTATTATTTATTATTTATTATTTATTATTTATTATTTATTATTTATTATTTATTATTTATTATTTATTATTTATTATTTATTATTTATTATTTATTATTTATTATTTATTATTTATTATTTATTATTTATTATTTTATTATTTATTATTTATTATTTATTATTTATTATTTATTATTTATTATTTATTATTTATTATTTATTATTTATTATTTATTATTTATTATTTATTATTTATTATTTATTATTTATTATTTATTATTTATTATTTATTATTTATTATTTATTATTTATTATTTATTATTTATTATTTATTATTTATTATTTATTATTTATTATTTATTATTTATTATTTATTATTTATTATTTATTATTTATTATTTATTATTTATTATTTATTATTTATTATTTATTATTTATTATTTATTATTTATTATTTATTATTTATTATTTATTATTTATTATTTATTATTTATTATTTATTATTTATTATTTATTATTTATTATTTATTATTTATTATTTATTATTTATTATTTATTATTTATTATTTATTATTTATTATTTATTATTTATTATTTATTATTTATTATTTATTATTTATTATTTATTATTTATTATTTATTATTTATTATTTATTATTTATTATTTATTATTTATTATTTATTATTTATTATTTATTATTTATTATTTATTATTTATTATTTATTATTTATTATTTATTATTTATTATTTATTATTTATTATTTATTATTTATTATTTATTATTTATTATTTATTATTTATTATTTATTATTTATTATTTATTATTTATTATTTATTATTTATTATTTATTATTTATTATTTATTATTTATTATTTATTATTTATTATTTATTATTTATTATTTATTATTTATTATTTATTATTTATTATTTATTATTTATTATTTATTATTTATTATTTATTATTTATTATTTATTATTTATTATTTATTATTTATTATTTATTATTTATTATTTATTATTTATTATTTATTATTTATTATTTATTATTTATTATTTATTATTTATTATTTATTATTTATTATTTATTATTTATTATTTATTATTTATTATTTATTATTTATTATTTATTATTTATTATTTATTATTTATTATTTATTATTTATTATTTATTATTTATTATTTATTATTTATTATTTATTATTTATTATTTATTATTTATTATTTATTATTTTATTATTTATTATTTATTATTTATTATTTTTATTTTTATTTTTTATTTTTTATTTATTATTTTTTATTTATTATTTATTATTTATTATTTATTATTTATTATTTATTATTTATTATTTATTATTTATTATTTATTATTTATTATTTATTATTTATTATTTATTATTTATTATTTATTATTTATTATTTATTATTTATTATTTATTATTTATTATTTATTATTTATTATTTATTATTTATTATTTATTATTTATTATTTATTATTTATTATTTATTATTTATTATTTTTATTATTTATTTTATTTATTATTTATTATTTATTATTTATTATTTATTATTTATTATTTATTTATTTATTATTTATTTTTATTTTTTATTTATTATTTATTATTTATTATTTATTATTTATTATTTATTATTTATTATTTATTATTTATTATTTATTATTTATTATTTATTATTTATTATTTATTATTTATTATTTATTATTTATTATTTATTATTTATTATTTATTATTTATTATTTATTATTTATTATTTATTATTTATTATTTATTATTTATTATTTATTATTTATTATTTATTATTTATTATTTATTATTTATTATTTATTATTTATTATTTATTATTTATTATTTATTATTTATTATTTATTATTTATTATTTATTATTTATTATTTATTATTTATTATTTATTATTTATTATTTATTATTTATTATTTATTATTTATTATTTATTATTTATTATTTATTATTTATTATTTATTATTTATTATTTATTATTTATTATTTATTATTTATTATTTATTATTTTTTATTTATTATTTATTATTTATTATTTATTATTTATTATTTATTATTTATTATTTATTATTTATTATTTATTATTTATTATTTATTATTTATTATTTATTATTTATTATTTATTATTTATTATTTATTATTTATTATTTATTATTTATTATTTATTATTTATTATTTATTATTTATTATTTATTATTTATTATTTATTATTTATTATTTATTATTTATTATTTATTATTTATTATTTATTATTTATTATTTATTATTTATTATTTATTATTTATTATTTATTATTTATTATTTATTATTTATTATTTATTATTTATTATTTATTATTTATTATTTATTATTTATTATTTATTATTTATTATTTATTATTTATTATTTATTATTTATTATTTATTATTTATTATTTATTATTTATTATTTATTATTTATTATTTATTATTTATTATTTATTATTTATTATTTATTATTTATTATTTATTATTTATTATTTATTATTTATTATTTATTATTTATTATTTATTATTTATTATTTATTATTTATTATTTATTATTTATTATTTATTATTTATTATTTATTATTTATTATTTATTATTTATTATTTATTATTTATTATTTATTATTTATTATTTATTATTTATTATTTATTATTTATTATTTATTATTTATTATTTATTATTTATTATTTATTATTTATTATTTATTATTTATTATTTATTATTTATTATTTATTATTTATTATTTATTATTTATTATTTATTATTTATTATTTATTATTTATTATTTATTATTTATTATTTATTATTTATTATTTATTATTTATTATTTATTATTTATTATTTATTATTTATTATTTATTATTTATTATTTATTATTTATTATTTATTATTTATTATTTATTATTTATTATTTATTATTTATTATTTATTATTTATTATTTATTATTTATTATTTATTATTTATTATTTATTATTTATTATTTATTATTTATTATTTATTATTTATTATTTATTATTTATTATTTATTATTTATTATTTATTATTTATTATTTATTATTTATTATTTATTATTTATTATTTATTATTTATTATTTATTATTTATTATTTATTATTTATTATTTATTATTTATTATTTATTATTTATTATTTATTATTTATTATTTATTATTTATTATTTATTATTTATTATTTATTATTTATTATTTATTATTTATTATTTATTATTTATTATTTATTATTTATTATTTATTATTTATTATTTATTATTTATTATTTATTATTTATTATTTATTATTTATTATTTATTATTTATTATTTATTATTTATTATTTATTATTTATTATTTATTATTTATTATTTATTATTTATTATTTATTATTTATTATTTATTATTTATTATTTATTATTTATTATTTATTATTTATTATTTATTATTTATTATTTATTATTTATTATTTATTATTTATTATTTATTATTTATTATTTATTATTTATTATTTATTATTTATTATTTATTATTTATTATTTATTATTTATTATTTATTATTTATTATTTATTATTTATTATTTATTATTTATTATTTATTATTTATTATTTATTATTTATTATTTATTATTTATTATTTATTATTTATTATTTATTATTTATTATTTATTTATTATTATTTATTATTTATTATTTCTTATTCATTATTCATTATTTATTATTTATTATTTATAATTTATAACTTATAATTTATTACTCATTATTATTTATTATTTATTATTTATTATTTATTATTTATTATTTATTTTTCATTGTCCAGTGTTTATTATCTATTATATCTAATTTATTATCTATAATTTATAATTTATAATTTATAATTTATAATTTATGATTTCTAATTTCTTATTTATTATGTATTATTCATCCTATATTATTTAGTGGAGGCTAAAAAACTTGATTTTGGTTGTTTAGCGTGCCACACAGATCAAATGGGACGCGTAGCATGCCGCACGGCCCATTTCAGTTCTGTAGCTTGCCAAACCGACCATTTGAGTCGTGTAGCATGCCACACGGCTCATTTGAGTTGCTTAGCATGTCACAATGCTCATTTGAGTTGTTTAGGGTGCCACATGGCCAATTGAATTGTTTACAATACTCAAAGAGTTATGAATTTAACATTACCCAATTTTAAAATTCTCTTTAGCAGTTATTTTACAATTCTCAAAGCTCAAAAAACCAAAAAAATTGATCAAAATTTCAAAAATAAGGATTCAAAAGCCCATTGAGAAAGTTGAATTTTTTCTTTTTTAATGGAATTTTTTAGGGTAAAATAATACATCCAAAAAATCTGAAAGAAATTATTTAATTCTCCTCAACTGTTGTTTAAACTTTTGATAGTTTGAATCACCCAAAAAAATGAAAGATAAAGGAAAATTAAAGGATTCAAATGTTCAAAAAGACATCTGATTTTTTCATTTATTGTGTTTTTCAAAGGAATTGTTCAAGGTGAAAGGATAAATCCAAAAAATATGAAAAAAATATTTTAAATCTCTTTGAATGTTTTCCAAACTTTTTTTCAGCTGAAATGAGGTAAAAAAACAATTAAATTATCCAAAATAAGGATCCAAAAACCCATGCAAATATTTATCTCTGTGGAATTTTTTAATTTTTTTATTGCATTTTTCAAGGGGTTCTGATGCCTCCAAAATTAAAAATGATTTTTTGAAGGGGTTTAAAAACCCCTGCTAAGGGCCTGTGGTGTCAGAATTCAAAAAAAAGGAATTCTTGAAACATGCCAAAAAGAATCAATTCTTGAAACATGCGTGAAAGAAACTATGGTTGCTTGAAATACCAGCGGGGTCAACCGTGAAATAATATCACAATGCATGAAATAAAGGGTTTTCTGGGTGAGAAAAATAATGCCCAAAATCAAAAAAAAAATGAAATATCAAAAAATTCAAAAATTCAAAAATTTGAAAATTATGGAAAAAAATACTTCAAAAATTAGAAAATAGTAGGGCGTACCAGAGTGAACCAAAACTGCCATTTTTCAATGGTGGGCTTCAACCCAAATTGGCCTCTACAAATCAAAAAACCCACTTATTTCACATCAGATGTGTCAGGGTTACCTGAAAATGAATGGGTTTTTCCAGATTATGTATATCAAGGCTTTCACTGCCTCAACAACACCATAAAAACCTGGTTTCAAACTCACCTCCTTCTCCCTCTAACCCCATTGGAAAAATTTGATTCATTGCTCTCATCTCTTTGCTATCCTCATTTTTTCATCTCCCATCTCCCTGTCACTTCATCACTCTCATCACATTATTGCCCTCATCACTTCATCACTCTCATATTTTTTATCCTCATTGCTTCATCTCTCATCCTTTTGTCACTTCATTGTTCCCATCACTTTATTGCTCTTTCCACTTCATCACTCTCATCAATTTAACACTCTCATCACTTTATCACACTCATCACTTCCTAAATCTCATTTCTGTATTTCTCTCATTTCTTCATGCCTCCTTCCCTCTTACTCTTTTTATATGGCCCATCAGGAAACCACCTCCCCCCCCCAATCTCACACCAAAATTCAATGGACAAAAGCAAAAATACCCAAGGAACTCTACATCAAACATTCTTCCCCATCAGCTTCCAAAGGCTTAAGTCAGCTCAAGAGTGCTGATCACACCATCCTGGTAAACAGGTTCAAAATTTCCTCCAACTATGAAACTTGATTTGGATCTGAAAATGAAACACAAGTTGGCCAACCTCAATCCTCTAAGTTTAATGTTTATATCCTGATGGCCAATGAACTGAAGAAAAAAACCAAAAGTAGGATGGGTCTTTGATCCAATCAGATAATGGAGAAATTCCACAATTATTAAGCAAAGTATAAAAAGGCCCACACAATGTCAATTGGGTATCACCCAATCCAAAGAAGCCAAGGAAATCAACTTGGTGGTCAATAAGTTGGACTTCATTTGTCCTTTTTATATTCAAAGGGAAGAAATATTTGGAAAGAAGGCCAACATTACCCTATTAGCTGATTTTGATGCCCAATAATTCAATTCCATTGATGCTGAAGACTTGACAGTAGATTCTCATCCAAGCAACCATGACCCCAAGAAAACTTGGAGTGGCCCCAATCTTATTTTAAGGGGTATATTCTAGCTCAACCACCTCCAATGATGTCCACATTGGGATCAATCAACCCTAAAAACCCAGCCTTGGACCCCCAACTTACATCTTTTGATTGTTCCATTCCTGGGGTTGACGTACTGGAAAAATAGGCCAATAAGGAGCCAGAAATTCCAAGATTTCCATTCAAATTAACATCTGTTATAATAAGGAAGGAATTTCTGGTTTTTTCTTGCTAATTCTGAATGATTTTTAATTTAAAACAACAGCATCATCCTTTATTGAATTTCCAAACACTCAAGCCAATGGGGCCTCCCACATCAAGTTCAAATGAGAGTGAAAATTTTCCAAAAAAAAACTCCTTGACAAAGCAAAAGCAAAATGCTTCCAATTCCATCAACATCAACCCCAATAGCTTTAAAAAGAAGAGAATGTCAGCTTGCTACTATGTACAGAGCAACCTGTCAATAGCAACAAAAAACTATGAAAAATAAGAATATCTCAATTAACAGTAGAAGGAGTGAGAAATCCATAAATGTTATTAGAGAAATGGATTCCCCACCCAAAATTAGGTAGGGTCACTCACTGACCCCACCCTTGAATTCCAAGTCCTTACATTTTTAAAATAATTAAAAAGAAAAGTACTAAAAATTACAACACCAGTATGGCACCTTCTGGCCATTCCAAAATTTCACACGTGTTTTCATGTATAGGCTTTACACCTAAAATTCACGCAGAATGGAGGTGTTGTGTATATTTTAGGAGTTACATGCGGAAATGTGTTATGTCACAATTCCCGCGCGCAGCCCCGCATCATTACATATCCCTACATACTGGTAGTAGCAGATTCCCACGTACTAGAGACCCGCGGGCAGCTAATTCTGCCAGGCACGCAGCGGATCCTACCCTGCGCGCATCTGTACTAACTGATCCCCGCGTCTGGATCCGTTGTGACTAATCTGACAACCAGGTACCACTCAGAAGAGCAACAACCTAGTTAGAGTTGCCTAGCATATGTAACAAATTGACACATGCATTATTAATAATCTAAAAGGATCAAAACTTAAATAAAATTAATGAAAATTAAGTTTAGAACATTTTTTAATAATAAATCAAAGATCAAAGATTACCACATAAATGACTGGCTCAGATCTTTGAAGACCACAAAACACTACAAGGAGTGTTCATAAAAATTATTCAAAATTATCTACGTGATCAGAAGATAATGGAAAATCAGCAAACAGCCACATAATCCTGCTTCAAAAAAATACCAATAGTACAAATGAAGGATGAGTATAGAATGATCAAATTTACGCCATAACAGATTAACAAATCCTGTGGCTAAAATAGTACAGAAATCCAGAATATCTAAGGTCAGCTGATTGACAGCACCAAGTGAAAGTGCCAATCGTTCCCTGACTGGCTTGCCAGCCTGAGCCCACCAGCAGAACCCTCTCTACGTGCCCTGAGAAACTTAAAATCACCCCAAAAAGGTATTTATACAGACCTCTTTGGATCCATTATTCCATCATTAGTTTACCAGAAATTACTATTATCAATCAGACACCCTGTAATTGTTGATCAAGTGCTTATATGAAGATAAGCAAGTGATTTATGACTTAGTCTTTAGTAGTATTATTTATTCTTATTAACCAATCAACCCTTGAAGTTTAGTCAAGCAATCCACCCCATCTGCTCTGAAACCCTTCCAATTATTTCAGGATTCTTGTGGTAAAGTGCTCAGAGTGAGAGTTTCCCTTTCTGTCTTGGCCATTTGTGCTCTTACGCCCGGCCATTAGTGGAATAAGTCCTTTCTAAGGCACCCATCTTCATTCCAAGTTTCTTAAAATGCATAAGGAGGCCCCTTGAAGAGAGGTTGCTAGTCTGTAAAGATCCCCAGTAGTATAATACTGTGGCCCCTCTTTTATATTATATTAAAAACCATTTATTACCAATTCAATTAAACCTTGCAAATGCTCTTATATGATTTATTTGAGCTTCTAAGTGTTTATTTTTGGAATAATAATTATTATTATTATTCCAGTATTTTTATCACTCTCTGTAGCTAAAGGACTGCAAGGTTCCTGGTATCAGAGAGCTGACAGAGAAAAACTTCTGATTTTGTGAGCTTTGAAGATATTTTGCAGAAGCAAGCTTCAAGTAAGTGCATTGATCAAAGCTTCTTGCTTTCAAAATCAAGCTCATTCCTATTCTATCAAAAAAAAAATGGTAAAATAATAAATCAAATCTGAAAAAATTGAATTTGAAAAGGAGAATTTTTATTGTCAACTGGCTATTGATTCTCAAAAGCAGAAAGCTAGGAGTTTGGCTTCAAAACAAAAATTGGATTCCAAGTGGAAATTGAAAAAGGCATAGCAGGAGTGTTAAAAAGAGTAAAAGCAGAAGGATTGACACGAAGAAAAATTTGAAGGAACAATTGGCAATGGGAAAAAATACAGCTTATTGGTAGCTATGGCATTTCTTGGTAGCAGTAGAACTGTGGAAGCAATAAAGTCAATTCCTCAATTGCTTGTCTTGTAAATATATCCACTGGATAAAAGTTTTAAAATTGGAAACAAAAAAATTATTTTTGATTACAACAATGTTTGAGACTAGTTTTAAATCCACCAATAAAAAGATATTTATTATTTTTGTTTTTATTAATATTTTTTTTCCAAAGTATATTTTCCCACTTTCCAAATCCTTGCATTTTTTCCAAGTTTTTTTCTTGATTTGCATAGACATAGCCATCATTTTATTATTGGTTATCTCCAAAGCACAAAATGTACAGTTCTTTTATTTATTTGCTTCCCAAATCATTTTAAAACAACTTTTTCTTTGAAATAAATACCCAAACACAAGTCAGCAACAGCAAATTGGCCATCTGATACTTGACATTTTTTTCTCATTTTCAACATTTTTTCTGTTCAATTTGTTTTTGGAAAAACCAGTCCAAAGGAGTAGGAAGAAATTTAATCTTTGTCAATATGAGGATAGTTGTAGAAAAAATTGGAAGTGAAGGTGATGTGGGTGTTACCAGAAAGAGGAGTGATGCTGGATCCAAATTCCAATGAAGATAAAGAGGGGATATTGTTGTCCCTCATTGTTTCATGGTTGGATTAAAATTAAATTAATCCTGATTTTTGAAGCATTTGGCCCAAAATTTGAGAGACCTGGTTTGACCTAAAGTGAAAGACATAAAACTCTTGAGGGGAAGATTTGAAAGCAGCTCTCTTCAAATATTTTCAAAATATTTCAGAAGGGTGCATCAATCATTGCCATCCAATTGCCCACATCTTCCCACCACAAGATCTTAAGGGACCCAAAGTGTTGACAAAATTTTCACGTTGGTGGAAGAACTTTGTGACTGAGTTGATGTCCTTCTTCTCTTTCTCAGAAATTTCATTCAAAGGTAAAAATTTGATTATTGAAACAATGGCCCCACAATCAGATCAATCCTGAAAATATACTTTTGCAGAGCTGAAAAAATTGAACTGTTTGATCCTCTTTTTGGTCTGTTCAAACTCTCCTGGGCAGAGTTTTTTGACTTTTCTCAACAATGGAAAGATACAGATACAAAAGATGCACTTTTTTCAAAAACCACACAACCATTTTGCTAATTCCTTCCTTGGCTAGTTCCATTGGGATTTCAGAATCCCTCATTTGAGTCCTCCTTTCTTTGCAAGACCTTTTCTTCCCACCTCTCTGTATTTTTTTCAAACCATCTACTTCCATCTTGTTACCTCCCAACCATATGCCTTGATTTGGACAAGGCTCAAGATTAGATTCAATTTGTTGTCCAAAGTTTTTAGTTTGGTGGGAGAAAAATTGGAAGGCCAGGACTAGAAAGGGGTGTAAGAATGGGTTGCATTGCATGGAATCCAAAAAAAAAAATCATTAGTCAGTTATAATCAACATAGATGATCAAGAAAAAGAAAAAATTAAAAAAATAATGTTTCAGTATCCTACCTCAAAAACAATTACATATGTTTATGATGTTTGGGGAGGAGGAGAAGGAGGAGAGGAAGGGGGGGCAGCATCTCACAAACAGAAAGCAATCAATCAATTTCCTGCTATTTGATTGAAAAATTAAGCAGAAAGCAAATGATCAATTGCCTGCTGTTCAATTAATTGATAGATTGATTGCAGTTAGTTTGATCAATCAAACAAACAAAAAAAAAATCAATCAATCACTTGAAATTCAATTTATTTATTGAAAAGAAAGAAAGAAATTAATTTTTTGCCATTTTATCAATCAATCACACTTCAAGCAGGTGATCAATTTTTTGCCATTTAGTTGATGGATCAAGCCAGAAAAAATTGATTGATGGCTTGCAGTTTTATCAATCAATCAAATTGAAATAATTTTATCACTTGATTGAACAGGCCCTTCAAGTGATGAGGAGGAGGAGTAGGGGGGTTTTTAAATTGGTTTCAAAGCAAAAACAAGCAAGGAGGAGGAGGGAGGAGTGCAGCTTCTGATGGGATGGAAGAGCAGGGCGGGAGCTAACCTGGGGTTCCAAGAAAATAAAAAGGGAAATTGGGACCTGAAGAAGGACAAGCATGACCAGGGGGACTTTGAGGTGGAGGTGGATGGTGAGTTGGAGGAGGTGGGTGGAGTGATTTGGTAAGGAGGAGGAAGGAGTGGACTGGTGGTAGGTGAGTTGGAGGTGATTTGGTGAGGAGAAGGGAGGAGTGGACCAGTGGTTTGGTGGGTTGAGCTATGAGGTGGATTTCTTGTGTTGTTTTATCTAAGTCCACCAAAAAAGACAGAAAGAAGAAAGAAAAAAGAAACCAAGTCAACCTAGCATTCTTTGTTGAACAACAAAAATAAATTACTTTCATTTTCTTTTATTTAAAAAGCATATGCTACCAATCAAAGGGAGGAAGTTTGGGGGGTAGAATTGGCTCTCTCATTGCAGAAGATGAGGCACCAAATGAAACTGGGATTACTTGAGGAGGATTGGGAATATTTTCTTCAAATATTTTCTTGCTTCATCTTTGATATTTGCCAGAAGGTTGTGAAAGATGACACAACTAATAATGCAGTTGATGGTGATCCTCATTTCTTTCAATTTTTGAAGCTGCTTTCACATTTCCCTTAAGCTGGCCCATCTTACTTTCAGGACTCCTATTGCATACTCAATGCAAAATTGTGATTGAGTAAGATGATATTTGAAATCATTTTTGGCTTGATAATTGGATGAAACATAGCAGTATTCTGGAACCATATATTTCCTGCTAGCATAAGCTGAATTGGTAAGAAGGTATTCATCTTGGTCAAGCTAGTTCTCTTATTGTTGGGAAAGCTGAATCCATTTGAAAACATATGAATCATGAAAAGAACCTGGAAGGCCAGCAAATGGGGATATGAAATTCTTTTTGCTATGATAAAAAATTTGTAGTTTCAAAGAGTATCTATACAAACAGAAAAAACATATTTGATGAATGTTTTATCAAAGGTTTTATCAAAGGCTTTGGAAAAGAAATGAATCAATTGCCTTTTTTCCAATAAAAATAGTGGTTGCCATCTAGATTGGGTTCTTGGAATCAAGGGGGTATTGGTTCCATCAACCAAACCAATCAAACCAGGCAAGCCTTTGGTCTCCATTACTTGAGATATCTCCTTGCGTTCTTCTTTGGTGGTCCAAGAAAGTACTGAGAAACAGAAAGATAGGATAGAAATTGTGAATCTTTTGGTGGATAAGTCAATGTTCCCATGATTCACTGAAAACATATTTTCTAATTGATGAATTTCTTCTCCATTTCAATTTGATCCCATGTACAAAGAGAAAAATCCAGTTTGATAGCTGGATTGCTATGAGGATTCAAAGAATTTATCTGGAAGATGTGGTTGTCTTCAATAATCTCCAAATTTTTGATGAATGAAGGCAATATATTTTGGAAAAGTTGCTTGAGGCTTAAGTTGGGGAGGAGATGAAGCTTTTGCCTTTCATAAATAGGTTTGTGGAAATTCTTTCTTCTTGGGACCATGTATTTCTTTTCAAATAAATAATTCAAATCCAACCAAGTTGATTACAAATTGGAGTCTGAATCATAGTCTAAATCAGATTCAAAAAATAATAAAAGTCCAGTCAGTTTTTTTTTGTTTTCAACTTGTTGCTGGGAAGTTTGATTGGAAATTTTGGGAAATATGGTGATGTGATGTGGGGTGATGGGCAACATTATGATGGTTGTTGTGAAAGCAATGGAGTTGTTAAGCAATAGTGATGTGAAGCAGTGGAGATGAGATGTGTTTGAATCAATTAAGATGGGATTGGTATGAATTTGCTGAGGTGGAGGTGTGGATGGGTGTTTTGCATGTGATAGATGATGGTGCATAAATGGCGGCGTTTGATGTTTGAAACCTGCAATTTTCATGAAACCCACCATTTTGAAATACACCAGTTAGGGGATATGCCTATTTCAGAAAACCTTCATTCAAAATTGCAGCTTTCAAATGGCATGTTTGCTAACTCTGATACTCCCTAATAATAAAAAAATAAAAAAGACAATAGAATTATAGAATAATAGAATACTAGATAAAAGTACAAAATTAGAAAATAAAAAAATAAAAAAATAAAAACATAAAAAAATTAAAAAATTAAAAAATAAAAAATAAATAATAATAAAAATAAAAGAATAAAAGAATAAAAAAATAAAAAAATAAAAAAATAAAAAAATGAAAAAATAAAAAAATAAAAAAATAAAAAAATAAAAAAATAAAAAAATTAAAAAATTAAAAAATTAAAAAATTAAAAAATTAAAAAATTAAAAAATAAAAAAAATAAAAATAAAAATATAAAAATATAAAAATAAAAATATAAAAATATAAAAATATAAAAATATAAAAATATAAAAAAATTAAAAAAATAAGAAAATAAAAAAAATAAAAAAATAAAAAAATAAAAAAAATAAAAAAATAAAAAAATAAAAAAATAAAAAATAAAAAATAAAAAAATAAAAAAATAAAAAAATAAAAAAATAAAAAAATAAAAAAATAAAAAAATAAAAAAATAAAAAAATAAAAAAATAAAAAAATAAAAAAATAAAAAAATAAAAAAAATAAAAAATAAAAAATAAAAAAATAAAAAAATAAAAAAAATAAAAATAAAAAAAAAAAATAAAAAAAAAATAATGATAAATTAATAATAAAAAAACATAAAAAATTAAAAAATTCAAAAATTCAAAAATTCAAAAATTAAAAAATTAAAAAAATTAAAAAAATAACAGAAAAACAGAATGACAGAATAACAGAATAACAGAATAACAGAATAACAGAATAACCAATTAAAAAAATAATAAAATATGAAAATATGAAAAATATGAAAATATGAAAATATGAAATAAAAAAATGAAAAATAGGAAATAGAATAGGTTGATGAATTTTTAATTCCCCCAAAGGTGGAATTTGCTTGATTTTCACAATGCCACAATGTCCCTCAATGTCCCTGATACACACGGTAAACCTTGAAAAAAAATTGTTGGGGGTTGTCCAAATAAAAATACTACTGGATAGATGGGCACCTCAAACCCCTGTAAAATACCTTTGAAGAATTTTGGCCAATTTCTAGGCCTTCAAAATTTCCCGCAAAAAACTGAAAAAAACGCTCCACGTCTCAAATCTTCTGAAATTTTCAATTTTATTCCTTGATTATTTTTCAAATTCTGAAGATAAAAATAGTTTCCAAATATTCCAGGCCATTCAATTATAATTTTTCCAGAGTTTCACTACTTCATTTTCCCGCCAGAGAATGGGATTAGGATATAAAAAAAACATTATTTTGATCTTTTTTCTTTTTTTCATTTTGCTGTGTATTTTCCAAATATCAAGGTGTTAGTCTTTTAATGGGAATTAAAAAGCAATCAAAATAATTATTGGGGGATTTTTAGAATCAATTATTTACCAAAAAATAATCAATGCCTCTAGAACAAAAAGTCTGTTTTGGGGTTCATTTTGAAGCCATTTCTGATACTACTTTGATTCATTCTATGGACAAAATGACTTTGAGATTGGAAACATGTTTTTATATCAGTAGCAGTCAGTTTTGACTGTAAACCTGAATCTGAAGATTGGAGTTTGATATGTCAGGAAATGGTCAGGGAAATGGAATCAAACCCTCTTTTCAAGGATGAAACCTTTATGAATCAAGTCTGGGATGAAAATTTTGATAAAGAAAGAAAAAATATCAACCACACTTCTGTACCTGCCCCTCAAAGTTACTGGATGGAATTCCCTTGCCATGGTTTACTGCTTGCAGATACATAAAAAAGGCCAGTGGTACTTTTATATAAGTTGATTCCATGAAATTATTTTCCCCTCAATTTGCCTCCAACTGGCATTTCTCAAACGTCCCCAATATGTTTAATCATTTTTGAATAGTTTCAGCACATATTTTCTTTCAGCTATAATTCTGAACTGTGGCATGCTCCTCAATAAGGTCCCCTTTGCAACACTTTTTCTGGCAAGGAATTACAAAAATGGGAATATTTGATTCATGATAACTTGGAACTTGGTTTGAAGGTTTTGCTTCCTGGTAGTACAAATACAAAAATTGGAAAAAAGTTTATCTTGATTGAATTATTTGTTTGTTTTTTTTTTCTAAATTTTTCATATTTTTTTACTCATTGATTTAGAGCAAAAAAAAAAATTTTTTTTCAATTATAAATTCTTTGGCAAAAGATAATCTACACACAATCCCCAAATAAATTTTAAGGTCCCTTTTCAATGCCCACTAAAATACTGCAAACTTAAAATTTGTAAAATTGCATGGAAAAATAACAATAGAAAAAAATGAAAATAATGTCTTATTTTTATTTAAATCCCATTTTCTTGCGGTAAAATGAAGTAATAAAATTCTCAAAAAATGATAGTTGAATGGCCTTTAATATTTTGAAGCTTTTTGTCGTTGAAGATTTTGATAAATAATCAAGGAAATGATATTAAAAATGTGAAAAGATTTGAGAAATGGAGCCTTTTTTCAGTTTTTTCAGGGCAATTTTGAAGGCCTGAAAATTGGCCAAAATTGGTCAGAAGTACTCTACTGTGGTTTGAGATTCCTTTCTATCCCCCTCCCTTCTTTTTTGAAAACCCCCAAAAGCTGTGTTTTTTCCAGGTTTACTGGATGTATCAGGTGTGTTGGGGGACGTCGTGCCAAGGCCAAAACCAGGTGAATTCCAGGTTTGTGGGCGTGAAAAACCTAATGCAAAATAAAAAATAATAAAAGAAATAAATTATAATAAAATAATAAAATAAAGACTACATTTGAGCTGTGTAGAGCCCCACACGGCTCAAATGTAGATGTGTTACCATGCCACACAGCCAGCCTGACCACATTTGAGTTGTGCGGGGCTCTACACAGCTTCAATTTAGTTGTGTAGCTGTGCCACACAGCTTTAAGTGTGGTGGGAAAAAAAATCAAAAAATCAAAAAATAAAGGGTATCAAATAAGCCAAAACAAATTAGATAAAAAAACAGAAATCAATCAAGAGATCTAAAAAAGTTGATTTTTTGGTTCAAAAAAGGAAAAAAATAAGAAATAAAATAAAAATAAGTAAAAATAAATGAATAAAATGAAAAAGAATAAACACTGAAGACCACCAACCGGTTGTCTTGAGATTCAAGTAAAAAATTCAAGTTCAACTTGATGGAAACCAAATGTGATCCAGGAAGACCCAAAACTTTTGGCATGACCCCTGGGGGGCTGCCTACCCCCA
Organism: Puccinia polysora; assembly: GCA_025617555.3. Classification (NCBI taxonomy): domain Eukaryota; kingdom Fungi; phylum Basidiomycota; class Pucciniomycetes; order Pucciniales; family Pucciniaceae; genus Puccinia; species Puccinia polysora. The sequence goes on along the minus strand of CM062613.1, from coordinate 34,957,789 downwards.
AACACAGCTCAAAACCGCCGTGTATGGGGGTACACAGCTCAAATACGATGTATATGGGGTGTATACAGCGCCCCAGGGGTTGCGCGTGTTTGAGACGACCCCTTGGGCGCGTCTAGACGCAGTTTTTTGCAGCACGCGCGTCATTGACGCGTGTTTAGGCCCTCCCATGCGTGTATTGGGCCGTTTAGGGCCTTACACGACTCCCACACGACTAGGAGTTGTGAATTTAACCTCACCATAATAAAATAAACAAAAAATATAATAAAAATAATAAAATGATGAAAATTTAAATAATAGAATAATAAAATAATAAAATAATAAAATAGTAAAATAATAAAATAGTAAAATAATAAAATAATAAAAAAATGAAATTATAAAAAAATGAAATAATAAAATAATAAAATAATAAAATAGTAAAATAATAAAATAATAAAATAATAAAATAATAAAATAATAAAATAATAAAATAATAAAATAATAAAATAATAAAATAATAAAATAATAAAATAATAAAATAATAAAATAATAAAATAATAAAATAATAAAATAATAAAATAATAAAATAATAAAATAATAAAATAATAAAATAATAAAATAATAAAATAATAAAATAATAAAATAATAAAATAATAAAATAATAAAATAATAAAATAATAAAATAATAAAATAATAAAATAATAAAATAATAAAATAATAAAATAATAAAATAATAAAATAATAAAATAATAAAATAATAAAATAATAAAATAATAAAATAATAAAATAATAAAATAATAAAATAATAAAATAATAAAATAATAAAATAATAAAATAATAAAATAATAAAATAGTAAAATAATAAAATAATAGAATAATAAAATAATAGAATAATAAAATAATAAAATAATAAAATAATAAAATAATAAAATTATAAAATAATAAAGTAATAAAGTAATAAAATAATAAAGTAATAAAATAATAAAATAATAAAATAATAAAATAATAAAATAATAAAATAATAAAATAATAAAATAATAAAATAATAAAATAATAAAATAATGAAATAATAAATTAATAAAATAATAAAATCATAAAATAATAAAATAATAAAATAATAAAATAATAAAATAATAAAATAATAAAATAATAAAATAATAAAATAATAAAATAATAAAATAATAAAATAATAAAATAATAAAATAATAAAATAATAAAATAGTACAATAGTACAAAAATACAATAAAAAAATAAGAAAAAATAAAAAAATATAATAATAAGATAATAAGATAATAAGAAGCTAATAATAAAATAATACAATAATACAATAATACAATAATACAATAATACAATAATACAATAATACAATAACACAATGATGAAATAATACAATAATACAATAATGCAATAATAAAATAATAAAATAATTAAATAATAAAATAATACAATAATACAATATTAAAATCATACAATATTAACATATTCAAATTTTAAAATATTAAAATATTAAAATATTAAAATATTAAAATATTAAAATATTGAAATATTGAAATATTAAAATATTAAAATATTAAAATATTGAAATATTGAAATATTGAAATATTGAAATATTGAAATATTAAAATATTAAAATAATGAAATAATGAAATAATTATATAATTATATAATAAAATAATGAAATAAGAATATAAGAAAATCAGAAAAATAGAAAATAAGAAAATAAGAAATAAGAAAATGGGAAAATTATGAAATAAGGAAATAAGGAAATAAGAAAATAACTAACTAAAAAAATAAAAAAATAACTAAAAAAGGAAATAATGAAATAAAAAGATAGCAAAATGACAAAATGAGAAAATATGAAAATATGAATATAAGAAAATAATATAATAATATAATAAGACGCTAAGAAAATAAGAAAATAATAAAATAATAAAATAATAAAATAATAAAATAATAAAATAATAAAATAAGAAAATAAAAAAATAAAAAAATAAGAAAACAAGAAAATAAGAAAATAAGAAAATAAGAAAAAAGAAAAAAAGAAAAAAAGACATGAAAATGAGAAAATGATAAAATAAGGATATAAGAAAAGAAAAAAATGAGAAAATAACAAAATAAATAAATAAATAAATAAAAAAATAACAAAATAAAAAAATAAAAAAATAAAAAAATAAAAAAATAAGAAACTAACAAAATAAAAAAATAAAAAAAATTAGAAAATTAGAAAATAACAAAATAATAAAATAATAAAAAAATAAAAAAATAAAAAAATAAAAAAATAACAAATAATAAAAAGCCCAATTCTAAATTTGCAACCCTCCTACCCCCATTTGCTAGGAATTAAAGCTATCAAAAATTTAACAAAAAAATTCAAAGAGCATGAAATTTTTTTTTCAGATTTTTTGGATGTATTATTTTAGGGTGATGTCAAATTCACAACTACATCCATCTGCTAGTCTTTTAGGGCCCTAAAAAGCCTAAATGAGCAGTTTGGGCCCAAAGACGACTACAAAGGTTCGTTTCAAACATGGGCAACCCCTGGGAGGTTGGGTAGGAGCCATGGAAACCCTGTACATGGCTCAAATTTTCCGTGGGGGGTGAACAACCCCCCCAAAGCCGTGCCAGAATTTTGGGCACCCCCTTGACCACACTTGGGTTCTTTCAACCCAAATTTGGGATTTACACATACTTTTTGGGACTTTTCTTCCACACCTAGCAATCCCAAAGAGACATTAAAGCAAAACACAAGTGACTTTAAAGTGAATAATCATAAAAATCTGCAAACCCTTCTTTCTCAACTTGAAAGTGAGCAAACTTTGTTTGAACAATTGAAAGTTGAATTAAATACTGAAGTATACAATTAAATTTTTTTTCATGGGAAAAGTGGCAAGCACTCCTTCTTCTGACATGGCTGCATGGAAGGTCTACATTTATAGTGCCATCAACAAAGCTTTGGAAAAAGAAAAAAAGGATTTGGTTAATGAAACATTGGAAGCCCCAATTGCATCCTCATCAAGGGTGACAATTGAGGAACACAATGATTCACAAATGGACATGACCGCTGGTGGTGAGTATCATTTTATGTTACTGGTCTTTGCCATATTTAATTTGATTGAAACTGATGGTTTCATGTATCCATGAAACTATGACTTAACCAATGAATGTTTAATAGATCTACTTGACCCACCTCCCTTGAGTCCTTTTCCGACTAGGGAAGAGGCACAAAACTATTGTCAAACATGGGAAATGAAGCATGGTTAAGCTTCAACAGTTTTCAACTCAAAGCGCGACCAATATTTCAATTTAGCCTGTGATAGACATGGTTCCTATTCAGGAAGTCTTCTTACCAAACGGTCTAGAAAAACTCACACAAGGAAGGTTGGGTGCAAGTTTTTAATCCATGCAAGGCAAACAAAGGCAGACCCCTTGTGGCGCCTCTCCTACAAAGAAACCAAACATAACCATCAACCATCTGAACATCACTCTGTTCATCCTCAACTGAGGAGAATCTTGGGGATGGCCTTAGACAATCTAGTAGAAGTCATGAATGATGGGATCAATACGTTACAAATGAAGAGAAAATTGAGCAAGATCAATGGGCTGGATTATGCTGATGACCAAGCACTCTATAAAAATAAGCAGAAGTTAGCGCTTGCAGAACTAAAGGGAAAAACTGTTATGGAGGTACTCTATGAACAGCTTGAAGAAACAAGTTGGATTCACCAGTCAAGGTTAAGTGGAGAGGGTCCCTTGGAGGCCCTGTACTTAAGACATCCCAAGTCAGTAAAGCTTTCAAAACAATTCCATCATATTGCTATGTTAGATTGTACTTATAAAACAAATAAATACAACACCCCACTATTGGATGTTGTAGGAATGACAGAAAATTGGAAAACTTTCACAAAAGCTCTTGTTTTTATAACAAAAGAAATGTTTGAGTTCTACAGTTGGTCTTTAAATGCATTAAAGGAGTTGGCTTATGATCCTGACAGACTTCCAAAAGCCTTTGTGACAGACCGTGAAAAAGCTCTGATTGTTGCAATTGAAGCTAGTTTCCCAGAGTCATCAAGAGATTGTTTCACTTGGCACTTGTCTAAAAAAGACATGCAAACTATAAAGTGCGCTTTTTTGATGATGTTGGGGGATGGAAAATCTTTATGAATATGTGGGCAAAGTATGGGGCCTCAAAGACCAAGAAGGAGGCGGACCTCTATGATGTAGAACTCATAGTAGGTCCAAATCACTGCTTCTTATTCTTCCTAGTTTTGGGTTCTGGCCTTTTTACTTTTATATTGTTTCTTGAAAGACTATGAGGATTTACTTTGGTTTATGGAAAATTACATTTTCCCTATCAAAGAGAAGTTTTTAACAGCATGGACTTGTATGAACCAGATTTTGGAAACAAAACAACTTCTTGGGTTGAAGGGGCCCATGCAACTCTCAACAAAATTCTATGAAAACTCTGGGGGAACCTGTTGGATGTTTGAAAAAGCCTTGACGGAACACTTTTGAATCAAATCAATTCAGTTCATGCATCACTTTAAAAATCTCAAATTAAGTTAGGTACAGTTCTTCCCCCTGAACTGTTACCATTGCGTTACAAATTGTCTTTAGAGGCAATCAATCTTGTTAGGGAACAATTCTAGAAGTTCAAATGTGACCATGATGGCAAATTCTGCACCAAGTCATATCTCAAGACTATGGATTTTCCCTGTTCCCACCAAATAGGTGAACTTCTAGCATTCAGAGAATCCGTTGTACCTGAAGATGTTCATCCTCAGTGGAGGTTGGACTATAAGTTGGATTTTTCAAGTTGGATTGTTCAAATCACTATGTGATTAATGCTTTGAGATTAACTAATTCAATAATGGTTGATCCTGTGAATTTTTCCAGTGCAATGTTGATGAAATGCTAAGCCTTACCCAGTTACATGAAAAAGTCAATGCAGTGATCCTTGAATCTCCGGATCATGAGGAAAGTAGCCTATTGAAGTATATCTTTGAGAAGATTGCAAAATATTGATCCAAGCAAAGACTTGAACCTAAAGTCTTACAATCAAGTGGGGCAGGCCAAAATTGACATATACGCGGTGAGAACCATCTTGGTTTGAGCTTGCTGACAAACAACTCAAGGGGGAAAAAAGAACTAGAAGGTCTCCAAACAACAAAAGACAAAAAATTGTATGTCTATTCTTTTGAGATATGTTCTTTTTTGGGTTTCATGAACTTAGTTACTAACTAATGATGAATTGTTAGTAAAAGTGGGAAGAATCTGAATCTGAATTTCTTATTTCAGAGGAAGAGACTGAAAGTGAATTGGGATCAATTTCTTTGGAATCAGAATCCTCTTCAGAGGAAGAGAACATGCAGCAAAGCTCAACCAGAAGGTCATGTTTGGTGAGTTTTGATTTCATTGATCCAATTAAAGAAATTAATACTAAGTCAGTTTTAATGATAGGAACCAAATTGAAATATCTCAATTAAATAACCTTGAAATTCCATAAGTTCTTGGGTGAGGTTTGGGAACCAATTGGAGATGGGAATTGCAGATTTAGAGTCATTGCTAAATCTCTTGGTTATGAAGAACATGGTTGGTTTAAATTTAGGAAGGAAATTATTGAAACATTAGAGAAAAATAAAGCATGCTAAATTAAGATTCTTGGTGGTTCAAAGGAGGTTGAAATGATTAAAAAAAGACTTGATGTTGAAAAAATCAATGAAAAGATTACCTCCTCAAAATGGCTGGCTAAATTGGACATGAGTCAAATCATAGCAGACGCATATTCCAAACCTAAATGTTTCATCTCATTGGATTCATGTGATACTTATACTCCAATGAAAAATGTTGTTACTGATCAATCAGATCCAATTTTAATTTCCTTTGTAAACAATAACCACTGGGTTCTCTTAGTACTTGAGGGAGAAATGATTCCAATCCTGCCCATTGTAGAAAACCACATTCCTTGATTTCTAAAAAAGCCTCTGGTTGGGTTTATCATCCCTTAATATGAAGGGTTATCACATTTTGAACATCATTATGTTGAGTGTTTTGAGTTAACATCATTATATTGAGTTTTTTGAATGAGATTTCAATGGTAAGTCAGTTCAACTTTTGTTGTGCTGATTCCATCACAAGCTTAACTTATGTTAAGCTTGGGATGGGATCAGCTTAACACAAGTTGAACTTGTTTTTTTTTTTTGGTGTTTTCACTTCAGGGCTTCTCAAAAGACTTTTATTTTTTTGGGCACTTTTACTTTAGGGCTTTTCAAAAGATTTCTTTAATTTTTGGCCCCTTTTACTTTATGGCTAGTCAAGTTGAAATGACTTTAGGGCTTGTCAAATTAGTTGTATTTCTTTTGTTGTTTTTGACTTAGGGCTTGTTGTCAAGTTAATTGTATTTTTTTTGGTGTTTTTAGTTTAGGGCTATTCCAGTTACTTGTGTTTTTTGGTTCTTTTTACTTTAGGGCTATTCCATTGGATACTACCAGTTTTTTTTTTATTTATTTATTTCAACCAAAAAATGAACATTCTTTGATTTTTTGCTTGATTTCTGTTTTTTTGGAAGGTTTATTTAGTTTATGTGTTGTGTAATTACCCTTTCATTTTTTTTCCTTTTTTTTTGATCACGGCGGTCAGGTTCCATGTGGAATGCCACAAAACTACATTTGAGCCGTGTACAACTCCACACGGCTTGAATGTAGTCGTGTGGAAGTCCACACGGCAGTGGACCAGGTGCGGTGGGCTGCATGACTTTGTGAGCTGTGGGGGGCTGTACACGGCTCCAATTGGACCATTTTCCATGCCACACGGCCCATTTCTAACCGTTTGAATGGCTCAATGAGCCATGAATTTGACATTACCCATTATTTTACCTTAAAAAATTCCTTCAAAAAAGCAAAAAACATCAAAAAAATCAAATTTTCGCATTTGGCTTTTGGACCCTTATGTTTGCCAATTTGACTTATTTTTTCTAGTTTTTCAGGCTTTAAAAATTTTAAAAAACCATTAAAGAGCTTTTTAATTTTGTTTAGGATTTTTGGAAGTCATTTTTGACCTTTAAAAATTCCATCAAAAAACCAAATAATCTGAAAACTTCACTTTTCTCACTGGATCTTTGAATCCTTTTGTTGGCCTATATAATTTTTTTTGGCTTATTCAAGCTTTCATAATGTTAAATTTTAAAAAAACAGTTCATTAACAAATTTTGAAGATCATCTGCATTCTTGCATACACCTACAAGCTTCATTCAAAAAATCAAAAATAAAGAATAAATATGGATACAAATATTAAACTTAATTCAACTATTATTGGTTTTATTTTTGTAGTTGATTTTTGTGGAGGGAACAAAACCTCATTAACAAGATCCAAATTTCTCTAAAAAATGGTTTTCCAAGATTTGGATTCCTTTGTCACAGAGCTTTCCCAAAGGGGATCTAACGTGGGAGCTGCCCAATGATCAGACTTGAACTTGAATGATACTATATCTTTGGATTCTTCTCAAAGAATGAAGCAAATAGGGTTTTCCAAGATTTGGATTCCTTTGTCACAGAGCTTTCCCAAAGGGGATCTAACGTGGGAGCTGCCCAATGATCAGACTTGAACTTGAATGATACTATATCTTTTGATTCTTCTCAAAGCATGAAGCAAATAGGAGAATTTTTGGAACTTGGGGTGGGAGGGAAATTCAGAGGAAGATAAGTGCAAGGCATCAAAGAAGAAAACACAACCACTGGACACCTATATCTTTCAGCCAGAAGGAAACCATGGCAAGGAAATTTCATCCACATATATGGCCACAGGGCCATAAAGTTGGTTCAATTGCCTTCTTGCTACTTGGAATTTTTTACACCAGATATCACCCAGTAATCATGTGTCCTTGAAGATTGGTTAAAATCAAGCTCTTTCACCATTTATTTTCTGAATTAACTCCAGTCTCCTGAGATCCTCCCCAAGCAAATGGCTTCTGCTCTCAAGCCACAGTTCCCATCACCTATTACATTTTGAACATGGGAGAAATATGGAATGGCTGTTTTTGGGGAAATGGAATCTTTTTATTGGAACTAAAACCAAAAATCAGAAGTTTTTATAACAGAAAATACGGAATAAAGATAATACTCACTTCTTAAATTGATACTTGGTCAAATATTTCAGAAGAAGAATACAATAATGTGCAGGAAACCTAGAGGAAAAACCCAAAAGAAGTCAGAAAAAATTAAAAAATGGGAAAATACCAAATGTACTCACTTTATCACTGATTGTTGGAGCTGCTCATACCTTCCCCTCAGGAGGATGGTAAGAAGCATCACCATCTTCATTGCATACCCTTAATCTCTTGTTTCTCGCCCCAGGATTTCATTCAAGAGCAGCAACTTGCTTATTCACAATGGTTCCAGACCTCTGATAAAGCTTTGGCTTAAAAAATTAATGAAAAATGATATCCCAAAGATTAGCCAAAAATAAAAGAAAATGAAAGCTCACCATCTTAATTAAATCAACATCTGGCAGCTCTTCATCTGCTGAATATTCCCCTTCATCCAAATCTGGCACCCCTTCATCTTGTGAATATTCCTCTTCAGTCACAAATTTGCTCTATGTTCAAAAAATGGGAAGGACTCATTAAAAAAACAAACCATTGCAGAAAAGGAAGTATAGTTATAAAATTCACTCTTCTTCTGATTGCTACTCCTTTTCTCTCTTACCCTTCCCTTGCATGGCCTTTCACCTTCTTGAAACCTGAACACATAAGAAAAAAAAATAATTATGAATGTTGATATGTTTTTTTCCAAAAAATTGGTGACTGACCTTCAAAGTTGCTATGAATTTCTTCTTTAGCCTTCCCCTCCTCTTGGGTTCTTCTAAATATTCAAAACCCAATTGATCTCTTTTGGTTGAAGACTGAGAGATCTTCTAGAAATCATTGGCTGCTCCTTTGGGTCTTTCTCTAACTTTGAATCATTGAGTGGAATTTGGCTCTTCAATGAGGATAAGTTGATATCTTCCACTGAACAGCTTTATGCTTTCACCCAGATAATGAAGATTTTCTCCATGTGGAAACTTGCTGAATGCTTCAAAAATTTAATTGAAATATATGTTTTCATTAATTTCATTGGTTGGAACTTCAATCTTTGCTGAATCTTCATTTGATTCAGGGTTCACAGTTAACTGGAGAAAGGACAATCAATATCAATCATGAAATTATTCATTTGAGCTTGAATCCCACCCCCCCCCCCCCAAAAAAAGAGAAAAACTTACTGAGATGGGAGCTTTGAAATGCCATTGAGGAGGAAAATCATCAAGTTGGAAGATTTCACCCTTCCTGATGGCCAAATTTACTTTTTTAGCACATGGTATACCCATTTAAGAAGAGTAATCACAGTTGTTGCAATTGGTGGAAGAATCAGGAACTTGATGAGATGAATGAATTATTTTGAGGGAAAAGTGGCTGATATTTCCAGAAAGTTGATCCAAACAGCGAGGCAAACCAATCAGATGCTTAAATTTAGGCTGAGAGGCTTCAATGGCTCTTTAATGGGTTTGGATGGTAATGAAACTTTAATTTTTTGAACTAAATTATTGAAATAGCCAATGGAAGAATGGTTTAATTTTTTAATTTAGGGGTAAGAAACTTCTTTTCTTGATGTACTTGTGTTTCCTTAGTGAAAGTATTTGTTTTCCAAATAGAAGAAAATTTTTCTTTTTAGAGAAATCAAGTTTTCAAGAAGCTAGTTAGAATTGGGAGGATTCCAGACAAGAGAATATTTTGTGAAGTTTTTGTGGTAGCTTGATTCAGATTTTGAATAGAACAAATGATTCCATTGTTTCTGGAATAGCTTCCATTCATCTTCAGATTTAAAGCTTCCTGCAATGAGTATTGATATTATTGAAAATGTGCCAAGATGATGAGAGGAAGGGAAAACTGATTTAATTGAGCTAATAAGTGCTTTCTCCTTGTCTGTCACAATAACACTAGGTTCTTTATCTTCAAATATTTCCTGAAGTTGAGTCAGGGACAAATCAAAGTCCTTTTTTTTATCTTGAGATAAAAAAAAGAAGGAAACTGAGAAGCTTCTAGCAGAAGTTTTAATCCCAAGAATATGAAGAAGGGGCATTTAAAATTTTTGGGTTTTATATGTAAATTCCATCAGAAAGATAGTAGGGAAAAGGTTGAGAATTTTCATGGAATGAGGGTGTGAAATAAATAATGAAGTAATTTTACCATCCATGTCTTTCATTTTGTATTAAAAAGGATAATTTGTGAGTTCCAGTATGAGTGCTTCCACAGGAGTTTTTACATCAAGGGCATTTTTTTGCTTTGGAATCTTTTGTTGTAAATTGTATGAAGATTTTCATCAATGGGTGACAATTAGTTTTTTACAAGAGAGTTAAGAATTTATAAATGGGGAACTCCTGCTTTGGATAAATTTTAAATCACCTCCTTTTCCTCCCCTTTGATTTTTCTGTGGATTGGATGAGTTGAAGGATCAATGGAAGGTGGGTGTTGTGCTCTGGACATATAACCTTCACCACCTAAAAACCCAATCTTTTTGAAAAATTCCCTGATAACCTGAAAGGACAATTGGTCTTTCTTGATTCTTTTAATTTGGAGATATCTTTGCTGGGTTTATATTTTCCAGATTTATCACATTGGTAAGTGTAGGCCTGATTCTGTAAATCTGATACTCTGGTAGATATGGCATATCCATGGGACTTTGCCCATGGTTGGAAAGCCTCCACCAGCTCCTACTTATGATTAAATGATAGCTCAGGAGGAGGGGCCAGAGGGATGGAATCAAGAGTTTGACTATACAAAGAGGGAGAAAGAGGAGCTGAATCACTAGTTTGATTAGATGAGATAATGGAGGATGGGCCTGGTGAAACAGGTGAAACAGTTCTGAAAATTGGGTGGATTTTTACTTGACACATTGGAAAAAGAGATGTTCTTGTTTGGAAGTATCTGGAGTGTTAACTTGTTTTGATGAGTGGTTGGTGGTGTGGTGTGAAAAGGTGTGGTGTGGTTTGGTGTGGTGTGGATTTATGTGGTGTGGTGTGGTGTGGTGTGGTGTGGTATATTGTGGTTTGGTGTGTTTTTATTTGGTGTGGTGTTGTACTGTATGGTAGTGGGATGGTGTGGTGGGGGGTGATGGGAGGGTGGAACAGGTCAAGGGGGTGGTTTATCAGATAATTGGGGCGCTCCAAGATGGGTGGTGGTTCCAGGAAAAATCTTTCAGTCATATTGAATATATTCATGTGAAGGGCTCAAAGAAGAGTAAATTTTTCAAATTTTTTTGTTTTTTGATGGAATTTTTAAAGGTCAAAAATTACATCCAAAAATCCTCTAAAAAATTCGAAAAAGCTCTTGCCTCTTAGGGTTCTCAAACCTGGAAAAACCAACAAAGAATAGTTCTCTTACAATTTTCAAAGCTTGAAAAACCAAAAAAATAAGTCAAAATGGCAAATATAAGGATCCAAAATTCAAATGAGAAAATTAAATTTATTGAATTTTTCGCTTTTTTGAAGGAATTTTTTAAGGTTAAATAATACATCCAAAAAATCTTAAAAAATTATTTGAATGCTATTTTAATGTTGTTTTAAATTTTTAATAGCTTGAATTACCCAAAAAACAAAATAAAAAGGCAAATAAAAGGATTCAAATGTCCAAAGAAAAATTTGTTTTTATTGTGTTTTTTGAAAAAAATTTTAAAGGTGAAAGGATAGATCCAAAAAATATGAAAACATATTTTTAGACTCTATGGATTCTGCTTAAAACTTATGGAAGCTGAAATTAGCAAAAAAAACAATGAAAACAGCCAAAACAATGATCCAAAAACCCATGCAAAAATTTGTTTTTATGGATTGTTTTCATTTTTGGACTGCATTTTTGAAGGGGTTCTAATGGCTCCAAAATTACCAAAGATTTTGTTTAGGGGTTCAATAACCCCTGCTATTGGGCTGCGCATTCACAATTCATAAAAAATAATTCTTGAAAGTTGCATGAAATAAAGTATTTTTGCATGAAATACCAAAGGGGCGCAACCGCGCCCCAACGTCAAAATGTGTGAAATAAAGGGTTGGATGCGTGATCAAAATAATGCCCTATTTTTTCATTTTATTTTGTTTCATTTATTTATATTTTTTTAATATTTATATTTTAACTTTAATCAATGAATTAATTTTTTATTATTTATTTATTTATTTCAAATAATTTATTTATGTTATATTGATTTATATATTTATATTGATTTATATATTTATATTTTTTTATGTATTTTTATTTTTTTATATATTTTAATTTTAAATTTAATTCTTTTATTCAAATCAAAAAAAGAAATAATAAATGAAAAAAATTAAAAAATGTTAAAAAAATGTTAAAAAAATGTTAGAAAAATTTTAAAAAAATGTTGAAAAAATGTTAAAAAAATACTCAGATGGGTTGCAAAAGGCTTTTCACGCCCTGTTTTCGACCCCAGGGTTGCATATTTAACATTGGCCTAATACAAAAATCTTCAACCTCTTCCTCCTCTAATAGCCTCCAAACTCTTTTCATATTTTTTACTTGTTCCATACTTGAATTTTTCCTGGCAATTTGAACATCAACCTATATTTTAAATCATTTCCCATCCGCCTGGTCTCAGCCTAACCTTGTGTATCTTCTGTCTTTGGAATTGAATTGAAGTCCCTTTTTGCATTGTTCCATTCAGCATCCTTGGTTTTTTATAACCGTTGTAACAATCTTGCAATTTTCCCAGCCTTGTTTCCTTTTGGCCTTCAATCCAGCTTCCCTGCATCAATCACTTTCCAATCCTGCCTCTTTCATTCCCACTCCTGTTCAATCTTCCCCTTCACCCAATTTATCCACTTTCCCTTCAACTCTTGCCCTCAAGTTTACTTCTTATTCATTTTCCTCTGCCTTGCTCACATTATTTGGTCCCACCCTTGAATCCTTGGAAACCAGGCCTCTCACCAATTCCAAAATTATAAGATATTTTACATCTATTGCTGGAGATTTCAATGAATAATCATTTTATGAAGGGAAATTGTTAAAATAAATATGTATGCACTTAGGCGTGTGCTACGTATAAGTGTAATCCAAATGGGACGCACATATGGGCCTCTCTGGCCCATTGGACACTCACACAGACCATACAGGCCTGTGTGGATGTCACTGATTTGGGGAGACTGGCCTCAAAACGCCTGAAACAGGCACATTGGTACATGAGCCCTAAGGGGCCCAGTGGGGGATATGGGGAAGTACAGCCAGATGGGCTTGTATGGGGGTAATTGGGCCCAAGGTTTATTTTGGACATACTTGGCCAGACGGGCTGGCCCGCCAAAGTATGTTTTACTTAGTTTTTGGGCTTGGGACGGCCCATTGGGGCCGCCGCCTGTGTTGCAGCCTGGTTGGGGCTGCTGCCTGCATTGTGGCCTGCTCAGGGCTGCTGCCTGTGTTGCGGCCCGCTTGGGGCCGCTTTATTGGCCTTTGGCCCGTCTATGGGGCCCAATGGCCTGCGCGGGGCCTTTATTGCAGCTGCCATGGGGCTGGTAGTCCCGTCTCCTCCCCCTCCCCTTGCTTGCCATCCCAAGGGGGAGGGGGGGGGCTGGCTGGTTGTTACCAGCCAGCGACCAGTTGCAAGGGGTGACCGGTCATGGTGGGGGGGACTTGATCACCCCCCCACCAAAAGATATGGCCAGGCCAATTGCATCAAGGCGACCAGTGGTGGGGGGGAATTGACCACCCCCCACCATCAAAGGGGCGCTCTCCCCCCCCTTTACCAAGGGGGAGGAGCAACGGGCTGGAGGGGACCAGACCACCCCCCAGCCCACTTACCATAGCAACGCCCTGGGGGTATCAACCCCCAGGGCCCCTGGTAGGGGGATTTGACAGCCCCCTCCAGGTATTTGAGATAAAGAGGGGGGGCATGTCCCCCGGTTACACCCTCCCCCCCCAGGTGAGATTTTGGTTGGACTCAGGTGAGTCCTGGGTCCCACCTGGCCCATATGAGGGGCCAGGGCATTACAAGTGCTAAGATAAGTAACAGGGCTGGTTGTAATGGACAACCAGCCAGGGATTGAACAGCACAGGGGCTGGTTCAGCCCCATTGAGGTGGAAACACCAGAAACAACCGGATCGTAAGGGTACAGGGACTGATGCCATGTGGGCTGATGTAGCCCAAAACAAGTAACAAGGCCTGTAGAGCCTGTAGAGCTCTTTTGGGGCGGAAAATTTGCATTTTGGCTTGTTGTATCATGGGCTCACAAGAGGCCAATCTTTTGTACTTAAGGAGCTCTTCTCCCTGCTTTTTTCAATCCATCCATTCATCATCCAATTGAATTCATCAACAATATCATCCAACGTTTTGCCCCATTTGTGAGAGCCCATCAAGAAATTATTTACAGAGGGTTTCCAGCATTTGTTTTGCTTTAAATAATGCTCATTTGACCAAGCTAATTGCTGGCCATAATTATAACAGAAATGACTATGCATTTAAACATGGAATTTAAGAAAAAAAATAAATGGACTTTCAAGATAGGCTTGATGCCATAGAGGTATGAAAATAATTTCTGCAGAAGTCAAGTAGGGGCCAGACAAAATTGACAGATACGCGGAGAGAACTATCTTTTTTTGAGCATTTTGAAAAACAATTCAAGCGGGAAAATAGGACTGGAAGGGTGCCAAATAAGAAAAGGAGAAGGATTGTAAGTCTTTTCTTTTGTAAAATGTTCATTTTTTGGGTTTAATGAACTAAATAACTAATGATGAATTTTTATTCAAAGTCAGCAGGATCAGAATCTAAATTACACATTCAAGAGGAAGAGACTGAAAGTGAATTGGGATCACTTAATTTGGAATCGGAATCCTCTTTGGAGGAAGACAACGTGCCGCAAAGCTCAACCAGAATCTCATCTTTGGTGAGTATTTATTTCATTGATCTGATTAAAGAAATGAATACTAAGTTAGTTTTAATGATAGGAAACAAAAGTGAAATACCTTGATCAAATAACCAAGAAATTCCATGAGTTCTTGGGTGAGGTTTGGGATCCAATTGGAGATGGGAATTGTGGATTTATAATCATTTCTAAATCTCCTGGTTACAATGAACATGGATGGTTTAAATTGAGAAAGGAAATGATTGAAACATTAGAGAAACATAAAGCATTCTACATTGAGATGCTTGGTGCTGAAAAAGAGTTTGAAAATATTAAACAAAGTCTTCATTTTGAAGAAATAAATCAAAAGATTTCCTCTTCAAAATGGTTAGCTAAACTAGATATGGGAAAAATATTAGCAGACACATACACCAGACCTATATGTTGCATTTCATTGGAGTCATTTTTTTCTTCTACTACAATGAAAAATAGTATTACAGATAAATCAAACTATATTTATATTTCCTTTGTAAACAATAACAACTGGGTTCTATGTGTACTTGAGGGAGAAATGATTCCAATCCCACCCATTTTATCAAATACGTGTTCCTTGATTTCTAAAAAAGCCTCTGGTTGGGTTGATCATTTCAAACATCAACTGCAAATGTACTATATTATAGATATTATAGAATTTTAATTCATTTCATAATTTGTTTTCATATAAATTTTTATTCTAATGCAGCTAAGAAGTTCTATTAATATAAAGTTTTATCACATTTTGAACATCATTATGTTGAGTGTTTTGAGTTAACATCATTATATTGAATGTGTTGAATTAGATTTCAATGGTAAGTCAGTTCAACTTGTGTTTGACTTATTCCATCATAAGGAGTATTTTACTCCTTATGATGGGATCAGCTTAACACAAGTTGAAATTTTATTTTGTGTTTTTACTACAGGGCTTGTCAAGTTACTTATCTTTTTTTTGGTATTTTTACTATAGGGCTTGTCAATTTACTTGTCTTTTTTTTGGTATTTTGAGTTTAGGGATAGTCCAGTTACTTGTCTTTCTTTTGGTGTTTATACTTTAGGGCTTTTCAAGTGACTTGTCTTTTTTTGGTTTTTTTAGTTTAGGGCTAGTCTAGTTACTTGCGTTTTTTTGGGTCTTTTTAATTCAGGGCTTTTCCATTGGATAGTACCAGTTGTTTGCTTTTTTGTTTTTTATTTATTCATTTATTTTTTTGTTTTTTATTTATTCATTTATTTTTTTATTTTTTTTTAACCAAAAAATGAATATTTTTTGATTTTTTGGTTGATTTGTGTTGTTTTGGAAGGTTTATTTAGTTTATGGGTTATTTTAGTACCCTTTAATTCCTTTTTTTGGCTCACCACGGTCTGGCGGCGCGTGGGATTCCACACAAGCCCAGACTGTGGTGTGTCTGCTGCACAGTTCTTCTAGCCATGTCACACATGGTACTGCTTGAAACAGCTCATTTTGAGTTGTTTCCGTGGCTCACTGTGCCATGAATTTAACATTACCTGTTTAAAAATGAAGAAATGTTTGAATACAAAATGTGCATGTATATTTTAATTTAAGGTTTTTTGCACCTTTGAAAGTCCTAAGAGGGTGACCAAGGTGAGGAACCAACCCTATCAAGGGTGTGTGCATACACTGTAAGTTTGAATATGAGCTGATATTTGAGAAATAAACTTATCTGGTAAGAGAAAAAAGAAAAAGGATGAAAATTAAATTTCCTTTCAACATATTGCATATTTCAGGTGGAGTATAGATATCTTTGGACCATGTCTAAAAAAACATATGAAAATACTGCATTAATCTTCTTCACAAGGGAAATTTAAATATCACAAAATATTTCAAAATAATTTCATCAATTAAAAAAATAATTAAAAAAAATATCTTTTAAACAGATTTATTCAAGAAAAATTTAAGACTTCTGATTAAATAAATTTCTAATAAAAGAAAAAACCATATATAAATTCCACATATACTGATTTTGTTAGAGAAATCTAAATATCCTGGAATATTCCCAAAAAAACTCATTCTGTGACAGAATAATAATGAAAAGATTGAAAATCAATTTAAGTAAATCAAGATTTCTATTTTGGATAAAATTCAAATATTTTTACACCAATCATTAAAAAAATGAAGCGGCTTCCACAAACACCTATTCCATGATTGTAATCCAAATATAATGAAAAATTGGAAACAAAAACTCCCCCAATTTCTAGGATAAGTTGAAAAGATATCTCAATTTTAGTTCTTTGAATGAAAATTTATAATTTTGATAGAATTTCAATACATTTTTAGAAAAAAAAGAAGAAAATGAAGAAAGAAAAAGAAAGAAAAAATTTTAAATACACCTCTGTCATGAGGAGAATCTATTTGAAGAGCATGATTTAAATCATTTGGTATCTTCTGAAAAAAAAATCCATCAGGTACAAGAATCATTCATAAAATATCAAAAACTAATTTTTTTTCACAGAACTTAATCTTTCTCATGAAATGTAGGTACAGTTTTGAAAAATTTGAGGATAATTTAAACATGCTAGCTATACCAATTTCCACAGGGGAATGCCAATATTTTTGATAGATTCAACAAAGAATCTATTGAAATTAAGAGGAATGAAAAAATTGTAAAACATATTGATCTTTTCAAATAACCCAATTTTTAATTACTTTTCATTATTCTTACACTTGATGAATTTTTTTTCAAATATTTTAATATGTTTTAACTCTTCTCCTAAGATAGGTATATTTGAATTTTATTTTGATTTTTTGTTAGGTTTGGTAGAAAGGTACATTTTATCATAAATATTAAGTTTTATTCAAAGCAATTCTTTTTTCTTTGCATGATTACTCTGTTGCTTAAGGAGGTTTTTTTGAGATATCTCATAATATTTTGATTCCACTAATGAAATAGGTATATTTACCATTATTATATGTTTTTTGTATTTATTAAAAATTATATTTAAATTAAATCTGAATTCTAGAATTTCTTTTCAAGGAAGCTGTTTTGATAATGTTTATCATTTTTTTGTAATTGTCAATTTTTTTTGAATTATTTCAAAAATTATTGAATTCCCCTCATGGAAAAGTTTTATTTAGCATTTTTCTATATTTTTTAGGTCTTGTAAAAAGGTATTTACATATAGTTCTTTATCAATGGTGAGCCCACATTTTAGGCTCAACACATACTCAAATGGTTTTTTCCCAAAAAAAATGCTCCTTGGAACCTCAAAGCGCGTGTTTTCTCCCCCCAGGAAGCCCCTTTAAACTCAAAAGGCCTGCGCATTCCCTCAATAGGCTTTTTTTCCCACCCCAGTCACCTCTTCAAACCTTGGAAAGTTGTGTGAAACCTGAAATTTCTATATTCACCCCTTTTTTTATATTGGCAGAAATTTTTATGAATGTTTACATGCCTTCCTGGAGTGGGAAAATATTCCAACAGAAATTTATTTATTGATTTCTTTGCTATACTCTACCTTTTTCCAACAAAGGCTTGGTTGAGCAAAGAAGATTGGATAATTATCTTAATCAATCCAAATCATTTTTTGCATTCAATTAAAAAATCTTCATCAAGATCAATTTGTTTCCCTCTAAATAATCTATTTTTTCTTCTTTTTATCACCTCTGTTCATTAAGAAGAAGCAATCCCCTTGTGATCGATTGAGATGAAAATTTTTCTTAATTGTTTGATCTCATGAAACAATCTATATATCAAAACATCACTCAAAAAAGGGCTCAAAATAGTTTTACCATTTTCAAATATTTTACAGAAAATTTAATGAGATGAAGCCAATTCCTGGTCTCATACTAAGAATCCTTAATGCATTTTTTCATTTCTGGCTTATCACACTTGTTTGATAGAAGGTCCGATTGTTGGCAAGTCTTCCCTTCTTTGTTGGAATGTCTTATCCGGTCGATGACTTCCTTGACTTACTTGAATAGGGGACCTGGCGGCTTGTTATGGATCATTATTTCCTTGATGGCCGGACATGGTTCATGGGTCCAATGAATTTGTTTACCTGGAACAGCAGCAGTATCTTCTCCATGTCGGGAAAAGTTCCGTCAACTGCGAATTATTGACGACTCGCAAGAGGTAGTATGCTGTCAGAGGTAGAGCAACATAGGTCAGATGGTCCCAAAAATGTGGTCGAAGATTCACAATAAGGAGATGATAGCTGATAGGGGGGTGGGGGTATGGCTTTGATTCCTTTGGGCCCCCTTTTCGCGAAGAGAACGTGGCTCCATATGCCGACATCTTCTACGGGTTACTCCCATGGGCCTGTATTTTACGTCTTCCAAGGATTGAAGTTTCCCGGCTGGGCATTAGGTCTCTGCCCGGCCCAGAAGACGCCCTGGCGAGTTTGCAAATACTGATGTCCAAAAGGTTTACTCGCCTCTGCGCTAAATATTGACTGGCCTGTAACCATCTGTCAAGTCCAAAGTCTATAACGACCCTTTCTTCTCCTCTGGCTCGGGTGGTCAGCCACCCGCCGGCTTCAATTCGATGCACCCGAAGACAGCCTTCCCCTTGTGTCTGCCGTTTGTCATTGCCGTCTTGCATGGCGAAAGATCAGTACGGCCAAAGAGAACCCGCTAGTGAAGGCCGATCTTCCAACTGAACTAACAATGGCCAGCCGATACGTGTGCTAGCAATAGGATACTATAGGGCTTTCCCCCCTTATGAGTAACCTGGTATTATTCTCTCAGAGCCCCCCTTCAAGGCTTCACTACCTGGGGCTTCACAAGCTTTGACCCTAGCAGTGTTAAGCTAATTAGGCCGATGCCTGTTCTTCGATAGCCCGCCAATCTCATGGCCGCTTTCGTTTCCCACTTGTTGGAAGCGGACACATGAATCTGGTAGAAGGGAGTTTTGGTTAGAAACCGTCTTTTTCTTTGTCGCAAAGTTTGCCTGGCTGTCTTGGCGGGTCTGCCCCCTTGTTTTCAATTTCACCAATCCAAAAAAGCGTTTCCCTACCTGATAATCTTTTATGACCTAAGCTGGGCTTCATTATGCTAACTTATGACCAAAGCTGGGCTTCATTATGCTAACTACTTGGCAGTACGCAAAACTCTTGGCCCTATGCCATCATAGTTAATCTTAATTCTGATATGGGCAATCCGGCCTTGGTTTAGCGCTGATCTTACCTCTATGTGTACGTTGCTCTTCTTCTTTTACTAGACAATCCGTATTTAAGCAACTCTCATCAGGTCATCAGCTGCTGCTTCTCCAGCACCTTTCAAATCCGATTCCAGTTACTGTCAACTAGTAGTACTTTTTCATCTTATCTTACAATACACCAAATAAAATTAGTGATATCGAGACCCGATTCCCATCAGTTAGTAAACCAGACAATTCAAATCGATACCATCCTTGGACATCATGGTCTCCACCGCATCGCTCTGCCAGGGCGAAACGTTTGAACTGGAAATTCCCGTTCAATTTTCGTCTTTACCCTCTATAATCCATAAATCTCCAGATAAACCTCGAGGAACCACGAAGGACATTTCTTGCCGATCGGTTTTATTCTTTGTGCCGCACAGTGTCCGTGCCAAGAGTAAAGTAGCCTTGTTGATCGCGTTCCACGGCTCAACAGAAACGGGTCCCATATTTCGGACTCGAACTACCGCCATGGGTTACGATCAACTCGCTTGCGAGCTTGGTTTCATTGTCGCTTATCCCAGTGGGTACAAGGGCAATTGGAATGAGTAAGTCTCGCCGATAGGTCAGGACCTCTCTAGCGCGTGTTTTGATTCGCCTCAATCTTTTCCTAGTTCCCGGAAGGCAGCGTCTTACCCAGCAAAGCTGGAGAATATCGACGATGTCAGTTTCACCAAGTCTATCATACAATACGCGTCGAAGACTTGGCTCACATCACCACAACGCACCCTCATCGTCGGTTACTCTAACGGGGGCCACCTATGCTACCGCCTCGCCCTCGAGCTGGGCTCGAGGTATATCGCCGGGGTTGGCATTCATTGTGCCAACCTACCAAGTGAAGATAACTCTGAGTGTACACCACTTCCTGGTGATGCAGTACCGATTTGCGTCGTTAATGGTACATCTGGTAAGTGCCGATCTTCCCGATAGTTTTCTCCAGGAACGAAGGAGAGCTCACCATATAATAAAATGTCACAGACCCCGTCAACCCTTGGGGCGGCGGAGAAGTTAGTCTCAGTCACGCTACGGTGCCTGGCGGGTCAGTCGGCTCACGCGGTTCTCATAGAAGCGCTGTTGAGACTTCCGATTACTTTGCTGAACGGTTTCTAGATTTGGGACACGAGTTAGAGTTAGAAGAAATAGAAGATATGGATGAAATCAAGGATATCAGACAGTTTCGCAACCCCATCAACGGGAAAATTTGTGTAAAATTATTGGCGATGATAGGTGAGGGGCATTACGTACCAGTGGCTGGTGGTGAGAAGAAAGCCTTAGTAATTGGACCCCGTCGAGGCGCCGTACACGCACCCCGTGAAGGTAATTCCAAAACCCCAGTTTTCTAGTTTAAGCCAAATTTGCTTACGATCTGTCTCCAACTTTGCATACAGTTCTACGATTTTTCAGAGAAAATACATCCTGCTTTGAAGATGTCCATCCCGATTTGCACAACTGAAGTGGCGTCCAACTATTCCGAACCTTATCGGTGTGAGCTGGCTATAAACCAAGACGAGAAACTGAGCTTTTTCGCAATCTCTTTGAAACCTTATTTTCGAACATTTCCAGAAAATCATTGAGTTCTTGAAGTTCTCAATGTCATTTATCGTTTAATTTTTCGTATTTACTAGGAGTATTTCCCTACTTCCTCGAAATATTCTTCGAGTTCTGTGTTTATATATAACTATCCGACTGCTTCAAGAAGCGAGAAACATGGTGAAGACCACGTTTTCGATACCTGCTAGTATCTAAAAGGATATTCTAGACTTCTTTTTCCATTTTTATCCCTTTTTTTCTAGATTCAATCTGACCAAGGTATTTTTGTTGATAGAAAATATACGATTGCCTTTAAGCCTATTCTGCTTCATTACGAAAAATACCACTGACATTAGAGTTGTAAATATTCATTCAGTCCGATTATTAGAATATCGTCTGTTGTGAGCTTCCAGAAATGGCCATTGATTTTTGGATGTTGTTTCTAAAATGACGTGGTTGATTTTGACGAAAAAAAAACGGATGGAGATAAATACAATAGTATCTGAGTATCTCACTAAGATGCGTTGACCATTCCCTCAAATTTTTCCTGACTGATGAACAAAATAAAAATGAGAATAAATATTCTTGTAAATATCCTGATTTTGGAGATACATGGACAAGGTGCACTTGTTGTGATTAAGACCCTCGACCCAGTACAACAAGCCCAGGACCAAACGAGGACCGAATGAAGACCAAACAACTAAACCTAAACACTTGCCTCACCTTGTGTTTCTCATCTGATTAGGTTTAATGGACACTCTGTAATTACCACTTCACATCGTTGTACCTAGCTCTCCTCTCTTTCCTCACTCATGTTCGTCGCTCTTCATTCCTAAGGCTGTAACCCGTTTGGATGCCCCAGGGCATTGCCCCGGGGTCTGAACCCCGGGGCCGGGGTTCGGGACGACTGGTCATGATGCCTCGAAGCCCCGGGGTATTTTAGGTCACCATATTTGAGCGTGTATTTGATTTCATTATCAAGCAAAACCAAGATATTTAATTATTTACAACAATAATTTTAATTGATGTAAAAAACATGGTTTTTTCTGATTTATTCGTCATTTTCCCGCTTGTGTTTTATAAGTATGCATATATTTTTGGTTAGTCTTTAATAAAAAAATAATCAAAATAATGAAAAGAAAAACAATCTAAGTTAAAGGGGACCCTTGAAGGCTTGGGACCAATCCTTAAGACCGAGCAATTGCTCAACGTTTCTTGGCTTGAGTGATGAACGCTACCAGGAAACAATCCGCCAACCTTTGCAGAATACTTGCTTGGACGCTGCACTTGTAGCAGGAACTGCAAGATATACCCAAGCCATCTGGGACATGAATGACATAGTTTTTTGCAGGACAGCCCAATATTGCAGGAGGTTGACAGCGTCTGGCTCAGGGTCTCCCCTGAAGTACCGGGTGATTTCTGCTTGAATCCCCTCTGCTTGACTTTTGGGCTGATGATACAAGGCTAATGAAAAAAAACTGGATTGGCTCTTGGTAGTGGAGCTTGATGAGGTATTATCTTGTGTTTTTGGAGTTGAGGGGCCCCCTAAATCCTCATCATATTCATCTGTAATCTCACAAAAGACAGCAATCATATTTTTGAGGTTCATTTTGAAGTGTTTCTCAATGAAACTAGCATGCATAGCCCAGAAAGTTGTCTTGAAGGTTGGATCCAAAATCATTGCACCTATGTAGGCTAGTTTTTTTAGTGCATTTTTGAGGTAAACTTCCATCTTTTTGAACATCAAATTTGCTTGGAAAATCAGTTGAGATTGGTTGTAAAGGCCTCTCCTGGCAGCATGAAGATGCTTCAAGATTATCACATAGATTGGAATTTCTGTGTTCAAAGTTTGATAATTTGATCCACAGAGAATGTTTTTTGCCTCAGATATGGTTTCAATGAAAGTAATCATATTTTTGGCTTGGTTCCATTCATTGACTGTTCAGCTGAATTTTTGGGTTTTGGGTTGGGCTTGGCATAAATGATTGCTGGACTGTTTGAGTAAGAGCACACGCTGGAACATGGTAAAAGTTGAGTTCCATGGAATTGAGACACCAATATCAAGACATTGAATTCGTTATTCATAAAGAGAAGGTTGAGAAAACAAAACAACCTTCTCAAATTTTTTTCCTTGTTGGGGAAAAAAAAACCAATTACACAATCCATGGACTTGTTTGAGTATAGATTTTGCATTGACTTGGGCGCCATTGGGTGAATTAGTGATGTAGGAAATTCCCATGGCATCTTTTCTTCCAGGATTATTGCCTCTTGATTACATATTGGATTTTATAAGCTCTTTTTCAAACATTTATTGTTCATCTTCTATACTTCCAAGCAAAAAAATTCCTGCTTTTGCTGCCAGGTTGATCACATGTGCAACACATCCAAGCAGGCAAGTAGCATTGATGAAGCCAGAAATTTTTTAGGAAATTTGATTTTCCATCTTGTTGTTGGTTGAGTCATTGTCAGCAGTGATTGTGAAGAGCTTATCTTTTGCTTTGTAAGTCTCAATCACTTCATTTAATTTCTATGCATACATTTCACTGGTGTGTTGGCCTGTGAACCATGTAAAAATATCAGCTCATGTGCTTCAAATTGAGCCTGTAAAAAGAGAAGAAATAGAAAAATACCTTGAATTTGAGGAACTGCAATTTTAAGTTACTTAAGCTCAAATTTCTAATTGATGTAATGTGCCATCACTGCCTTAAAAGCCACATAATTGGGTGATGTCCAAGCATTGGTTGTAAAGAAAATGAATTTTTTTTAAATATGATCAACCTTGAATTTTTCCTGTGTTATGAGAAAGATGCAATCAAGATGATTAGATAAACTCATTCAGCAGTTGTTAAACATGAGGTTCATTTACCCCTGATTGAGAAGTTGGAATAGTTTCCAGAACAACTTTCTTTCAAAGATTGCAAATGGTAAATCACACTTCACCATGAAATAAATTAATGCATTCTTCAGTGTTTCACTATTAAGATCCATCTGAAACATATCAAAAAGTAAATTAGCTCATGAAAATCAGCTACAACTACAGAAGTAAAATAGGCATCAAAACACCTTTGCATTCAATTGTCCCATCCTGGTCCACTTATCTAAATCAAAGTGTGATTCCTTTTTGGTCTTCTTCAAGAGTTGTGGGTCAGCTAGTTGGTGGATTTGCATCAGATGGCCGTGGACTTTCTTGGTGCTTCCACTTTGATCCTTCTTGAGAGTAGCACCACATATAGTTCCTCCGTTGCAAGTCACCTGAAATATTGCATTTTTACCATCAACACCTTCCTGGAAGTAGTTCCAAACCCAGATTTTCTTTTGGTTTTGGCTACTAGTGTCATCTTCACTTGGATTTTTGAGGTTTGTTGGATTTGGCTGGCTTGAACTTGACATGATTTCAAGGCAGACTGCTGTAGGATTATTTTTTGTTTGTTTCATTTTCTTGAGAAATGGGCTCAATCAATGAAGGAGGATACCTGGGTGTGCCTAAGAATGATCCTGTGTAAGAAAAAATTCAAAAATTGATGGTTTGCCAATATGATCAAAGGGAGAAAAAGAATTTTCAAAGGGAGTGAAGAGATATCCCATTCACCCACAGATTTGGGGCATTCTGGGGCATGATCAGGGTGTGGGGTTTGGGATGAGCCTCAAACCCTGCCCAAAGCCCCAGTTTACAGCCTTTTTAATTCCTATCTGCCCATCAGGTATTCTTTTTTCTTCACTTGTGCCTGCTCACTGGTCCAAAAACCTGTCTCTCAACTTGCTGTCACTTGTGCTTGTTGCATTCAATAGGTATTTCTTCTTTCCTCACTTGTGCCCCCTTCCTGGTCCCAAGAAATGTATCTCACCTTGCTGTCACTTGTTCTGGTTCCATTCAATAGTTATTTCTTCTTTCCTCACTTTTGCCTGCTCCCTGGTCCCAAGACCTATCTCTCAACTTGCTTTAGCATTTGCTGGTTCCATTAAATAGGTTCTGATCCCACATTGAACTACCAAATGTGAAGACAATATGACAGGGAACTTGCTTTGAACCTCATGAAAGATAGAACTACAAAACAGTGGCTTATCCCTCTGACCCTGAAGATGTTCTTCCTCCCACAACCATGACCTCTCCTACTACCTCCAATAGCAAAAACACATCATATTTGAATTCCTCATCCACCTCATAATATCAATTCACTATTCAGAATTTTCTTAAAATGAAACCAACACCTCAAAAATTGGAGAAAATCATGAGCTATGAATCTTTCATGGGGAAAATCTCACAGGCACAGAAAAATTTGCCAGCTGGAGAAATAATGTACTCACCATTCTGGGATACAAAGAATTTGAAATGGTTTTCCTTTAACAAGTTGATACTACTCCTGAGATTAAACTCAAAAAGAAGTATGCCACCACTTTCATTTGACTGCAACTGGACCAGAAGAACTTCACCCAATTTGTCAAAGAACCCACATCTTATGAAACCAAAAAACTATGGGATTCCATCTTCAACCATTATGCCAAAAATTCACTTAAGAATTTTTTCAACAAGATGGAATTCCTCTACAGTATCCAATTTACCAAAGGGAACCTACAAGAATCCATCAATAAACTCTGAGAAACCTTCAAAGTTATCCTTGAAGTATCCAATGGCAGTCTTGACTCTACTACCAATGAATCTCTGTGGGAAATCATCATCCTCAAGCAAATTCCCCCTTCATTCTGCATTATGCAATTATTAAAATCTGCCCAGTAAAAAAGCAAGAAAGTTAAAATTCCTCTTGAAACCTTCCTGATAGATCTGGAACTCAAAATCCAGCAACAAGACAATTCCCAAAAAAAACTCAAACAGCCTCATTTCAAGCCTCCAAATCCGCCAAACCAGGCCAACAAAAGGGAATTAAGAGGCTTAAATACTGCAAGAATGGGAATCACAATCCAAACACAACTAAAACCCCTGAAAAGTGTCATCAATTGCATCCCAAACTAGAAATTGCCTATCATTGAGCTACCCTTCAACGGCTTCAATCCTCTCAGGGGAAGTCTACCCCAGGGAAGATCATGATAGGTCTCAAAAACTCTAATTCTGATGTTGTGATTCTTGACAGAGGTGCCTCAGGGAATTTTCTCAAATTCAAAGAACTCTTTTTAGATTTTACTCCTGCTCCATCCAACCTCTATGCTGCCAATGGAAACCCTCTCCAAGTAGAGGGATATGGAAGATCAATCATACCTCTAGTCACCAGACTACTGGAAATACTCTTTTCCCAGTATGTTCCCAACATGTCCAACTCGCTTACATAAATGACTCAATATCTGCAATCTGGCTATTCAATCTCCCCCTCCAACAACAGATTTTTCTGCCCCAAAGACAACCATAACATTTTTTTGGGCAAGTTTGTTGACAACATACTTGCTCTGGATACCTCCCCCGCACAAGTCAACTCAGTCTTATCATTCGTGGATCTTTGTTGTGCTCTGGGGAACGCCAATAAAAAATTCTTCAAAAAAATCTCCCCCACTCAAACTCTGGAAGATATCAATTTCCCCAACTGTCACACCTCTAAGATGACTAAGACCCCTTTTCCAGGGAACTATCCCACTCCATCAAATCCTCTCAAAATTTTCCACATGGAACTTTGCAGACCAATCTCTCCCACTTCAAAAGGAGACAATTGATACTTCCTAAAAAGAATTGATGTTTTCTCCCAATTTTCCTTCATTTATTACCTTTCTCGTGAGTCATATGCTCACAGGCCATTTATTAACTTCATTAACAAATATTAATCTTCCTCAGGGCATAAAATAGAATCTGTAGTATTTGAAAATGGAGGGGAATCTGTGAACAGATCATTCAAAATACTCTTCCAAAAACATGGTATCAAACAATTAACTACCTTCTCATACATACCTCAACTAAACTCTTTCTCCAACTGAGGCAATCCTCAACTATCAAGAAAGCCCATGCTCTACTATCTACCAGTGTCTTTCCCCTTGAATGGTGGGGAGAGGCTTTTTTTACTGCTGTCTTCCTTAAAAATCACACCCCTCATTTGAAATTAAAATCAAAAACTCCTTTCAAATTATGGTACAAAAAACAACCAAATCTCAGCCACTTGGTTCCATTTGGCTGTAAGGTCATTTTATTTGTTGAGAAAAAGTGGAGAAACTCTAATTTATCTCCCTCTGGAGTCAAAGGTGTGCTTTTAGGCTTTGATTCCGACCATTGGTCTTAAAAATTATGGATACCCTCCTTAAATAAAACCCAGATCTCTCATCATGCCAAATTCTTCCCTAAAATTTTTGCTTTTAAATATAAATCCATTGTGTCCTCATTGGATTACCCCTCTCTTCAAATTGAGGACTTCTTTCCTTCAATCCTACACCATCCACCCAAGTATTCTGAACCTGAAAGTCCAATTGCTATTGAACCAATTGACAGCAACTCAAAAAGAAACTCTCCTCTGATAGATCAATTCAACCCCTGAAAACCCATATCTCAAGGACCTTCCTGTCCCAATGTTGGCTCTTCCAACTATTCTGTAACTTCTTTTTCCAATTATTGCTATGCTTATATTCCACGGTATGAGAAAGCACCTCAAACAGTGGGATTGCACATGTCCTCAGGCCGTATTCTTCCAACCAGCTGCCATCCCAGGACCAAACTTATTGGTTTGGAACCCACCTTTTCTTTGGATCCAAAAAAAATTCCAGATGCCAAAAACTCTGATGACTGGAAAGGTTGGAAGGCCACTCTAGAAAATGAAAAAGATGAATGCAAGCAGAATCAGGTCTGGAAAATTTTTCTAAAACCAGCCAATTTTTGTGAACTGGCTACTACCTGGGTCCTGAAATTCCAAATTTGGTGCCAATGGGGAATTCATCAAAAAGAAGGTGTGACTGTGGTCTTGAGGTTTTTTGAAAGCAGAGGGTAATGACAACAATGAGACCTTTTCTCCTACTGGGTGCCTGGCCTCCCTCAGAATCCTTCTCAGTCTGGTGGCCTTGTTCAACCTCAAAATCCATCAAACAGATGTAAAATGTGCCTTTCTCAGCGGCAAGACTCAAGATGAAATCTTCATCAAAGCCCTGGAAGTTCTTGAAATCAAAAATTCTCCTTGATACAGACTGAAGCTCTTCAATTCACTATATGTGTTGAAGCAGAGTCCTCACTGCTGGTATTCCACTCTCTCTTTCTTCTTCTCATCCCTGAACTTCCAATCAGGCAGTGTCAATCCTTGCATTTTTTTTCGCTCTAACCCTGATAAATTCTGCATTTTATTTCTTCATGTTGACGACTTGATCATAGGAGGCAAAACTTTAGGAGTCTCTGAATTCAGGAGTATAATCAATTCAAATTTCAAAATGGAAGACCTTGGTGATTTTAGTTGGATCCTTGCCACGCGGGTCACTCAGAATCAGGTGGCTCAAACACTTCAACTCCATCAAGATTGCTACATCCATAACATGCTCCAAGAATTTTTGCATGAAAAACTGCAAGCCTGCTTCCACTCCCCTGCCAAAAGGTGTTTCCAACATACAAATCTCACCCCAATCAATCAAACTCACCTTCAAATATTGCCAAATGGTGGGCCATCTAAACTACATGTGCAGTGCACTTGAACCAACCTAGCTTTCAGGTGGAGATACCTCTACCAGTTCCTCAACTCTCCCTCCATCACTCACCAACAACAATTCAATCACCTCATCCGTTACCTGAAATCCAACAAGGACCATGGAATCACTCTGGGTGGACCTGTTGACTTGGCCTTCTCCCTCACAGCCTACTGCAATGCAGACCATGCATCCAGAAGCAATCAGTGCTCCTTCACCCACAGTGTCCTCCTACTCCACGGTGTGGTGTTGTATTTACAACCTTGGATCAGGAACTGCGTTGCAGGCTGCGTGCTCAGAAGTTGGGTAGTACAGTCTCAGCATTTGGTGCGGGTTTGACCTAATCAAGGCAGGGTGGGCTTGCAACCCACTCGGATGAAGAGGACCAAGTAATGGAGCTGACCCAACAAAGTTTGCAGGCGCTAGTTTGGAAATCAGGAGCAGTGAAATTGCAGGGTTATACACGCCGGGGAGGTCTGTGAAAGAATAGGTGCGGACCAATCCACAGATCACAGGATTGGCAGACACACGCAGATGGGTAAACACGGGGGGCTCCAGGTAGGGTGCGGCAGAGGGCCACGCCATGAGAAGGACAAACCAGACGTATGTAACAGTGGTAGTGTTTGGGAGGTATGGGTTGAGGTTGGGCTAGGTTTCCCTATTTTAGGGGTTCTTTCTTAATTTTTTTGTTAGGCTTTCAGTTGCGCTTTTACTTAGGTAAGGGTTGAGAGGGAGGACTTAAACCTCACTCTCAACTCTGGGTTGTATGAGGATCTCATCATATATGTCTTATCACAGAATGATTAGGGATGATTGAAGGACAGGAATAAACAACATCATTTTATTTACTCATCTTTTTCTTATAACTATCTCTTATTCTCAAAACCCATTGGCACTCAACCTCCCCACAGAAGCTTGGACAAATAACTTCCAAAATTGAGGATAACTTAGGGGAGTATTGCCCTCTTTTTTCACCAACAGCCATGTCATGTTGCACTGTTCAAAGCAAGCCATTGCCCCCCTATCCACCACCAAAGCCAAGCACCAGTCCTGCTCCAAATCTGGACAGGATCTGCTGTGAGCTACCCAATTACTGACAATCCTTGAAAGCCTTTTCAATTGAGAGTGGAATCTCCCAACCTGTTCTAAAACAACCACGGGAAAATTTACCTCCTTGAAAACACCCTCTACCAGAATCAAACCCAACACATCAACATCAAACTCCACTGGATCCATCAACACCTGAAAAACGGTTATTTTGTACTCAAATACTTCCCAAAGTCTGAAAACATAGTGGAAAGTATAAAAAATATCCTCTCACCACAACTGAAGCGCAACTTCTCCAATCACCTCTGAATCACCTCTCTTACAGTGCTTCAGAAAGCAGGGGGGGGGGTGTTGTGATTAAGACCCTCAACCCAGAACAAAAAGCCAAGGACCAAACAAGGACCAAATGAAGACCAAACAACTAATCCTAATTTTAGGGTGGAGTTATGGAAGGGGAGGGCTGGGGGGGGGGGAACTTAGAGTGGGGTTTAACATAATTTTGATTTTCAATCCTTGACAAGGATCCATAAATTTATGGACACTTTTCATGGATTTTGTCTAGTGGAAAACTATCCAGCGCTATCAATCACATTATGGTGACCAAATTGGATGAATCTTTGACAAGTCTGCTTATCAAGCAAACTTATCAAGACTGTGGTAGATGCTCTAACACCCCCCTCCCCCCTGTGATCTGTACACGATTTGTGTTTCATCTTGGGCTGAAATGGCTAGCATTTCTTCATCACAGGCCTTGTGCTGTAGCACTTTGACTTTTAACCTGTGAAAAGACGGAATTACCACTTCCTGGAGTCAAAACTGGGTTGGGCTTACTCTAGGTGCCTGCTTGACCACTAAGCTACAACAACAGTGTGCAGGTTAGAAAATCTAACACACCCCTGTAGTCTGTAAACCATTTATGCTTAGTCTTGAGATGGTGTTGCTTGCATGTTGACAGCACAGGCCTTGCGCTTTAGTTCTTTTACTTTTAATCTGTGAAAAGATGGAATCTCCATTGCCAGGAATTGAACCTGGTTTGGGCTTTCTCTAGGTGCCTGCTTGAACAAAAAGCTATAACAATGGTGTGCAGGTTAATAACTCTAAAAGTTCAAATTTTTTTGCAGTCAGTCTGCTATCATTGTGTTGGTACGGTAGTATCTGATGAGTGTGAAAGATGGATTTTGAAGTTAGGTGTGTAGCCCCAGAATTCTCAAAGTAAAGTTGAATAGGTATATTTCAAGGCTGATGTCTGAATTTTATGATTCAGTTAGCCATAAAGCCTCTTGCTGTGCTTCAGTTGTTTACTTCTATTCAGCTGCTTTTGATGATAGAGAGATATTTTTTCACTATTTTGATTCCCAGTACATTTTTCTGTTCATCATAGAGACAATATCTTGTAGTTGAATTTCTAGTGGCTTTGGATGCAGCTCAATCAGTGCCAGGTTCTCCCAATAGAAGATACAAACTTTTTTTTTGGTTTTTTTTTAGGAGTGAACTCAATACCATAGTTCAGTGTTCCT
Organism: Puccinia polysora; assembly: GCA_025617555.3. Taxonomy (NCBI): domain Eukaryota; kingdom Fungi; phylum Basidiomycota; class Pucciniomycetes; order Pucciniales; family Pucciniaceae; genus Puccinia; species Puccinia polysora. The sequence goes on along the minus strand of CM062613.1, from coordinate 34,926,075 downwards.
TTCAGATGATTTAATAAATGAAAGGAATTTTTCCAGTGAGTGATATCAATTTTTCCACATATTGTTTTAAAACTCCTACAGCATGAGCAAGATCTGGACTTTTGTATTGGGAAGGTAAAGAAGGGAGCACAATTCATTTCTATATGCAAGATTCATTCTAAGAAATTATTTATGTTTGTTTTTTGTTGAAGGGATACAGACTGCAGTAGTTGAAAGTGGTCTAGCAGCTGTCTTTGAGTGTTCATGATTCAACTTTTTAAGAAGTTTTGCTGATATTTGAAATTGATTTATGCTATAGCCAATAGGCTTTAGTAGCAGTCTAATGCCCTCTATAACTTGAGTAAACCCTAGGTCTTCCATTTCCCAATTTCTTTGTCTTCCTTTTTTGAAATTTATTTTATCATTTCAAGTTAAAATAATGTCATCTACATGTACATACAGTAGGCAAACATATCATTTCTGTTAATTTATAGATGAATGCATTGATCACACAGGGATTTAGGGAAGAAAATTCTTTGAATGAATTGATCAATGGTTTCATTCCCCATTGAAAATGAAAAAAATGGCTGCAACTGCCAGCAGATGTAGTAGCTGAAACTTGTCTTCTATTGGTTTTGAATCTGAGAAAAATTGGTTTCCAACTTTGGTAGGAACCTTTGAAAAGTTATTTGTAGCAGTTCTTGGGTATTTCAAGTAGTTATAGTGCATCCATGTGATACGGAAGATTTGGTGTTAAAGGGAATTCTAATTTTATGTTATGAAAAAACTTATGTATACCATCGAAAAAATAATATTGATTTGAATTTTTCATGAGATTTAATCAAATGTGAGTGGTTTCTGTCAAATTTTCCGGATAATTAGGGGTTTCATCACTTTAATTTTCAAAAATGAAATTGAGATATTTTGGAAATACCATATTTTTTTCATTATACAGGATGCATATTTGTTTTTTGAAATTTCAATTCTTTGGTAAATTTTCAGTCAAATCATTTAATTCTTTATCTCATTTTTTCCCTTTTTTACTCATGTTTTTTTCTGTGAATAATAGTATAGTTAATTTATAGATTTCTATGCAATTAATTTAATTTTACATGGTTTGAATTTGATTTGAATTCAGGAATGTTTTTTTATTTTATTATTAATTTATTATTTTTGATTGTTTGATTATTGAATTTCTCAGTCTTTTTATTCAAGTTAATTAATTTTTTTATTTTTGATTTTTTAATTTTATTATTTTCTTAAGGGGGATGTTAAATTCAAAAATCAAGTCGTGTGGGAGTCGTGTAGGCCCCCACACAATCTGTGGGAGTCGTGGAGGGCCCCACAATACCTGTGGGAGCAGTGTAGGACCCCTCAATGCGTGAGGGCCCATACACTACTACTCCAAAGGGTTGTTCTAAACACGCGCAACCCCTGGGGGGGCATATACCCCCCATAATCGGCATTTTTGATTTTTTTACCCCTGTACACAACCATATTATTTATCATTTATTATTTATTATTTATTATTTATTATTTATTATTTATTATTTATTATTTATTATTTATTATTTATTATTTATTATTTATTATTTATTATTTATTATTTATTATTTATTATTTATTATTTATTATTTATTATTTATTATTTATTATTTATTATTTATTATTTATTATTTATTATTTATTATTTATTATTTATTATTTATTATTTATTATTTATTATTTATTATTTATTATTTATTATTTATTATTTATTATTTATTATTTATTATTTATTATTTATTATTTATTATTTATTATTTATTATTTATTATTTATTATTTATTATTTATTATTTATTATTTATTATTTATTATTTATTATTTATTATTTATTATTTATTATTTATTATTTATTATTTATTATTTATTATTTATTATTTATTATTTATTATTTATTATTTATTATTTATTATTTATTATTTATTATTTATTATTTATTATTTATTATTTATTATTTATTATTTATTATTTATTATTTATTATTTATTATTTATTATTTATTATTTATTATTTATTATTTATTATTTATTATTTATTATTTATTATTTATTATTTATTATTTATTATTTATTATTTATTATTTATTATTTATTATTTATTATTTATTATTTATTATTTATTATTTATTATTTATTATTTATTATTTATTATTTATTATTTATTATTTATTATTTATTATTTATTATTTATTATTTATTATTTATTATTTATTATTTATTATTTATTATTTATTATTTATTATTTATTATTTATTATTTATTATTTATTATTTATTATTTATTATTTATTATTTATTATTTATTATTTATTATTTATTATTTATTATTTATTATTTATTATTTATTATTTATTATTTATTATTTATTATTTATTATTTATTATTTATTATTTATTATTTATTATTTATTATTTATTATTTATTATTTATTATTTATTATTTATTATTTATTATTTATTATTTATTATTTATTATTTATTATTTATTATTTATTATTTATTATTTATTATTTATTATTTATTATTTATTATTTATTATTTATTATTTATTATTTATTATTTATTATTTATTATTTATTATTTATTATTTATTATTTATTATTTATTATTTATTATTTATTATTTATTATTTATTATTTATTATTTATTATTTATTATTTATTATTTATTATTTATTATTTATTATTTATTATTTATTATTTATTATTTATTATTTATTATTTATTATTTATTATTTATTATTTATTATTTATTATTTATTATTTATTATTTATTATTTATTATTTATTATTTATTATTTATTATTTATTATTTATTATTTATTATTTATTATTTATTATTTATTATTTATTATTTATTATTTATTATTTATTATTTATTATTTATTATTTATTATTTATTATTTATTATTTATTATTTATTATTTATTATTTATTATTTATTATTTATTATTTATTATTTATTATTTATTATTTATTATTTATTATTTATTATTTATTATTTATTATTTATTGTTTATTATTTATTATTTATTATTTATTATTTATTATTTATTATTTATTATTTATTATTTATTATTTATTATTTATTATTTATTATTTATTATTTATTATTTATTATTTATTATCTATTTTTTATTATTCATTTTTTATTATTTAGTGGAGGCTAAAAAACTTGATTTTAGTTGTTTAGCGTGCCACACAACTCAAATGGGACGTGTAGCATGCCACACGGCCCATTTTAGTCGTGTAGCTTGCCACACGTCCCCTTTCAGCTGTGTAACATGCCACATGGCTCATTTGAGTCGTGTAGAGTGGAAAACGGCCCATTGAACCATGTAAAGAGTTGTCTACAGGGCTCAATGAGTGTTGAATTTAAAATTTCCCTTACATGAAACCCAATGATGAAATGAAGTCAAAGTCTATAATCTCTATAATCTAGAATAAATTTGGAGTTGATCTTTGAGATTATCAATCCAACCAGAGGCTCTTTTAGAAATCAAGGAACGCGGTATTTGTACTGTGGGCAGTATTGGAATCATTTCTCCCTCAAGTACTGATGGAACCCAGTGGTTATTGTTTACAAAGGAAATGAAAATTTGATCTGATTGATCAGGAACACAGATTTTGATTGGAGTATGAGTATCACGTGACTCCAATGAAATGAAACATATAGGTCTGGAATATGTGGCTGATGTGATTTGACCCATATCTAATATAGCCAGCCATTCTGAGGAGGGAATTTTTTCATTGATCTCTTCAACATCAAGTCTTTCTTTAATCTTTTCAACCTCCTTTGCACCACCAAGCATCTTAATGTAGCATGCTTTATTTTTCTCTAATGTTTCAATCATTTCCTTCCTAAATTTAAACCAACCATGTTCTTCATAACCAAGAGATTCAAAAATGACTCTAAATCTGCAATTCCCATCTCCAATTGGATCCCAAATCTCACACAAAAACCTATGGAATTTCTTGGGTATTTGATCAAGGTATTTTGTTTTGGTTCCTATCATGAAAACTAACTTAGTATTTATTTCTTCAATAAGATCAATAAATGGAATACTCACCAAAGATGAGCTTCTGGTTGAGCTTTGTTGCACGTTCTCTTCCTCTGAAGAGAATAATGATTCCAAATTCAGTGATCCCAATTCACTTTCAATCTCTTCCTCTGAACTATGAAATTCAGATTCAGATTCTTCCAAATTTGACTAACAATTCATCATTAGTCAGTAACTAAGTTTATTTAACAAAAAAATGAACATATCCCAAACAAAAAGACTTAAAATCTTCTGTCTTTTTTTATTTGGAGCCCTTGTAGTCCTTATTTCCCCCTTGTTTTATTTTCCAAAATGCTCACACCAAGATGGTTCCCACCGCATATGTCAATTTTGGCTGGCCCCTACTTGATTGTAATAATTTAGGTTCAAGTCTTGGCTTTGATAGATATTTCTTAATCTTCCAAATGATATACTTCAGTGGTCCGCTTTGCTCATGATCTGGAGATTCCAAGATCATTGAATTCAGTTATTCATATAACTGAGGAATGCTTAGAATTTCATCAACATTGCACTCAAAAAATTGAAAAGGATCAACCATTAGTTAATTAGGAATCATTAAGCAAAAAGCATTAATCACATAGTGATTTGAACAATCCAACATAAGCCAACTTACAGAACTAGAACGGCAAGGTTAATAGTCCAACCTCCGCTAAGGATGATCATCTTTGGGTACCATGGATCCACTGAATGCTAGATGGTCATGTATTTGGTGGGAACAGGGTAAACCCATAGTCTTGCAATATGACTTGGTGTACACTTTGACATCATGATCACATTTTAATTTCTTGAATTGTTCCCTAATAAGCTGAATTGCTTCTAAAGAAAATTTGTAACCCAATGGTAACTGTTCAGGCGGAAGAACTGTCCCTAACTTAATTTGAGAGTTATAAAGTGATGCATTACGGATTTCATTTGATTAAAAAAAATTCCATCAAGGTTTTTCCAAACATCCAACATATTTCCAGAAGAGTTTGCAAGAATTTTTCAGAGTCGCATGGGCCCATTCAACCAAAGATTTTTTTGTGTTTCCAAAATCTGGGTTTATACAAGTCCACACTGTTATAAAAATCTCTTTGATAGGGAATTTTTTTTCATATACTTGAGTACATCCTCATAGTCTTTCAAGAAACACTATAGAAGTCAAAAGGTCAGAACCCAAAACTAGAAATAACAAGAAGCAGTGATTTGGACCTACTCTGAGTTTGGCATCATTGACATCAGCCTCCTCCTTGGTCTTTGAGGCCCCAAACTTTGCCAAAATATTTATAAAGCTTTTCCATCCTTCAAAGTCATTAACAAAGCATGCTTTACAGTTTCCTTGTATGTTTTTAGACAATTTCTAAGTGAAACATTGTCTTGATGATTCAGGGAAACTAGATTCAATAGAAAAAATCAGAGATTTTTCAGGGTCCATCACAAAGACTTCTTGAAGTCTCTCAGGATCATAAGACAACTCCTTTAATGCATTTACAGACAAACTGTAGAACTCAAACATTTCTTTTGTTATAAAAACAAGCACTTTTGTAAAATTTTTCTGATTGGCTGTCATTCCTACAACATGGGATTGCGGGGTTTTCTAATTATTTGTCTTATAAGTAAAATTCAACATAGGAATACAATGGAATTGTTTTGAAAGCCTTACTGCCTCAGGATGTGCTAATTACCAGGCCTTCAAGTGACTCTCTCCACTGAACTTTGACCGGTGAATCCAACTTATTTCTTCAAGCTGTTCATAGAGTACCTCCATAAAACTTTTCCCCTTTAGTTCTGAAAATTTTACCTTCTGCTGAGTGTTACAGATTTTCTGGTCATCAACATAATGCTTTCCATCAAGCTTTCTCAATTTAATCTTGAGCTGCAATGTACTGAGCCCATCATTCATGGCTTCTATTAGATTGTATAAGGCCACCCACAAGATTCTCCTCAGTTGAGGATGCACAGAGGGATGTTCAGATGGTTGATGGTTATGTTTGGTTTCTTTTTAGGAGAGTCGCCACAAGGGGTCTGCCTTTGTGCAACTTGCATGGATTCAAAACTTGCACCCAACCTTCCTTGTGTGAGTTTTTCTAGAACGTTTGGTAAGAAGTTGTCCTGAATAGGAGCCATGGCAATCACAGGCCAAATCCACATATTTATCTTTCTTCAAGTTCAAAACCCTCAGAGAACAAACACGCTTCATAGCCCATGTTTGACAATAGTTTTGGGCCTCTTCCCCAGTAGGAAAGGTTCTCACAGGAGTTGGGTCAAGTGGATCTAGTAAACATTCATTGGTTCAGTCATAGTTTCAGTTAAATGCACCCCATCAGTTTGGATCAAATTAAATCCAGAAAAGACCTCAGTAACATAAAATGTTACTCACAACCAGAGGTTGCATCCAACTGTGAAATTGTTTGTTCCTCAATTGTCACCCTTGATGAGTATGCAATTGGGGCTTCCAATGTTTCATTAGCCGAATTCTTTTTTTCTTTTTCCAAAGCTTTGTTGATGGCACTATCAATTTAGACCTTCCACACAGCCATGTCAGAAGAAGGAGGCCTTGCCACTTTGCCCATGTAAACAAATGAAATGGTATACTTGAGTATTCAATCCAGCTTTCAATTGAACAGTTGAGAAATAATTGGTTGCAGATTTTTATATGATTTCAATTTGGACTTTAATTCCACTTTTTTTTGGTTTAAAGTCACTTTGGAATCACTAGGTGTGGAAAAACAGTCCCAAAAATTATGTGTTGATCCCACATTTGGGTTAAGGGAACCCAAGTGGGGTGCAGGGGGTGACCAAAATTCTTGCACAACTTCTGGGGGGTTGCGCACCCCCAAAAGCAGCCGTTTTGAGCCTTTTACAGGGGTACAAGGCTCCAAATTGCAGTTTTTGGGAGGTAAACATCTCCTATGGGACCCCCCAGGGGTTGCGCGTGTTTGGAATGGCCCCTCGTGGTCGTCTATGGGCGCCCATGCTTTATTTGAGCCATGTAGGGCCCTAAACGACTCCACACAACTGGAGTTGTGAATTTAACATCACCCTTTAGATATTGTAAGAATACCAGAAAATGCATAGTTGGAAAATCTATAGGTATTTGGTTTATTTGAATACAAGAGGAAGGTGAGATTCTTTGCTGATGTCATGAAAAGCCATTGTGTTGCATGAAATTGGATATCAGGGGATAATTCTCCTCCCTTCAAATAAATTTGAACTATATTCATGGAAAATATGCAAGATTTATCTGAAACAAAAATAAATGAACCCAGAAATCATGAAAATCACTGGTAATCATCAAAGTGAATAAATTTCAAGTCCATTTCAATAGAACTTCTATTGACCACCAATGGAACTGCTGTAAGATGAATGAATATGAATGATTTATAGGAAATTCTTTTTGAAGGAATGAAGAACATAAATCTTCCAAGGATTTAATGCCTCCCAACACAGAGATTACAAAAATTTTGAATTACTTGCCCTGGATCAACAATTCTGAGCCCTCCCTGTCAATTATTCCATGAATTGTGCATACAGAAACTCTTGAATTTTGCTCATCATGCATCCACCTCTAAATTTCTGTCCAATACTCTGGGAATGGCTCAAAAGTTTTTTTGACATCATGGTCAATCTGTTCATGTGTTTCTTCCATCAACTTTTTTTTTCATGCATGAATTTCACCATTTTTTGGTTTTTGATGTTTGATTGGTATAATACAGTATGAGTTGATGGGATATTTACCTTTTTTCAAAAAATTTTATGTTGGCTGATGAATGCAGGAAGGCTTCATTTATTCGTGGGTATTGACAGGAAATTAGATAAACAATTTTATTGCATACTTTTAAAGTTAATATATATCATGGAAAGAACCTGTGATTAAAACATTTTGAGATTTTCATGTGTGGCATTCTAGGCATGATGGTAAGAAAATTTTTTAACAAAAACAATGTTTAATTGATGCCTTTCAAAAAAAATGTTTGGAAATTTCCAGAAATATGTGCTGCATTTTGCATAAGGAATGCTACTAGGGAATATCAAATTTAAGCAAACCTGCCATTTTTTAATGGCAGGTTTCAACTCAAATCCGCCATTTCAAACCCACTATTAAATTTCAAAAAAACCCACTCATTACACATCAAATGTTTCAGAGTTACCTGAAAATAAATTGATTTTTTCAAATAAATTATTTAAAGGCTTTCACCACCTCAACCCATCATTCCACATCATTAACCCTGGTTTTGACCGCCAACCACATTCAAAAAAATCTACCTCCAACCTCATCTAAAACATTTGATTCATTTCTCTTCTTCTCTTCATTGCTTTCCTCATCACTTCATCACTCTCATTGCTTCATCACTCTCATATTTTCCTATCCTGTTTGATTCATCACTCTCACCACTTCAATTCTCTCATCACTTAATCACTCTCATCACATCCATCCTCTCATCACTTCATTGTGTCATCCCCACTTTCATCACATCCTAACAACCATTGCATCATGGCTTGATTGATTCATCACTTCATCCCCACTTTTAATCACTTCATTGCTTCATTGCTTCATCCCCCTTACTCTTTCTAAATGGCCCTTCAGCAAACCTTCCCTTGAAATTCCACTAAACAATCCAATGGACAAAAGAAAAAATCTCTCAGGAACTCAAAATCCAACAATACTCCCCCATCAGCTTCCAAAAGGCTCAAGTCAGCTCAGAAGAGCCAATCACATCATCCTGGTAAACTGGCTCCAACCTCCCTCACACTATGACGCTGTGGAAAGAATAAGGGTTCTCCCCCTATAATTGTCCCAAGGTTCAGAAGTTAATGGTTCCCTACGTCTGAAAAGAGATGAGGATTCCCAAAGTCGCACTTAAATGAGAAATAGAAAAATAGAGAGAGAGTGAAATCGCCAATCCTTCAATCCTAAGAACTTTCCACCTGGATGTGTATCCGGTATGAGGTCCTTTAATATTTTGGTGAGATGATTGATCCAATCCAATGATGTGATGGTCTGATTCCATGCCCCCCCTCCTCCTAACCCAGAGTTGAGAGTGAGGATAAGTCCTCCCTCTCAACCCTAACCTAAGTCAAAGCGCAAATAACAGTATGACAAAGAAACAGAAAACAATCCCAAAACAGAAACCCTAGCCTCCTCTCCCCACCTCCGTACCAAACTTCCCCCAACGTCCGTACGCCATTCCGTCCATCCAGTTTGTCCTTCTCATGACGCGGTCCTTGCACCGCGCCCTACTTGGAGCCACCCGTGCCTGTCCCTATCCGTTTGTCTGCACCTGTTGTGGATGTCTGGTATTATCCGGCGTGATCCGCGCGCTTGCACGCTTGCTCTGTCCGTTCCTTTATAGCCTGCGGATTGCTCCGCTCCTACGTATCCAAACCGGCGTGCCTGCAAACCTAGTCAAGTGCACTACCTTCCAAATCTGATCTCCGGCACGGATTGCCGCCCATGCCGCATTTGATGCTGAGCCCGACCCGTCCACTAGGTGCGGAGCCAAACAGTGGCTGCTGCTGATCCAGCAGCTGCCGCTGCTGAGCACTCCGCATACCCTAATGCTGAGCCCGCTTGCCTCCAATGCTGAGCGCGCAGCCGCAAAGCAGTTCCCAATCCGTGTCTATAAATTGACACCAAATCCCCCCCAACCTGAGTTCTGTCCCCAGAAGTCTTCCATTGCTTCACCACACTACCACCACTGCTACTTCCACTACCACCCCCACCACTCCCACTACCACCTTCATCCCCATCTCCGGTCATGGCGTCCTCCCCCTTGCCAGCCCCCTCACCAGAGAGGGTGGTTATCTTGTCCTCACCTCCCCCCCCCCGCCACCTGCCCCTGGTCGGACGTCTCCCAAGGTCTTGGAGATTCCTATTGGCCGCATGCTACCCAAGGTTTGATTCAATTGGTTTGCGGACAACTCGGTTGAGCTAATTCATGGCTTCTTCTCTATCCCAAGGGCTTACGGAACAGATTCCCGGTGCGATTCCGGGCGCTCCTGGCGGACGCAAGGAATGGAATGGTCCGGGCAATGGAGGCGGATTAGGCAGGGCCCCTCTTTCCTTTCTTTTCCTTTTCCTTTCCTTCACACTCTTGTTGTACCTTTTCTTCCCATCATTCCGCGCTTGAAATCAATTACCCATTGCGCGTACCACTTCCAAGTGAGCCAGTGAGCGGCCTAAGTAAAAGTAAGAGACCCCGCGAGTAAAATTGAGAAAAATCTAAGTTGAGAAAAGAGAGGGCGGAGCAAGAGTAGGTCCATGCGCAAGATCCGTGCATTCCGCAAATTCGCCTTCTGGTGCTTGCCAAAGGTACCTGGACCGCCCCAGACGGACTGCCACACAGTTCCCCGTACCCCTCCTGTAACAAACACAACAACCAAACACCAGCGCGCGCCACTGTAAGGGAAGAGAGAGAGAGAGAGTAAGAGAACGGACATTCTGGGGTGCCTAGTTGTCCCGGCTGTGAACTGGCTAGAGCACCCCCTCACCAAATCAAGCTCATTCCCATACCAACCACCCATCCTTGAGATATCCTGAGAGAAAAGAAAAAGAGAAAAAGAAACCAACAGAGAAGAAAAATAGAAAAGAACACATAATTTTTTTTTTTTGCGCAACGCCAGTAGACCGCCCGCAAATTGCTCTTTGTCCCTCTTCCCCCATCTGCGGTATTTTCCTTGCGTCCCGGTTCCGCGGGGCTTGTCCTCGCGTTCACAGATCCAGCTTTGTGCCGCGCCCGCGTTTCCTGCAAAAACCCCACAATCCAGATAAGAAAGAAACATAGAGAAACAAACATTCTGGGGTGTCTAGTTGTTCCGGCTGTGAACCGGCTAGAGCACCCCCTCACCAAATCAAAACTTATCCCCCCCTCCCACCACCTCCCCCCCCAACTTGGCCACTGTCCCCAGCTGGTTGCAACCACCTACTCCGTTGCAACGGCACGTTTTCCGCTTCTCCACCCGAAGAAAAATCCCCGGATTGCGTTCCTACACCATCTCCGCGCTCCACACTCCCCTTGTCTGATCCGTCACCCCCTTCTGCTGTCTTGTTGAATGAGGTAGATCCTCGTGCAAAGAAGCCCTTGACATGCAAAGCTGCTGCCTTCCGTTTCAGGGGAGTACCGTCTAATTCCTCCAACTGATAGCTGCCGCCCTCAAACTTGGACAACACGCGGAACGGGCCGTTCCACCGGTTAGGAAACAACTTCCCCCACTGAGACTCCAGACCTCAGTTGTACAGGAGCACCAAATCCCCCTTCCGCAAGGGATCCCGGAGACGATGCAAGCAGCGCTTGTCCCAATAGCGCACCAATGCCGTCCGAGTCTTCTTCAGCCGGTCCGCGGCCTTGGCAAGCATCCCGTCATGTTGAAGGAGCTGTTTGGCACAAGCCTCAAGCAATTTGGCGGAGGTCTTCACCTTCCACCAGTCAACCCCCAGGAACGTCTCCAACTCAATGTCCACCTGAAGCATGGGGCGCTGTCCGAAAAGTAACTCGTACGGCGAGTAGCCTGTTGACCGCTTCACCAAAATCCAATCCGCGAACAGAACCATCAGAAGGGTCTCCTGCCAGCGCTTACCGTCCTACCTGCACATTTTGACCAGGGCCTCCTTGATTGGTTAATGCCCGCGTTTGATCATGCCGGCCCCCTCGGGATAATACTCTGTTAATCGGCCAAACTTGGCTCCGCAACTCTTCACCAACTCAACCAAACGGCTGCAAAACTCAGCCCCTCCGTCCACTGTAACCAGACGAAGCAACCCGTATTGCACGAACAAATCTTCCTCCAGAAACAGAGCAACTTTGTCCGCCAAGAGCTTGACCAACAGATGCTTACGCCCAACCAGACAGTTTGTCCCGCGCAACGAGCAGATAGGCAAACTTACCGGCCTTGATGTGGACGACATCAAGCAAGACTTGACCAAAGAGGGCGTCTTCCCCTGTGGGGTTTCTGACTTCCTTAGGCAATCTCGCGCTCCGTCGTTGACAGGCTTTGCAGGACGCCAACCATTCCCGTACGGCACGCACTACCCGCGGCCACCAGAACCGCTCTTTCACCCACCTCCGCGTTTCGACCTCCCCTCAATGGCCAAGATCATCATGAAGGCTTCGGAGGATAGCTTCCTGATCCTCCCTTAAAGTGGTAACCACAAGAGGAACCGGAGCCTTCCGCCCCCAAAGCTGCCCCTCCTGTACATAGAAGTTTCCCGCTTGCTGCCTTGCCCATTGCATGTGCTTGTCCATTGTTCCTTCGGGAAAACAAAGGTCCCGCAAGTAATCACGAAGAATTGTGTACCGCCCGGTCTGCTGGAGCCGTAGCTGAGCGCCCGCCTCCACAACCCCTACCTTGACAACCGGGGTCTACACATCAAGCAGTTCGGCGTCCTCAAACGGGTTGTCCCTTGGATAACGTGACAACGCGTTGGGCATAGTGAACACTTTCCCCGGAACATGAACAACAGCAAAGGAAAAAAGTTGAAGAAACGCCACCCACCTGGTCATGGGAGCATTGGGCAACGCCGGAGAATTGATCATCCGTTCCAGCGCCTCCGCACCCACCAAAAGCTCAAAGTGAACCCCCCACAAAAGATACTGAAGCCGCCGCACAATCTTGGTGACCCCGCACAACTCCAACTTTAGCTGAGAGTACCGGCTTTCCGTTGGAGTGAAGGTGACCGACTCGTAAAGCACCAGCCTATCCTTACCGTTTTCCTCTTGAGTGAGAACCCCCCCCCGCGCCGAATTCTCTGGAATTGGCCGCTAGCCTAATTCCTCCTGCATTGTAGTCAAGATTGCAGAGCACAATGTCACGTCCCACAATCTCCTTGAGCTTCCAGAACGCGCTATCGCACTCTTCTCCCCAATTCCACTCTGCGCCTTTCCGCGTTAGTGATCAGAGCGGGCTCGCCACCTCCGCAAACCTCTTTATGAACATACGGACATAGCTACATAATCCCAAGAACTGAAGGATATGCAACATCGTCCGCGGGGTCAGCCATTCAAGGACCTTGTTCCGCTTTTTATCTGCAATGCGCCGGCCGTCGGAAGCAACAACATGGCCAAGGACTTTGAGCGCCGGAACACAAAACGCCAACTTCTTCCCCAAAACCATCAGTCCTGCCTCCTCGATGCAAAACAGGATGCGTTCCAACGTCTGCGCGTATTCCCACACAAAACGTCGGAGGCTGGGAAATTCAACCAGCTCTGCTCCTCCGTAATTGGATTTTGGAACTTTGATGCCTGCGTTGTCAATGAAGATTTGGACTCCCTCCGGAAGATCATTTTTCAGGATCCAAGCCATTTGCGCCTGGTACACCACCACAGAATTGGTCGCGCCCTGCGGTAGCCAAGTCAGCTGCATTCTTCCCAACCCAGTCTCAAATGCCATTAGAGGTCGCAAGCGAGGATCCAACTTGCGCTGGTCATATCCCCCCATCACATCCATTAAACCATAACAAGCGCGCCCCGCCATTGACTCAAGGAACTCGTCAACGCGGGGGGGCTGTCCTGCGTCCTGGATTGTAAAGGAGTTGAGCCGCTGCAGATCATTGACAATCCTCAACGACTTTCCATCCTGATTAACTACCGCAAAGATTGGACTGGAGTAACTAGACATTGACTGTTTGTAAAGGCCAGTCTTCACCCGTTCCTGCACCAACTCCAGAAACTTCTCCCGGACCGCCCGCAGTATTGGAATCAGCTTGATCTGCCAAAGCTTGTGATCGACAGTGGGGATGACATAGGGGTTGCCAATATTGTTTTTCAGAAGCCCCCGCTCTTCAGGTCCGAACGCGAGCACTCTTTCACAAAGAACCAGAACCAATACCAGCAACTCACGCTCCTCCGTACTCAACCATCCCGTTGGGCCAAAATTGAAAGCTGCAATCCGCTCCTCCTTGATCCACGCCAAACTAGTAACCCACCCCAAAGCCTTAATTGGCGTGACCCAAGGTTCCCGCGACCAAGCAATTGGTTGAAGCAGTCTGTTCAATTCCTGGGGCATTGGCTCATTCCTTGGTTGGACCTTCCGCGACATCGGCTTGTACTTGCCAGCGTTGCACCGCATCATCCGCACGCATCCTTTGCTGTAGGTCCTGCACAGAACGGAACCGGGGCTTTTGCCTTTGCTCACGAGTGTGGCACGATGATAGGGTTTTTGAAGCGTAGTACCCTTGGGCAATGCATACTGAGAAAAGGGACTTACTTCCGCAACGTGCGCGCCCTGCACTTTCCTTCCTCCCCCTCCCTGCTCCTCATTAGTCAACCGCCGGCACAAAACCGGAGCTTGTTCCGTGTGGTCTCCTCAGTTGACTAGGAAAAATCCTCCAAGGGTTGCCCGTTGCAGACCAACTCCGCGTCCGGTTCCTCCTCATACTCCAACACTGTCCTCCGCTTTCCTTGCCCGTGATCGCAGATAGTTTCTCAAACCTTCCGCTGGACAAATCCTCCACCGTCAAGGCCTCCGTTCCCACCTCCTGATCAAAAACCATTTGTGCTTGGAACCCAAACATGAACGGCCTTCCCAAAATCACATCCCCACAATCCACCAAAAGGAAGGAAAGAGGCTTACAGACCCTTGCAAGCTTGACCTCCTCCTCCTCAACTATCCCATCCACACAAAACTCCCCTCCATTAAGCGCGCGGAGACCCATTGCACATTTCCGCCAAACCAACCCCAAATCATCCACCATCTGCGATGGCAGCAGGTTCACCATTGAAACGCTGACCACCATAGCCCACACCTTCCTCCCCGCTATGACCATCGGAACGTAAGCAAGCGGAGTCAAAACCGATTTCAACTCACACTCCTCCCGCCCCTCCTCCTTCTGCGCCACATGAACCTGCTGCACCGTCTGAGGTACGGGGCCCTGACCACAATCACGCAGCGCCTGAACCATCTTGTCTACCACCACCGGAGACACAACCGCCCGTTACCGCAAGGTCAGCAGGACAGGAGTCTTGTTCCCCATCACCCTACGCACAATGTCCGCCGCTTTCTTCTTCCCTAGAGGATTTGCTGCTGGCGCCTTGATTCCAGGCATGCGTGCGGCTGGTTTTGGAACGGTTGATGGGGGTTGCTCCTTTGCATCCACCTCCATCTTATCCAAGACCGCTGTGGTCTCAATTTATAGACACAGATTGGGAACTGCGTCGGGGCTGCGCGCTCAGCATTAGGGTATGCGGAGTGCTCAGCAGCGGCAGCTGATGGATCAGCAGCAGCCGCTGTTTGGCTGCTACCTAGTGGACGGGTCGGGCTCAGCATTGAATGCAGTGTGGGCGGCAATCCGCCCCAGAGATTGGATTCGGAAGGTAGTGCGCTTGACTAGGTTTTCGGGCGCGCCGGTTTGGATACGTAGGGGCGGAGCAATCAGCGGGCTATGAAGGAATGGATGGAGCGCGGGGATCATGCCGGATATTACCAGACACCCACGACGGGCGCGGACAAACGGATATGGACAGGCGCTGGGGGCTTCAAGTAGGGCGCGGTGCAAGGACCGCGTCATGAGAAGGACAAACCGGATGGACGGAAATGCTTAAGGACGTTGGGGGGAGTTGGGTACTGAGGTGGGGAGAGGAGGCTAGGGTTTCTGTTTTGGGATTGTTTTCTGTTTCTTTGTCATACTGTTATTTGCCCGTGTACTTAGGTTAGGGTTGAGAGGGAGGACTTATCCTCACTATCAACTCCAGGTTGAGGTGGGAGGGAATGCATGTAATCAGACCATCACATCACTGGATTGGATCAATCATCTCACCAAGAGATTAAAGGAACTCATACCGGATACACATCCAGGTGGAAAGTTCTTAGGATTGAAGGATTGGCAATTTCACTCTCTCTCTACTTTTCTTTATCTCTTATCTCCTTACTTCTAATTCTCATTTAAGTGCAACTTTGGGCATCCTCATCTCCTTTCAAACGCAGGGAACCGTTAACTTCCAAACCTTGGGACAATTGTAGGGGGATAACCCTTATTCTTTCCACACCACCACCTTCTCTTCCGTTGCCACTAACCTTACCTCAGCTTCCACCCAAGGTGGTTGCCACAATCCGGGACCGGTAACAATGCCTAGTGACGCTCGCACCGTTTTTCCTGCCTCCTGACCCCGTGTGTGCACCTTCTGCATTGCGGTTGGCTGGCTTGGCTCCATCGGAATCTGTTTGCCCATTGGAAACATGTAACCCATCCCCGCCGGTCAAACCAATCCCGTGTTGAGATCCTTTGTAAGCTCCTTGCACGCGGATTGCCAATGACTGTTTGCCCTGCAGTACAAGCACCCCCTTGGCACAAAAGTACTGGGCGGCCAAAACCCTTCCACCATGTGAGGTGGAGGCCCTTGGGGCTTCTGCTGGCCCATACGGCTAATTCAGATCTTCAAATCCTTCATCAGTTCCGTCAATTCACTTAACGGAGGGGTGGGCGCGGGTTGAGGAACCGGAACACGCTTGGAAGTAGGTGGAACCGGGGCTGAAAATTGCGCCGGAGTCAAAACTGGGGGGCGGATTTCTTCGGTCCCGCTGGGAAGGACTTAGAAGTATCCTCAATAAGCTCTTCTAATTTGATCTCACTCTCCACACCCTGGCAAATGACAGCCAACTCCGGAAGGAGCGCGATGCTCCCGTCCAATGACCGCTTTACCAGGTTGTGATTGTAAAGATTCCGCTGCACCCTTGCCCGGAGTTGAGCGCCTAAACAGCCCAGAAACGCGTGTTTCATGGCCCCCGTCTGTCCCGCCACCACCTTGTTCTTTGACAAGTACCAATAGATCCGATTGAATGTTGAGTTGTAATCCGCCAGCTCCACCTGAGTTCTGACTCCTCTGCTCGCGCTCGCCTCCGAGGCGACGCGGTCAAAATTGCTTTCCCGGAATTGAGGTTTGCGCCTACCCCACTGCGTTAGGATCTCCGCCTTCAGTTTTGGCCAATCCTGATTCTCGTAGCCTTCCATCTCCTCCACATCCCGGAGCTTCTCTTCTTCCATAATGAACAGGACAACGAGCCGGGCCTTATCGGCGTCTGATGCACCTTCCGCATCTGCAATACCTTTGTATCTCAAGATGAATTGCTCCAAATCCGCAGTGTTGAATTGGATGTCAGGGTAGTCGCGCGGCCTGATGCAAACCGGACGAGTGGGTTCATGGTCACTGGAGACCAATGGCGGAACAGTGTAGCTTGACCTGGGTCGAGTGGAGGGAGGGGGAGGAGGAAGGATGGAAGACGCGACTGGGGTTGGAGTAGCAGACCCGGAAGCGGAAGGAGAAGAAGAAGAAGAAGAAGAAGCAACTGTAGGGAGGTATGAATAGGAAATCCCGCCCAGTTACCTTTGAAAGACAAGAAACAGAAGGTTATTTCCCAGCCAAACCCCCAGATGTGCAAAGAATAAGGGTTTTCCCCATATAATTGTCCCAAGGTTCGGAAGTTAACGGTTTCCTGCATCTGAAAGGAGATGAGGATGCCCAAAGTTGCACTTAAATGAGAAATAGAAAAATAGAGAGAGAGTGAAATCACCAATCCTTCAATCCTAAGAACTTTCCACCTGGATGTGTATCCGGTATGAGTTTGTTTAATCTTTTGGTGAGATGATTGATCCAATCCAATGATGTGATGGTCTGATTCCATGCCCCCCCTCCTCCTAACCCAGAGTTGAGAGTGAGGATAAGTCCTCCCTCTCAACCCTAACCTAAGTCCAAGCGCAAATAACAGTATGACAAAGAAACAGAAAACAATCCCAAAACAGAAACCCTAGCCTCCTCTCCCCACCTCCATACCAAACTTCCCCCAACGTCCATACGCCCTTCTGTCCATCCGGTTTTTCCTTCTCATGAAGCAGTCCTTGCACCGCGCCCTACTTGGAGCCCCCCGCGCCTGTCCGTATCCGTTTGTCTGCGCCCGTTGTGGATGTCCGGTATTATCCGGTGTGATCCGCGCGCTTGCACGCGTGCTCCGTCCGTTCCTTTATAGCCCGCAGATTGCTCCGCTCCTACGTATCTGAACCGGCGCGCCCGCAAACCTAGTCAAGTGCACTACCTTCTGAATCCAATCTCCGGTGCGGATTGCCGCCCACATTGCATTCAATGCTGAGCCCAACCCGTCCACTAGGTGCGGAGCCAAACAGCGGCTGCTTCTGATCCAGGAGCTGCCGCTGCTGAGCACTCCGCATACCCTAATGCTGAGCCCGCTTGCCTCCAATGCTGAGCGCGCAGCCGCGAAGCAGTTTCCAATCCATGTCTATAAATTGAAACCACAACACTTGCTTTTGATCCAAAAATGAAACAAAATTTGGCCAACCTCCATCCTCTAAGTTTAATGTTTATCTCCTGATTTTCAATGAACTGAAGAATAAAACAGAAGGTAGGCTGTATTTTTCATCCAAAAAGATGCGGGAGCAATTCAAGAACTATCAAATCAAGTACAAAAAAGAAAACTCATTGTCAATCTCCGCTGGCTTTGGTATTACTGACTCTGATAAATCCAAGGGAATCAACTGGGTGGTTGATAATTTGGACTCCATTTGTCCTTTTAATATTCAAATGGATGAAATATTTGGAAAGAAGGCCAATATCACCCATATAGCCACTTTTGATGCCCAAAATTCAGATTCACTTGATGCTGAGGACCTGGTTGTGGATGCTCAGCCTTGCAATGATGATCCTGATGAAACCTATGAGTGGCCCCAATCCAATTTGGAGGAGGATACTCCAACAGAATCAGCTCCAATCATGTATAAATAACCATTGATCAACAATTCAAACCCTTCCTTGGACCCCTCACTTCCTTTTTTTGCTTGCTTTTTTCATGGGGTGGAATCACTTAACAACTTGGAAAATGAAGAGCAAGTTATTCCTGTATTGCTACTACCATCAACATCTGCTCAATTAAAGAACCAAGTTCTTTTCTCTTCTTTCTGATTAATTGTTACTGATTTATATTTTTTAAAAAAAGGCTCATCCATTCCTGAATTGCCAAATACTCAATCCAATGGGGCCTCCCACACATCCTCCAAATGGGAGCAATGACATTCCCACACAAAACTCCTCTGCAAAGGGAAAGCAAAAGCCTCAAATTCCATCAACATCAACCCCAATAGCCATGAAAAGAGAGAAACACTTTAAATTTTTCTGGCTTCAAATTGATCATGGAGAAGCAAGTTTTAAGTAAGCACATTGGGTTCTCCTTACTTTCAAAAAAAGCTCATTTCTATTACCCTCCAAAAAACATTCAAATCACAAATTGAATCTAAAAACTTTAATTTTAAAAGGAGATGTGGTATTTTCAACTGTCTATGGATAGTAAAAAGCAGAAATCCAAGAGTTTGGATCATCAACACAACTTGGATGCTGAGTGGAAAGTCAAAAAGGCTGAGCTGGAGTTTCAAAAAGAGGAAAAGGAGAAGAATCAAGAGGAAGACCATCTCCAAAAAAAAGAGTGGAAGGCTAGCCACAGAAAAGAAACATAGGTTATTGGTAGCCATGGAATGTATTGGTAGCAGTAGAACTGTTGAAGAAATAAAGGAAATCACCTAATTTCTTGGCTTGTAAAATATATAATTTGATAAAAGTTTTAAAAATAAAAAAATTCAAAATAAAATGTTTGACCCCATTTTTAACCCCACAAATTAAAAAATGGTTTTTATTTATATTTATATTCTTTGCTCAAGAATATATTTTACCGCTTTTCAAGTCTTTGCATGTTTTTGGAGGGGTCTTGTAAATTTGCAAAGACACAGCAATCCTAGTATGGGTGGCAGTCTCCACAGAAGTAAAAGTACAATGCTTTTAATTTCTTTCTACACAAACCATTGTTAAAATACCTTTTTATTTTAAATAAATGCCAAATACCAAGTTATGAAGACAAATTGGCCATCAGATACTTGATATTTTGCCCCTTTTTCACTTAGTTGTTCATTTTATGTATTTGTTGGGACCAAAAGTCAAAAGGAATAGGAGTAGAAATCACCTTTGTCAATATGGGGAGAATTGTAGAAGAATTCTGAGGTGAATTTGATGTGAGGGAAGCAGTTGGAAGGAGTGAGGGCAGATCCAAATTACAATTAAGAGAAAGAGGGGATATTGTTGTCCAGCATGGTTTCTTGCTTGGAATTGTGTGCCAGTTTGGCTGATTTTCTGAATATTTGGCCTAGGATTATAGATGCTTTTTCCAACATAAGTTTGAGAAAATTATATTCTTGAGGGGAAGGTTAAATGGCAGCTTTCTTCAAATATTGTCCAAATAATTCAGAGGGGTGCATCAATTTTTTCCATCAAAATGCCCACATTTTTGCACCCTAAGATCTTGGGGACCATATTTGTTGACCAACAGTTTCAATTGGTGAAGAAGAATTGTCACAAAGTTCAATTACTTCTTATCTTGCTAAGAGAGCTTATTGAAAGGGAAAAATTCAATTATTGCAACCAGAGTCTCATGATTGGATTGATCATGAATGAATACTTTTCCAGCGGAGAAGAAATGGGAATGTTTTATATTCTTTTTGGGATGTGTTAAGTCAGTACTCCCTCCCCCTGTCTCTCTGCGCGCTTTTTACATTACCTCACAGCGCGCTCCCTCTCTTACCCAGAGGGGGTTCTCCTGAATGCTTGATCTCTCAAGGGAACAATCCTTTCCTCTTTAATTCTTCATTCTTACTTCCCTTATTTATGTCTCCATCTCTTTGCCTCAACCTCTGCTGTCCTTTCCTCTATCTTCCATCTTCTCCCATCCTCTCAAAATATCTGCCTCTCCAACTCTCTGCACTATCTGCTCCGCCAACTCTAAACCATCTATGCGCCCTCACCATCTCAATCTCCTCAATCACAAGCCTAGAAGTCTCTGTCTGGTAAGACTCCAACTTCTCAAATCCCCTTGACTAAACCCAATCTGATCCCCAAGTCCATCCAGTCTTCCCCCTTGTGTCCTTCTCAGCCTGTCTTCTCTCAATCTCCATTGTGCTTTCTGAATAACTCATTTCCCTGCTTAAGCCGCAGATCTCAACGTTTTCTAATGACACTAGCTGTAGGACCCTTCCCTCATGTCTCTTTTTAGGAATCCCTGTTTCTTTCAGATTCTTTTTCCCTTATGCTTCTTTTTCTTTGTACAGCCCATGCTGGTTCTGAGTCATCTTGAAATCTAGATCAATCTTACTATGGTTAAAAGCCAAAATCTTGCAACCAAATATAACCAAATAAACCATGAAAAAACCAGCTGGGGCGGTGTGGAAACCAAAGGGGCAATACCCCTGAGTTGTCCTCAAGTTCCAGAAGTTATTGATTGAAGCGTCTGTAAGGAGATTCGATGCAGCCAGTCAAGAGAGAGAGAGAGTGAGTGAGAGAGAGTGATAGAGTGATAATAAGATGGGTTCCTTCCTTTCCAATCCAATCCAATCTGATGTGATGATGTGATAATCCCCCCTTACAACCCGGAGTTGAGAGTGAAGTATTTAAGTCCTCCCTCTCAACCCTAACCTAAGTACAACCGCAAGTAAGCAAGAATGATGGAATACAACCCCTAAGCCACATAACCCTAGCCCAACCCTATCCCTCCGTCCCCCGTCCTGTAACCCATGCTCCACCTCCCCTGCCCCATGCCACATCCGCGTTGCCCGCTGGTTTGTCCTTCTCATGATGCGTCCGCCTGACAACCCAGTCCAGGTATCCGGGGCGTACCCGCGTGATCCAATCCGCGCATCTTGCAATGCGCAATCCACTTGATCCGCGCAAGCCGTCCGATCCGTGCAAGCCGTCCAATCCACGCGGGCCTTCCAATCCGCGCAATCCGCCCAATCTGCGCAAGCCTTCTGATCTGCGCAAGCCTTCCAATTGGCGCAAGCTTTCTGATCCGCGCGAGCCTTCCAATCCGCGCAATACGTCCAATCTGCGCAAGCCTTCCGATCTGCACAAGCTTTTGGATCCGCGCAAGCCTTCCGATCCACGCAGCCTTTCATGACATGCGTCCATGAAAGAGCACCACATCCCCCCCAACTTGAGTTCTGTCCCCAGAGATCCGCCACCATCTCACCTACCACGCTCATCCTCCAAGTTGCCTTCCAACCCGCCTGCCCTCTATCCCCTACCTCACCTTCCCACCCGCCTGCCCTCTATGCTGGAAACCTTCTGCTCCACCAGAGAAAGGATCCACATGCCTTCATCCAACCCCACACGGGTTCCGAGCGCAAATTGTTGTCCCAAACCGCCTAGGTGCACCTCCCACCACCAAGACCCTCCTGTATCCTTTGAGATTCAAGCCCATCCGCTCCCAAAACCCAAAAAAAAGCGAACACCCCCAGACGTCCTTACCACAACCCGCCGTGGAGGAGGAAAGAGGCTTCAAAACCCTTTTAATCCCAGCCCTCTCCTCCCCCACCCCGTCCACACAACATTCCCCACGGCCTTGTTCTCCCCTCCGGAGATTTCTGAACGCTCCCCGCCCGCCAGACCGCGCGTGACCGCTTGATCCTTCCGCTCCGCCCCACCAACACAACACTCCTTTCCATTTGAAGTTCCCGCAAATCTGTTTTCCTTCTCCCCTGCCATGCCGTTAACACCCAATCCCTCCCTGCTCCATTCCTGAATCCCTTCCACGAGCGTCGGCCCCACCAATCCCAAGGCTCTTGCTAGCCATGATGGCTGCGTGCCCGTTCTAGGACCGTCCATCCCGCACCCCCGGCACCCCACATCCATCCTCTCTTTTGCCGCCACGTCCTTCTGTCCCCTACTTGTTCCCCCACCATCAAAGAGTTCCGGCTCTGGTTGCCATCCTTTGGTGCATGGTTTGTCCCTTCCGCCGCTGCCCCTACCCTTTCCAAATGCGCGCTCCCCGCCGTTGAAGAGGTTTGGCTTGGGTTGTGATCCTCTGACGCATGGTCCGTCTCTTGCGCCGCCGGGTCTACCTTCTTTGCAAGATCCGCCTGCCACTTGCCAATTCCCAAACCGCACAGAGCATCCATTTCCCGTTCCGTTGTCCTCGCCCGCTTCCTGTCAGTAGGTCGCACCGGTTCCGTCAAGTGCCGCTTCCTCAACACATACTTAGCCCCCACTGGGGAAACGGATTCCGCGTTTGAATCCCCTTTCCGGTCCCTCTGTACTGTCCGCCAACGGTCGTCGTCCTCCCCATTTGCGCACACGCAGGGCGCAGACGCGCTGGGAGACTGAATAATCTCCAGATAGGCCTCAAGTCCCCTTTCCACCTCCGCAAGTTTGCTAGCCCAAGAGATGGTTGCCAGTGGTGGGGCCGGAACATACTCTGCCCTGTAGTACTCCAGTTCTGCGTAGTCCACTCCTGCTTGTAGCCAGCCTTTGCCGTGCACCCCTGGTCCGTAATTCAATTCCGCAAATGGCTTGAGGTCATGCTTCCAACAGCGGTATCCGCGCCTCCCCCATCTTGCCAGCATTTCCTCCTTCAGTGCCGTCCAATCCAGGTTCAGGTAGCCTCCCATCTCCTCTACATCCCGACGCGCTTCCGCGTCCTCAATTAACAGGACAACATGGGGCGCCTTCTCAAAATCCAAAGCGCCTTCAGAGTTTGCAATCATTTCATACCGTGAGATGAATTGCTCCAATTCTGCAATGTTGAATCAAATATGCGGGTAAACCTTTGGGGCGGTGCAGAGACCACAGGAGGAGGAGGATGAGAGAGGGGTGACTGCTGGTAGCATTGAGTACCTTCGAGAGACTTCAACAAAAGATTTTTCCCGGCCAGACCCCCAGATGTGGAAACCAAAGGGGCAATACCCCTGAGTTGTCCTCAAGTTCCATAATTTATTGATCAAAGCGTCTGTAAGGAGATTGGATGCAGCAAGTCACAAGAGAGAGAGTGAGAGTGAGAGTGAGTGATAGAGTGATAATAAGATGGGTTCCTTCCTTTCCAATCCAATCCAATCTGATGTGATGATGTGATAATCCCCCCTTACAACCCGGAGTTGAGAGTGAAGTATTTAAGTCCTCCCTCTCAACCCTAACCTAAGTACAACCGCAAGTAAGCAAGAATGATGGAATACAACCCCTAAGCCACAGAACCCTAGCCCAACCCTATCCCTCCGTCCCCCGTCCCGTAACCCATGCTCCACCTCCCCTGCCCCACGCCCCGTCCGCGTTGCATGCTGGTTTGTCCTTCTCATGATGGGTCCGCCCAACAACCCCTTCCAGGTATCCAGGGCGTACCCGCGTGATCCAATCCACGCGTCTTGCAATGCGCAATCTGCTTGATCCACGGGAGCCGTCCAATCTGCGCAAGCCGTCCAATCCGCGCGGGCCTTCCAATCCGCGCAATTTTTCCGATCTGCGCAATTTGTCTGATCTGCGCAAGCCTTCCAATCCACGCAAGCCTTCCAATCTGCGCAAACTTTCCAATCCACGCAAGCCTTCCAATCTGCGCAATCCTTCCAATCGGTGCGAGCCTTCCAATCCGCGCAAGCCCGCAGCGCACAGCCTTTCCCGACTTGCGTCCATGAAAAAGCACCACAGCGGCCAACTACTTCCATCAGGTGGTGCTGAAATCTTTTGTCAATGCTATCCCTCCTCTGAATGAAGAAAAGTATTCAAAATGGTAAGATAAGATGCTCATTTTATTCAATCTGAAAGATATCAAGGATGCTATCACTTGGAACTCTGACCCATTTTATACCAGACAAGACAGAGGAATTTGGGAAATAATTCTATCAATACTAAACAGTACAACTCATGCCAATGTGGTCAACTCCTCCAACATAACTTCATCTAAAATCCTATGAGCCAAAATCACCCAGAGATTTGCCTCCTCAGAGACTGCTAATAGGGCAAGGGTATTTGATCACTTCCTCCACTCAGCTTTCAATGAGCACGCTATTGAGAGTTTCATCACCAAAATGCAAAAGGCAATCACAGGGATGACTGACGTAGGAATTGAATTTCCCACAGACATACTTGCTTATCTTGTACTCTTCAAGTTTCCTCCAATTCTTGAAAACCTCAAGCTTTTAAAATGCGGATGCACTCAGGTAATGTGCATAGGAGTGTGTAATCCAAATGGGATGCAAAAATGGGCCTCCACGGCCCATTGGACATCACGTGGGCCACGTGGGCCTATGTGGGTTTTATTGGTTTTGGGCATTTGGGTGCCAAAACACGTTTTTTATGGTCTTTTGGGACACAGGCCCTTGCGGGCCCTCCAGGGTGGATGGGCCACCCAAGCCAGATGGGCTTATTTGGGCATAAAAGGGCCCAAGCTGTATTATGGACATACTTGGCCAGACGGGCTGGCCGGCCAAAGTATGTAATTCTTACGATTTGGGCTTGGGGCGGCCCATTGGGGCTGCCGCCCCTGTTGCGGCCGGCTCGGGGCCGCTTCCCCCGTTGCGGCCCGTTTGGGGCCGCCTGTGTTCCTTGGTACGGCCCATGCGGGGCCCGACGGCCTGTGCGGGGCTGTGGCATGGCTGAGGGATCCCGCGCGGGCCCGGCTGGTTGTGCTCGGCAACCAGCGCCACAGAGCTGGGGCACGCGGCCCCAGCTTGCTCCCCCTCCCCTTGCTTGCCGTTGCAAGGGGGATGGAGGCAAGCTGGCTGGGTTGAACCAGCCAGCAACCAACCGCTACAGTGCAGTCGGTCAGGGCAGGGGGGACCTGACCACCCGGTTGCCCAAGGAGGTGGCGGCGCTGGCCGCAAGGGTAGCAACCGGCAGGTGGGGGGGAATTCATCACCCCCCCACCATCAATTGGTTGAGGCAAACAAGCAGGACAGGGGCGCTCTCCCACCCCCTTTACCCAGGGGGAGAAGCAATGGGCCTGGGGGGACCTGATCACCTCCCAGGCCAACTTACTTGACAACGCCCTGGGGGTATTGACCACCAGGGCCCCTGGTGAGGGGATTTGACAGCCCCCACAAGGGATTTGAGAGAAAGAGGGGGGGGAAAGCATGTCCGCTGGTCACCCCCCCCCCCATGGGAGTCTGAGACCAGACCAAGGTGTGACCTGGGTCCCACCTGGCCCATTTGAGGAGCCAGGGGCTGGCTGCATGAGGCAACCAGCCCGTAAACAAGGCAATGAGGTCATCATGGCTGGTTGTAACGGACAACCAGCCAAGGGGATTGAACAGTTAAAGGGCTGGTTCAGCCCCATTGAGGTGGAAACACCAGAAATAACTGGGATAGGCTGGTGGTAAGGGTACAGGGACTGATGCCATGTGGGCTGATGTAGTCCAAACCAAGTAACAAGGCCAGTAGAGCCTGTAGAGCTCTTTTGGGGCGGAAAATTTGCCTTTTGGCTTGTTGTATCATGGGCTCACAAGAGGCCAATCTTTTTTACTTAAGGAGCTCTTCTCCCTGCTGTTTTCCATCCATTCATTCATCATTCCAATCAAATTCATCCAAGATATTGCCCCATTGTGAGAGCCCCATTAGACAATATTAACACCCAGTTTCCAGCATTTCTTTTGCTTTAAATACTGCTCATTTGCCTAATTTAATTGCTGGCAATAATTCTAGCACATTATCAGTACCATCATCATCATTATTTCCAAGCAAGATAGACCCTTATACCTTACTTTGGACAACCTCAAGGACCTCAAGTTTTCCAAGAATATGTCTTATATCCCAGATTCCAGCTCCACCAAGATAGTTTTGATTAGTCAGAACTATAATGCTTGGGCTGTCCTTATGGACAGTGAGTTGGATAACATCTGTTGTGGGGATATTATGAAAGGAGATGATACTTTGATCAGTTCAGAGGTGGAGAAGAAGGCCTATCATCTTATTCTTAGACACTTGGATGAGCATCATGTAACATGGGTTGCTGAGAATCTGTTGGAGGAACAGAAGAGGAAGGGGAGTGTTTTATGGAAAATGCTCAAGTCAAAGTATGCTGGTGACTCTGTTCATCAAAAGGGGATTGCTTTCAATAGATTGTTTAAGTTGAAATTTGGCAACTGTAAACAATTTGTGGGGAAGCTAGATCTAGTATTGCTAAAATCAAGTCATCTGGGCATAACATGGATCCTGAGTGTTTGTCACTCTTGATTCTTCAAAAGCTGCCAAAAGAATATAAGTCCTTGGTCAGGATCATATCTCAGTTGGATCCCCTTCCAGGAGAAGAGGATGTGCTTAGAAGGATTGAAAAGGATGATCTTCAATTGAAGATGAAGGAGAGCACAGGAACTGCTCTGGTGGGCAAGACAGGAAAATCTGGGAAGAAGGCAAAGGCCAAAAAGGATTTGTCAAAGGTCTTGTTTTATAATTGTCAGAAGAAGGGGCACTATGAAAAGGATTGCAAGGAGGCCAAGAAAAGGAAGAAATCCAAGGAAAGTGAAAAGGAAGACAAACAGGTCAACCTTATCATGGAAAATGTTGCTATGGTGGAAGTGGATGTTCCAATGGAACAAGCTGTTGTGGAACAAGTCCCCAACAAGAAGGCTAAAATCAAAGAGGATCAAGAGATGGCCTTGATTGATTATGAAGTGTGTAATCTTAACCTTGAAAATGAGAACTTATCAGTGGCTGATAATTCTTCATTCCTTACAAGAGGATTGTTGAAGGAGGATGTTCTTGTTTTGATTGATTCTGGTTGTACAGGCCACATTTTTTTTGAGCCAAATTTGTTTTCAAATATTAGAGATTTTGATGGTGTTGTTAATATTGGCCAAAAAGGAAGAACAATCCAGATTAAGGGGATTGGAAAAGTTATTCTTGCAAATCACATGGGTTTCAAAATAATTTTTGAGAAAGTGTTCTATGTACCAGATTTGCCTTATAACCTTGTATCTCTTGGAGTGCTCTGGAAAAAGGGTTTACAGATTTGTTATCTTAAAGAAGATAAGTTTGTTATTGATTTTAATGGGAGAACTATCCTGAGTGGACAAGTTTGGAATAAGTTTCTCCGTGCTGACTTGCTCAAGATTTCAGCTCTGAGCACTGTTGCTCACAATAGAAGTGGCCATAAGGTAAAGGACAGCAACTGTGAGAATTGTACCTTAGGGGCCAAGACCAGGAATGTGTTCTCAAAGAGTAGAGATCACACAGAAGTTCCTAGAGAGGAATTCCCCATTGATTTGGACGGGCCATTTTCACCAGTGTCTCTTGGAGGGGCAAGATACTTCATCAATTTGGTTGATACAGCAACTAATTCTGTTTGGGTAAAACCAATAATATCAAAGAATCAAACCACAGAGGAGGTTTCAGTAATATTCAAAGTCTGGACACAGAATGGTTTGATCAGGGAGATCAAGAGGGTTATTACTGATGGAGGGGGTGAGTTTGTGAGTAAAGATTTTTAGAAAATATTGAATGATTATGGTATCACTCATATAGTTACTACTGCTAGTACTCCACAAAACAATGGAATAGTTGAGAGGATGAATAGGACTTTATTGAACAAAGTCAGAACTATTATGGCCCAATCTGGTCTACCAAAGGTTTTAGGCTGAGTTGGTGTGCACAGTGTGTCTGTTGCACAATATTGTAAGTGTTAATGGGAAGTGTCCTCATTATCAGTTTTGGAAGTTGTACCCCAAAACATCACACCTAAGAACAATTGGTTGCTTGGTGCATTATAGTGTCCACCAAAATAAGATGGTTGGAAAGTTATATCCTAGAGCCAGAACAGGGGCACTTGTGGGCTATGACTTAATAAGTAAGTCATACAGGATTTATTGTCCAGGGACAAGAAAGGTTATGCGTAGCGGGGATGTAAAATTTGAAGAAAGTACCTTTCCACTCAAAAGGGGTGAACCTAGTGCTGTTCAGGAATCACAGCAGGAAATAGCATTGGAGCCTATTTCCCCAGCAGAGGCCGGAGAGAATATAATTAGTGATGATATTCAGGTGGCAGATGTGCCACAGGAGGGTTCAGTACCCACTTCAGGGGAGTCTGTGGAATCAGAACCTGATGAGCCTCCACCTCCAGTTGGAAGGAGTGGCAGGATGAGAATGCCTGTTGATAGGTATGGGGAATGGAAGTCCCATCATGATTTTAAGGAATATGAGGAAGATACACTTCAGGAACAGTGTATGCTTAATGAGATTCTACAGTTGAGTTCAGAAATGGGTAATAGAGTTAACCCAAATAGATTTGGCAAAGCTATGAATTCTGATGAGAGAGCCAATTGGAAGACAGCTATTTTTGAGGAATTTCATTCTCTAGAGAATAATAGTGTGTTTGAAATGGTTAAGCGGGATTCAGTTCCAAAAGGAAAGACCATTGTTGGGTCTAGATTAGTGTTAACAAAGAAGTTTGATACTAATGGATTTTTGAAGAGGTTCAAGGATAGATGCATTGCACAGGGCTTCAAAAAGAGAGAGGTTATTGATTACCAGGAGAATTTCTCACCAACTGGAAGGCTGTCCACCTTCAGGTACATCATTGCTTTGGAAGTGGAGTTGGGTGAAGAAATCAGATAGGCTGATTTTGTGACTGCATACTTGAATGCAAAACTTGGAGAGGAAGAGACTGTTTATATGTCAATTCCTGATGGTTTCAAGGAATGGCTGGTCAAGAACAAGCCAGAAACTATGAAGAAAATCTGTGTGAGAAGTTTCCTCTCAAGAGATAAAGGTGAGTATGTCCTCAAGCTGTGTAGATCCCTGTATGGATTGAAGCAAGCAGCTAGGTCATGGTATAATACTATGAGCATGAAACTGATAGAGATTTGTTTCAAAACAAGTTTGGCTGACCCTTGTCTCTTTGTGAGAAAGGATGAAATTTTTTTTGTATGGGTCAATGACATTATCATTATTGGGAATGGTAAGGAGAGAGTCATGGAGACACTCAAAAGGAGTTCAACATAAAAGATCTTGGTCTGGCAGAGCAGGTGCTGTGAATGAAAGTTAGTAAGAGCAAGAATGAGATCATGTTGGATCAGAACCATTATGTGTCAGCTCTACTTAAGCAGTATGGCTTGGAAGATGCAAAGAAGTTTGGTACTCCAATGCAGTCTAACATTCGGTTAGAAAATTCTACAGATGAAGAGCATCTAGAGTTTGTTCAATCCGGGAATGATTATAGATCAGCTATTGGATTGCTAAATTATTTGGGGAAGTGTACAAGGCCAGATATTGCTTTTGAAATTTGCTTCTTGTCACAACACTTAGAGCAACCAAACATGAGGCATTGGTCTGCATTTAAGGGATTTATTAGGTATCTTAAAGGAACAAGCAGTCTGGGACTGCAGTTTTCAAATTCATCAAACTTTGACTTGGTTGGTTATTCTGATGCGGGTTGGGCAGATGGTAACACTAGGGAATCAACAAGTGGTTTTTTATTCTTCTTAGGAAAGAATCTGGTGTCTTGGATTTCTAAAAAGGTGTCAGCAATAAGTCTTTTGTCAACATAAGCAGAGTACAGAGCGTAATTTTCAGCTTCACAGGAAGCAAAATGTTTGAGAAAGGTCTTAGAGGATACTCATAAACCACAAGGGTTTGCGTTGTTGTATTCTGATAACCAGAGTGCCATTGCGTTGGCAGAAAATCAAGTGTTCCATTCTAGAACAAAACATATTGGTGTTCATTATAACTATATACGGGATGCAGTTAACTGCAAAGAGATAGTGTTACGGTACATTCCTACTGGGGCAATGATTGCGGATATCTTAACTAAGGCGTTAGATAGGAACAAACATGAAGGTTTTGTGTCTAGTATGCGTATGGCATCCCTTTTGGATTAAGGGGGTGTGTTAAAATGTGGATGCACTCAGGTAATGTGCATAGGAGTGTGTAATCAAAATGCAATTCAGAAATGGGCCTCCACGGCCCATTGGACATCACGTGGGCCATGTGGGCCTATGTGGGTGTTATTGGTTTTGGGCATTTGGGCGCCAAAACACGTTTTTATGGTCTTTTGGGACATGGGCCCTCACAGGCCCGCCAGGGTGGATGGGCCACCCAAGCCAGATCAGCTTATTTGGGCATAAAAGGCCCAAGCTGTATCATGGACATACTTGGCCAGACGGGCTGGCCCGCCAAAGTATGTAATTCTTACGATTTGGGCTTGGGGCGGCCCATTGGGGCCTCCGCCCCTGTTGCGGCCCGTTTGGGGCTGCCTGTTTTCCTTGGTACGGCCCACGCGCGGTGGGATGCCCCACGGGCATGGCTTTTTGTGCTTGGTGACCAGCGCCACGGAGCTGGGGCTTGTGGCCCAAGCTTGCTCCCCCTCCCCTCGCTTGGCGTCACGAGGGGGATGGGGGCAAGCTGGCTGGGTTGAACCAGCCAGCAACCAACCGCTACAGTGCGGTTGGTCACGGCAGGGGGGACCTGACCACCACCTTGCCCAAGGAGGTGGAGGCGCCAGCCGCAAGGGTAGAAACCGGCAGGTGGGGGGGAATTCATCACCCCCCCACCATCAATTGGTTGAGGCGACCAAGCAGGACAGGGGCACTCTCCCCCCCCTTTACCCAGGGGGAGAAGCAATGGGCCTGGGGGGACCTGATCACCTCCCAGGCCAACTTACTTGACAACTCCCTGGGGGTATTCACCACCAGGGCCCCTGGTGAGGGGATTTGACCGCCCCCACCAGGGATTTGAGAGAAAGAGGGGGGGGACAGCATGTCTGCTGGTCACCCCCCCCCATGTGAGTCTGAGACCGGACCCAGGTGTGCCCTGGGTCCCACCTGGCCCATTTGAGGAGCCAGGGGCTGGCTTGGCTGGTTGTAACAGACAACCAGCCAAGGGGATTGAACATTTAAGGGGCTGGTTCAGCCCCATTGAGGTGGAAACACCAGAAATAACTGTAATAGGCTGGTTGTAAGGGTACAGGGACTTATGCCATGTGGGCTGATGTAGTCCAAACCAAGTAACAAGTCCAGTAGAGCCTGTAGAGCTCTTTTGGGGAGGAAAATTTGCCTTTTGGCTTGTTGTATCATGGGCTCACAAGAGGCCAATCTTTTGTACTTAAGGAGCTCTTCTCCCTGCTGTTTTCAATCCATTCATTCATCATTCCAATCAAATTCATCCAAGATATGGCCCCATTGTGAGAGCCCCATTAGCCAATATTGACACCCATTGTCCAGCATTTCTTTTGCTTTAAATACTGCTCATTTGCCTAAGCTAATTGCTGGCCATAACTCTAACACAAGCAGCAAACAATGAATGTAGAAAAACAAATCACGGTGGACATGGTTTTCAATTATCTTACCCAATAAAATAAGAAGAGGAAGGCACAATGTAATACCAACAAACCAGCGGCCGATGTCTCCCTGGCGTCAAATAAGAACAAGATCAACAAAAATGAGAAGAAGTTCAAAATGAGCTGCCAAGAAGGGTACCAAAATCCTAATTCTTCATTCTCAGAATCCTCTGGATTCCATCTGCATCCTCAAATTGCACCAGAATGGTGGATTGAACAGCAAAATGAGTGGAAAAACAAAACAAAGAAAACTCCCACCATCAATTACCACACCTTTTTAACCCTCTGGATCAAGGTGGCAACAATCCCCACCTACTCCTAGAATCAGGAGCCGATGTCCATATATTCAACAACCTAAAGTATTTTTCCTCCATCAAACTTCAGCAGGAATCAGAGGAAATCAAAACCAGAAAATTAGAGGCTAATCTCAAGATATGCAGAACTGGAATGGTAAAACTAGAATGGAAAGACTCCATTATCACTCTTGAAGAATGTGTCTACTTAGCCAACATTGTTGTGAATCTCATCAGTCCCAGCCTTCTTGCCAAGAAAGGCTGCAATCTATCCCAAGTTAAAGACAAGTTCTAAGTCACTCAAGGTAACCAACTTTCATTGAAAGGGTTGATTCAAGATAACTTATTTTTCATAGAAAAACCTCAATCAGGGGGTCAAAGCCAGTCCATAAATAATTCAAATATATCTAGCACCCCTTCTCTCTCCCTACTTGACATCCACAAAATGTATGGACATGCCTCCATCTCTACTCTCAAGCCAATTGTAAAGCACCTCTACACTAACAAAGAGCTCCACAAATTCCAATGTGACAGTTGCATCAAGATTAAAATTACTAGATCTCCATTTTCCTGTGTTTCTTCTCCATAAAGTAAACCTTTAGAAAAAATCTACCTCAATCTCATTGGCCCTATCTCAGCACAATCTAAGGCGGGTCACCACTACATCCTCACTCTAGTAGAAAACTACTCCGGCTACTTAGCAGCATTCCCTTTGACCTCTAGAGACAAGACTACTGAAGTGATAATAAAAATCCTCAAAATAAAACACAAGAGATTGAACTATTACCCC
This sequence comes from Puccinia polysora, assembly GCA_025617555.3. NCBI lineage: Eukaryota > Fungi > Basidiomycota > Pucciniomycetes > Pucciniales > Pucciniaceae > Puccinia > Puccinia polysora. The sequence goes on along the minus strand of CM062613.1, from coordinate 34,892,865 downwards.
TCCAAAATTTTCTGAGATAAAGGGCCCAAATTCATCAACTCTACCTTCAAAAATTTTGCCAAAGCTCTTAAATCAAGTCTAAAACGTTGGAACTGTACCATTCACAGCACAATGGTTGAGCTGAGAGATCTAATAGAACAATTGTTGAATACGCTTGGGCCACTTTCTCTTCAACCAGGCTGGCTAAAAACTATGGGCACATAGTAAATCAAAGCTGCTGTGTCATGATTAATCAGATACCTCAAGAAGGTAATCACCTATCTACCTGGGAACTCATGTTTGGAAAGAGCCTCTCCACTAATTATTTGAAACACATAGGTGCTTCCGTTTTATATCTTGCTAATTGCACTCAAAAAATGAGGAAAGTTTGACTAGAAGTGACTTGAAGGCATCTTTATTGGGTTAAACACCACCTTCCACTCTTACCTTATTCTCAATTCACTTGGTGCAGTTGTCAAGACTAGACACGTTAAGTTCCTTAAAACTCAACTGAACCAATTCCCCTTTCTTGAATTGCCCGGTCTGGAACTATTTTCTCAATCTGAACTGGACAGCCACAAAACCAACTTCTCAACAAATGAAAAGCAATATAAAATCAGAGAAATAAGCCCCAAATGCCTAGAATCAGACTCAAATCTGGAGGATACCAACTCCTTGGAAGCTCATTCCCCCAATCCTCCTCTCCCTCAAATTCCGGAACCAATGACTCAAAGGACAAATCTGAGACCGCAAAGTAAAATCCAAACACCTCAGAGATATGGCTTTGACCATTACTATGCGCCCCCTTCTTATAAGGCAGCGCAAAAATGTCCTGAATGTCCTGAATTGAAGAAAGAGTTGGAAGAAGAACGGAACTCTATTGAATCTCAAGAGGTGTGGGAAGAATACTACAACATACCAAAAAACATCCTGAACACTACCTGGGTATTCAAAGTGAAAGAAAACTGTCATGGTGAGCCTACAAAATACAAGTCCCAACTGTGCGTGCAAGATTTTAACCAGGTTCAGGGCGTGGATTTTGACAAGCCCTGGGCTCCAGCTGGAAAACTAGGATCTTTGCACCTTTATCTGCTCTATGGCTTGAAGAATAAGATGACCTCCACCCAATTTGATGTGAAAGGAGCCTTCTTCCATGCACCATTGAATGAAACTGTCATGATTAGAAAACCTGAAGGATCAAATATAAAATCACCCTATCTAAAATTGAAGAAGTCTCTCTATGGTCTCCATCAATCTCATATGAAATGGTACAAAACTCTTACCATTTGGATGAAATACCAAGGCTTCCACAAGTCTACCATTTACCCTTGCATTTACCTTAACTCAAAATGGGGAGAAGTCATCTGATTCCACGTCCACAATCTCATTCATGTTGGAAATTCAAACATCTTTGCTACTAATTTTCTAAATAAATTTGTAAATTCCTACTGCCACCCTCCAAACACCATCCTTGGAATGCTGATGGAGATTGACAAGGAAAAAATCCTCCTTGGCCAACCAAATCACCTTGATTTTGGGTTGGAAGAACTAGGTCTCAGTGACTGCAAGGACACCAACTCTCTGCTAACTCAAAACTCCCATCTTGAACTGGCGTTGGATGAAGACCATGTAGAATTCTCTCAGTTTACTATAAAATACCAGTCTTCTATTGGGCTTCTAAACCATCTCTCTCAATAAACTTGTTTGGATATTGAATTTGCTTTCTCTAGTCTGGCTAGGTTCAATACAAAACCCAGATTATCACACTGGAGCAAAGTGCGCAAGGTTGGAAAATACCTGAAAACCACACCTAACCCTTATCTCAACAAACAAGATGATAGCAAATAGTCTCAACAAAGCATCCTCTGCCAATGCCCTCAAGACTCTCCAACAAGAAGTCTTCACCTAAGCCCTGTTGCGGATCTTTTTTACGCTTCCTCTCACCAGTCACAAGGGGTTTTAAGTCAGTAATCCCTCCCCCCGGTGTCTCTGTGCGCTCCTTGAAGTACCTCCCAGCACATTCCCTCTCTTACCCAGAGGGGGTTCTCCTGAATGCTTGATCTCTCAAGGGAACAATCCTTTCCTCTTTCATTCTTCAGCCTTACTTCACTTATTTATGTCTCCATCTCTTTGCCTCTACCTCTGCTGTCTTTTCCTCTATCTTCCTTCTTCTCCCATCCTCCCAAACTATCTGCCCTGCAAACTCTCTGCACTATCTGCTCCGCTAACTCTCAATCATCTGCGTGCCTTCACCATCTCAATATCCTAAATCACAAGCCTATAAGTCTCTGTCTGGTAAGACTCCAAGTTCTTGAATCTCCTAGACCAAACCCCTTCTGATCTCCTAGTCCATCCAGTCTGCTTCCTTGTTTCCTTCTTAGCCTGTATCCTCTCAACCTCCTTTGTGCTTCCTGAATAACTCATTGCCCTGCTTAAGCCAATGATCTCAACATTCTCTAATTGCTATAGCTGTAGGACCATTCCCTCATGTCTCCTCTTATGAATCCCTTTTTCTTTCAGATTCTTTGTCCCTTATGATTTTTGTTCTTATCACAGAACATGCTGGTTCTGATTCATCTTGAAATATAGCTCATTCTTACTAGAATTTTCATATTCTTCACGGGAGGGTTTTCTACAGTTGTTTTGTTTTTTTGCGTTGATGGTGGGCTACAGATCCAAAGGCTGTAGTTTTAGCTCTGACCACACAACCTGTTGACTGATCCCTCCCTCTTTGATCTCCAAAGAGATATCAGAATTTTGGTATAAATCCCTCTTTCACTGACAAGCCCTATTCTTCACACCTCTCTGTAGGCTTATTGAATCATTTCCTCCAATCTTGTTCCCTCCCGTCAAAATAATTCAATTGGGGTGAGGATCAAGAAAGGATTCAAACAATTATTCAGCATTTTGAGTTTAGTGGGAGAATATTTGGCAAAGAAGGCAGTGGAAACGTGTGTTGAATTGCATGGAATAAAAAAAAACATTCATTAGTCCAGAATAATCAACATAGATGATCAACAAACATACAAAATAAAAAACAATATGGGTGAATTCTTGTACAAAAAAAAAGAAAAAAAAACAATTCAACCTAGGATTTGAACAACCAAAACCAAAAAAAATTCTGTGATTTGATATTTCACCTTTTTAAAAGTTGAATTTTACTCATCCAAGTGATCCAGTTTGAGCGGTAGAACCTGCTTTTTTAATGCAGGATATGAGGTACAAGATGAGACTGGAATGAATTGAGGAGGATCTGGAATATCTTCTTCAAATATTTCTTTGCATTCATCTTTGATGCTGGAAAGAAGGCTGTGAAGGATTACACAAGTGATAAGCCAGTTTAAGATAGATTTCATGTCTTTGGAATTTTGTAGCTGTTTTCACATCTCCTGTAAGCTGGCCCTTTTTACTTTCATGATTCCTACGGCATATTCAATCCAAACTTGTGATTGGGCAAGATAATAGTTGAAATTGGTTTTGGCTTGATCATTGGATGAAACATGGAGGTATGCTGGAACCACATATTTCCAACGAGCATAACAGGAATTGGCCAAAGGTTATTGATCTTTCTCAAAGGATTTATGTGGTTGTTGGGCAATCCACATCCAATTTAAAATATATGAATTGTGAAAAGAACCTGGAAGGCCAGAATGGAGGGATATGAACTTCTTGTTTTTATCAAAAACAAGTTTTAGTGACACAGAGTATCTATAAAAACCAATAAAATATATTTGGTCAGTTTATTATGAAAGGCTTTGGAAAGGAAATGAATCAATTGCCTTTTTTCAAATCAAAATAGTGCTTGCCATCTAGCTTGGGTTTTTGACTCAAGAGGATAGTGGTTTCATCAAAAAAACCAATGCAAACGGGAAAGCCTTCAGTATCCATTACTTGAAATATATGCTTAATTTTGTCTTTGGTTGGCCAACAAAGGACTGAGAAAAGGAAAGATAGGATAGCAATCATGACTCTTTTTTTGTATAAGTCAATGTTTCCATAACCAACTGAGAATACATTTTATAATTGATGAATTTCTGCTCCTTTTCCATTTGATCTAAATCTAAAAAGAGCAACAGCCAGTTGTATAGCTGAATTTCGTTTAGGAGTCTGAGAATTGTTCTGGAAGATGTGGTGGTCTTCAATCATCTCCATAAGTTTCATGAAAGAAGGAAGTAAATTTTTTAACAGTTGCTGGAAGCCTAAGTATTGCATTAGATGAAGCTTTTGCATTTCATACATATCTTTGTGGAGAGTGTCTTTGTGGAACTGTGTATTGCTTTTCCAATATATAATTCAAAGATAACCAAGTTGATTCCAAATCAGAGTCTGAATAAGAGTCAAGTCATGAAAAAATTTCAGTTGTCTTTTTTTGATTTCAAACTGCTGCTAGGAAGTTTAATGGAACATATTGTGAAAAATGATGATGGGATTTGTTTAAGCCAGTGTGTATTTGAAGAAATGTAGATGTGAAGTGATGAAGATGAGATGTGCATGATGTGCTTTAGATGGTATTGTTATGGATTTTCTGATGTGGAGGTGTAAATGGGTGTTTTACATGAAATGGGATGTTTGTGATGTGATGAAGATGTGAAGGAATGGAGATGTAAAGTGATGGATATGTGAAGCAATGGAGAAGAGATGGGTGTGAATGAATGGAAATGGGATTGTTATTGATTTTCTGAGGTGGAGGTGTGGATGAATTTTTTGCTTGCAATGGATGGTCAATGAATGGAAATGGTGGGTTTGATGTTTAAAACACTCCATTTTCATGAAACCCACCATTTTGAAATACAAAAGTTAGGTGGTATGTGTATGTGAGCTCTCTGATACCAGGACCTTGAAGTCCTTTAGCTACAGAAAGTGATAAAAATACTGGAATAATTATAATCATAATATTCCAAAGATAAAAACTTAAAAATCTCAAATAATAAATATTTTAAGAGCTGGTGCAAGGGTTAATTGGTTTGGTAAAAAAGTTTTTTGATTTTTTATAAAAAGGGGTGCCAAATTATGATAATACTGGGTATCTTTACAGACAGACAAACGTTCTTAAAGGGGCCTCCTTAGGCAGTTTAAGTTTAAGAACCTTGGAATGAATAATGGGTGCCTTATAAGGACTTAACAACTATTATGGCCAGGCAAAACAGTACAATTACCAAGGCAGGAAGGGAAACAGTTACTCTGAGAAATAATTGCACAGAAAGCCTGCAAATATTCAGGCAAAGGGTTTCAGAGCAGTTGGGGTTGATTGCTTGACTATACTTTAATGAATCAGGTTGATTATTTTTTATAAATAATAATAATACTGCAGAATAAGTCATAAATAACTTTCTTATCTCTTTATAAGCGCTTGATCAACAACTACACGGTGTCTGATTGATAATCATGAATTCCTGGTAAAACTGATGATTAATAATGGATCCAAAGAGGTATGTATAAATACCTTTTGGGGTGATAATGAGCTTCCCAGGGCACATAGAGAGGGTTCTGCTCATTGGCTGAGGCTGGTTACCCAGTGAGGGCAATTTAAGCCTGTCCACTTGGTTTTTTCAATAATATATCCTCAGATCTGCTGGAATTCTGCACTCGTTTAGCCACCGGATTGGTTAATATGTTAATGGTGTAATTATGATCATTCTGCACTTATCCAAAATTTTTAAAAATAATATTTGTTTAAAGTAGACAGATGTGGGTATTTATTGATTTTAAATCATCTGATTAGCACGTACGTAATTTTAAATAATTTTTAAAGCCATTCCTCAAAGTGTCTTCTGGTCTTCAAAGATGGGGATCTGCTTGTTTTGTGGTGACCTTCAATATTTGATTTATTTTTGCAAATACTTTGAAATTGATTATATTATATTTTTATGTAAGCTCTAAGGTTTTTTGAAAATTTAAAATGAATACGTCACATTATTAAATATTGTAGAAAAGACCTACTAGGTAATAGCTCCTGTGAGTGGTACCTGCTGTCACATTTGTCATGACTCATCCTGATGCGGGGATCTGTCCATCCAGATGCGCGGGGTAGGATCTGCCTTATGAGTGGAAAAATTGTCTGCGCGCAGGACTTCTGTACGCAGGAATGTGATGCTACAGGTAAGTAGGGGTTGTGTAGGGGTTGTGTAGGGAAGCAGGACTGCGCGCAGGAATTTTGACATAAGACATTTCTGTGTGTAACTCCCAAAATATACACAACACCTCAATTATGACCAAATTTTAGGCATGAAACCTATACGTGAAAATATATGTCAAATATTAAATAGGCAAAAAGTTGTCACATTGTTTTCTTGCCCTTTGGGTTGATTCTAATTTAATTATTTAAAGGGTGATGTTAAATTCACCGCTCCAACTGTGTGGTAGTTTTGTAGGGCCATACATGGCTCAAATGAGCCATGGGAGCCCATAGACGACTACAAAGGGACTTTTCAAACTTGCGCAACCCCTGGAGGGTTGTGTAGGAGCTGTGTAAGACCCAAACACAGCAAATTTGAGTGGTGTACCCCCGTACATAGATCAAAACTGCCATTTTTGGGGGTGCACAACCCCCCGGAAGTTGTTCCAGAATTTTGGGCACCCCCTGGACCACACTTGGGTTCCTTCAACCCAAATTTGGGATTGAGGCATACTTTTTGGGACTGTTTTTCCACACCTAGCCATCCCAAAGAGAAATTAAAGTGAAACCAAGTTGAAATCAAAGTGAAAACTGAAATCATAAAAAATTCTGCAAATAATTCTTTCTCAACTCAAAAGTGAGAAAACTTTGTTTCTTAAATTGAAACTTGGATTCAATAATGAAGTGTACCATTGCATTTTTTTTCATGGGAACAGTGGCAAGCCCTCCTTCTTATGACATGGCTGTGTGAAAGGTCTAAATTGATAGTGCCATCAACAAGGCTTTGGAAAAAGAAAAAAAGGATTTGGGTAATGAAACATTTGAAGCCCCAATGACATCCTCATCAAGGGTGACAATTGAGGAAAAAACTTTTCACAGTTGGATTTGACCTCTGGTCGTGAGAAACATTTTATGTTACTGAGGTCTTTGTGGTATTTAATTTGATTGAAACTGGTGGAGTGCATTCCATCAATATAACTATGTACCCATGGCAGATCCACTGGCCCCACCTCCCTTGAGAGCTTTCCTACTAGGGAAGAGGCACAAAACTATTGTCAAACAAGGCAATGAAGCATGGTTACGCTTTAACAGTTTTCATATCAAAGCATGACCAATATGTAGATTTAGCCTGTAATAGATATGTTTCCTATTCAGGAAATCTTCTTACCAAACGGTCTAGAAAAACTCACACAGGAAGGTTAGGTACAAAGTTTTAATTGATTCAAGTTGCACAAATGCAGACCCGTTGTTCAAATCTCCTACAAAGAAACACACTATAATCATCAACCGTCTGAAAATCCCTCTGTGTTTCAGCTCTCTGATACCAGGAACCTTGCAGTCCTTTAGCTACAGAGAGTGATAAAAATACTGGAATAATAATAATAATAATAATTCCAAAAAAAAATGCTTATAGGCTCAAATAAATAATGTAACAAGAGAAGTTGCTAGGTTTAATTGGTTTGGTAATAAAAGTTCTTCAATATGTATATAAAAGAGGTGCCACAGTATTATACTACTGGGGGTATTTACAGACAAAGCAACCTCTCTTCAAGGGGCCTCTTTAGGCAGTTTAAGAACCTTGGAATGAAGATGGGTGCCTTAGAAAGGGCTTATTCCACTAATGGCCGGGCATAAAAGCACACTGGCCTAGACAGGAAGGGAAACACTCACTCTGAGCACTTTATCCCGAAAATCCTGCAATAATAGGAAGGGTTTCAGAGCAGATGGGGTGGATTTCCTGACTAAAATTCAAGGGTTGATTGGTTTTTAAGAAATGAATAATAATACTACAGACTTGGTCATAAATCACCTTCTTAGACTCTTCATAAGCACTTGACTAAAAATGACATGGAGTCTGATTGATAATGATAATTCCTGGTAAACTGATCATGGAATAATGGATCCAAAGAGGTCTGTATAAATACCTTTTTGGGGTTATTTCGAGCTTTTCAGGGCGCGTAGAGAGAGTTCTACTCATAGGCTGAGGCTGAAAGGCCAGTCAGAGCAAGGTTAGCACGTTCACTTGGTGCTGTTAATCAGCTGACCTTAGATCTTCTGGATTTCTGTACTATTTTAGCCGCAGGATCTGTTAATCTATTATGGCATAAATTGGATCATTCTGCACTCATCCTTCATTTGTACCATCAGTATTGCCCCAAGGTGAACAGATGTGGACTTTTACTAATTTTCCATCATCTGCTGATCACGTAGATAATTTATAATAATTTTTATGAACACTCCTTGTAGTGTCTCGTGGTCTTCAAAGATCAGAGTCAATGATTTACATGGTAATTGTTGATCTTTAATTTATTATTAAAAAATGTTCTAAACTCAATTTTTATTAATTTTAATTAAGTTTTGACCTTTTTAGATTATTAATAATGCATATTTCAACTTGTTACATATGCCAGGCAACCCCAATTAGGTTGTAGCTCTTTTGAGCGGTACCTGGTTTTCAGATTAGTCACAACGGATCCAGAAGCGGGGATCAGTCAGTACAGATGCGCGCGGGGTAGGATCCGCTGCGTGTGTGGCAGAATTTAGCTGCGCGCGGGTCTCTAGTACGCGGGAAACTGCTACTAGGAGTATGTAGGGGTAGGTAATGATGCGGGGCTGCGCGCGGGAATTGTGACATAAAACATTTCCGCATGTAACTCCTAAAATATACACAGAAACTAAATTCTGAGTTAATTTTAGGTGTAAACCATATACGTGACAACACGTGTGAAATTTTAGAATGGCCAAAAGGTGCCATACTGGTGTCGTAATTTTCAGTACTTTTCTTTTTGATTATTTTAAAAATGTAAGGACTTGGATTTTGAGGGTGGGGTCAGTGAGTGACCCTACCTAATTTTGGGTCGGGAATCCATTTCTTCAATAATATTTATGGATTTCTCACACCTTCTTTTGTTAATTTAGATATTCTTCTTTTTATAGTTTTGTGTTGCTATGACAGGTTGCTCTGAACATAGTAGGTTCCTCTGAACATAGTAGAAAGCTGACATTCCCCCACTCCAAGATATGTATATATCTGAAAAACAAAATTCTGGGTCAATGCCTTCTGCTGGCTCTGTAGTTTCTTAGGTGTATGGGTGCATCAGGGATATTTTGTTTGGGTAACCATTCATCCTTATCAGCTGATTCTCCCTTGTATCTAACTAGGTAGAGTCTGACATCTTTTCCATTGATCCTTTCTTTTTTATCTTTAAGGATCTTTCTAATTTTACCTTTGTCTTTTGCAGGTCCTTCTGCAACAGGTATTTCAGGTGAAGGGGTATATTCTCCATTCCTTGGGTGGTAGTTTTTGATGAGACTTACTGGGAAGACTGGGTGTCTTCTAGAAAGCTCATCACTAAGGATTACTTCCGCAGCATTCTTACCATGAAGTTTATTAATGGTGAAAGGTACAACAAAAGCTGGTCTCAGATTTCTATTTCCAGCTAAGTTGGTGAATTTGGTGGTAGAGATCAAGACTTGATTACCAATCTTGAAATCAGGCTCCTTATGGGTTTTATCCCATCTTTGTTGGTTATACTCCATGGCATCCTGGACACACTTAACAGCATGTTTATTGGCTAAATCTATCATGTTTTTGAAATCAATTGATGTAGGGTGAATATTGTTAGCTGGTGATTAAGGTAATCCTTGGGTAATTTAGGAATCCATCCTATTTCCAGTATTTAGGGTGCTTCCTTAGTGGTAGAGTGCTTGCAACTGTTGTAGGCCATCTCTAGTGCAGGTAAAAGGCTAACCCAATTGTGGCAATAACCATAAGAATTATTGTATTCTAGACCAAAGCCACAGAATCTCCTGAGCATGTCTTCCAGGGTCTGAATCATTCTTTCAGGTAAGCCATCCTTCTGAGGGTGATAAGCGTTAGAGAAAGCTAAGGTGGTTCCCAGAATTTCATAAAGATTTCTTCAGAACTCAGAGGTGAATTCAGGATCTCTTTCACTGATAATGATCTTGGGAACTCCAACATCAGCAATGAGTCTGTTCCAAAATAATAGGGCAACTTCCATAGCAGTGTCTTCCTTATGATTAGGTAGAAGCTTTGCTTTCTTGGAGAACCAATCCACAATGAGTAGGACTGAGTTGTAGGAATAGGCTCCTCCTTGTGGGAATCCAGTGACAAAGTCCATGTTGATGATTTCCCATCTTTTCTTGGGCTCAGAAAACTTTTGCAGTAGACCAAACCTTTTCCCAGTGGTCCTGTTGGACTTCTGACAAGTTTCACAACTAGTAACATACTGGATAGTGGAGTCTCTTCAATTGATCCAGCAAGAAGTTTGTTTGAACTTATCCAAGGTTCTATCAGCAGATAAATGACCAGATGAGCAGTTATCATGGCATTCAGCCAGGATGTTTTTGATATGGTCATCCTTAGTTAAGACTATAACACCTGAATGTTGATTCCTGTAGTATACTAGACCATCCCATATAGTGAACCTTCCGGCTTTTTATGGTTTAAAGAGGGGTTCAGGTAGGCTATTGATAAATTCAGATGGTGGAGAAGTACTTTCCATAATGGTGATCAGAGTTTTCATTCCAGAATCATAAGATTCTTTGATTGAGTTGAGCAAGGATTCATCCAATTCACAAATGTGGATTCCCATTATAGGAGCTTCAACGTTCAACATGTTAATGTTAAGGATAGGGAAGATATCATTATTCGCTGGATCATAAGAAGGGTTACTTGGGTCATTGGGTAAAGCATTCCTGCTCAAACTATCAGCATGCTGGTGTTTAGCACCAGCTTGGTGAACTATGGTCATCTGACCTCTGTAATGTTGTATGGATATCTGCCATCTTGAAATGTGCCTACTAGGGGTCTTCATGTTCATCAAAGTCCTGACAGCATTGCAGTCAGTAATTACTGTGAACTTGGTGCCTTCCAAGTATTAATGAAGTTTCTCCAGAGCCCATACTAAAGCAAGGCATTCCATTTGGCTTGCACCATACCTTTTCTCATTATCCTTAACTTGTCTGGATATTGAGAGTATAGGTTTTTCCACTGGTTTTTCATCCTCTATGACTCCCTGGTGTAATGAAGCTCCTAGCCCGTCCATACTAGCATCTATATAGAGCTTGAAGGGTTTAGAATAGTCTGACTGAATCAGTACTAGAGCTGAAGCCATGGCCATCTTGAGTTCCTCATAATTCTTAACTCTTTCATGAGTCATTTCAAACAAGGTGGTGTTGTTGCAGATTTCATACAGACACTTGGTTAGAAGAGCAAAATTTGGTAAATACTTCCTATAGTTGCTGCAGAAGCTAATAAAAGATAGGAGTTCAGTTTTATTCTGAGGCATTGGCCTATTCATTACTGCTGCTATCTTGTTTTGGTCAGCAGCTAAGGTTATTCCAGAGAAAATGTGTCCTAAGGCTTTGAGTTCTCCATAGCCAAAGTAGCTCTTTTTCATTGATAGCTTTAATCCCACGGTAGAGATGGTTTTGAGGACTAATCTTACTTTATCCAGGTGGGTATCCCAATCATCAGAGTAAATGATAACATCATGAATGTAAACCATCATCCATCCTTGTCTGATGAAAAGTCCTAGGACTGTGTCCATCATCCTTTGAAAATGAGAAGGAGCATTTTTTATATCAAAAGGCATCCTTAGATACTCATAAATTCCCAAATGACAGATAATTCTCATGAATTTCCGGCTATCAGGGCTGATAGATATTTGGTGAAAACCTTTCAGCATGTCCATGGTAGTGATATACTTAGCTTTTGACAGGTTATGCCGAGCATATTCAATCTTTGGAATTGGATAATAATCAGCTTGAGTGTAGTTGTTAAGAATTCTGAAATCTCCAAACATCCTTGACTTATCATTATGCCAAGCTATAATTACTGGAGTAGTGATATCTACTTGTTCATTGTGTCCTACTTTCCTTAAGACTTGTAGGTCAACCAGCCCTTGAATATGAGTTTCCAGAGCAGCTCTAGATTTTGGACTAGAAGGGTAAGCAGGTCTCCTGAGGTTAAGTGTGTAAGGAGGCTTAATTTTTAGAGTCAGAATCATATCATGTCCTTTGATTTTACCAATGGGGTGATCCTTGTTACAGAAAGCATTCTGATTTTCAAAGCATACTTGTAGAATGTCCCATCTTTGTTCTTCATTGATCAGGGGATTTAAAGCTGCTTGAGAGAAGTATTCCTGATTGAAACTCTCTAAGTGTTTTACATAAGTTGAATCAGAAGTTTGAGCATTAAAATGGCATATTTGAAACTTCTTGTTCCAGTCTCCCCCTATGGTGAATTATCTACCCTTGCTTTAGAATACATCTATACCATAAAAGCAAAGAGAATCATTATCAAGGATAAAGTAATCACATACTCTGTTTTGGAGCACTACAAATTCAATTTTCAGTTTGAGTGATCCATTAGAGTGAGGGAGTATGATATCAGAGGACCATACTCCAACAGCATTAAGAGAAGAATTACAAGTGCTGAACTTAGCATGAGGTATGGCTAATAAGTTCAGCTTCCAGTTTGGGTCTTGTTTCTCCAAATAAGTTGAACCAACACAAGAGCAAAAGGCTCCACTGTCTAGAAGTAACTTAACAGGGGAACCTTGAATTAAACCAGTAGCGTAGCATGTTTTGCCTGAAGTGTAACTTTTACCGGCAGAAGGTTTTAGATTCAAGGCCTTAGCATCAGAGATGTGGTGAATCTTCATGTTGGGATTCCATTTTTGAGGTAAGTTAGAATCCTCATTAACAGAATTTATGTCCAGAGAAGACTCAATACTTCCTTCAATAACGTTGATGGGGTTAGTGATCATCAAATCACACTCAGAAAGTGATCCATCAGTATCATCAAGGTGAGGGTCAGGATCATCATACTCTTCTCCTTCAATAGGATTAATCCTTTTCCTAGGTAGAGGAAAATCAGGTCTTACATGTCCTGTTTGGTTACAGTTCCAACATACTTTTTCCTTTAACTCTGGAGTCTTCTTGACCTTCAAGGTAGTTGGATTAGTGGCAGGAGATTCCTTAGTTTTGGCAGTATACTCTTCCCTGTTCCTAGTATTTTGTTCCTTGGGGAGTCTTTTGACTCTCTTATCTAGACCATTCATATCAATAGTCTCTTACAACACACCTATCAAGGTAGAAAGATCAGAATCCATAGGCATCCTGCACCTTACATTGTGGTTGATTTGTCTTGGAAATAAGTTGAGAAGTCTTTCATTGACTTCTTCTTTACCAGCATCCGGGTAAAAACAGTATAACCTTCTTTTCTGGTCTAAGCACCACTTATGAGGTTTGTCCTTGGATGGATCAAACTGGGAGGTTTCAAAAGTTTTCATCATCTTTCTTTTCCAAATCCTAGTAACAAATTGTACTTTGATTGATTCTTTCCAAGAACTCCAGGATAAAGATCAAACCCCTTCCCTTTTATTGATAAAACAATCAAGAGCCACTCCTTCAAATAGTCTGTGCAATCTTACCACAACTATTGTATCAGGGAGTTCATAAGAAGCAAGGGTATAATAAATAAATTCAATGAAACTGACATGGTTTTATTCTCCTTCTCCGGAGAACTTAGGCCATTCAGTAATGGGAGGAAGTAACTTCAAAGCCTGTTCTATTTCAGGAGTAGGAATGGGCCTAAAAGATTCATCCCTAGTTGTCCTAGTTCTGGCAGGAACACTAGGAGTACTGGTGAACCTAGCAGGTCTAGTTTTCACAAGGTCAATGACTGGGGAGTTAGTAGAATTGACTTTAAGATCTCTGAGATCATTCTTAATCATACCTAACTCCAAATCAAGTTTTTCATTTATTAAATCAATTTTGTTAATCAAGTGAGCTGAAGGAGTAGGACTAGTTTTCTTAACTTCTTCCTTAAGCTGCTTCATGGTTGCAGGAATATCTTCCTGAAGAATTGATTGGTTATCATCAATATGTTTCATCAGGTCAAGCTTACTAGATCTTATACTATCCTTGATTTTTTGTATTTCTAACTCATCAATTGTCATAGTCTGAGACTGGGTTTCAAGCACTATGAAAATACTCAGGCTCAATTTTTCCAATTGTTGATAAACTTTGTCAAAACATTGGATGATAACCGTGAAATTGTGAGACACATTTACAGAAAAGCTATTAAGAGCTTCTACATCTAATTGTGGTACACCTTTTTCTACTTCTGGGCTAGGAATATTATGCTGTCCCAATCCTTTTGATTCCTTAACTTCTGATGGGCCAAGGACCTCTTCTTTTTGGGGTCCTTTCCCTTTAAGGAAGCTAACTGATCCCAAGGATTCCAGTTCTTCACGTAGCCTTCTACCTCTTTCTTTGGAATCAAATTTTGCAGAGAAATCTGAGATTTCTTTGCCAGAGAAATAGCTTTCCCCATACCTGGCTGATCCTCCTGCATCTGAGCCAACTTGAATTGTTCCCAATAGCTCACGTGCTCTTTCACTAACACTTTGACTGTTTCCTCCTTGGTTGAGTCCAGCTGGGGTGGCATAGGAGGACTGGTATCCTCCTGGGATAAGTTGTTGGGCAATGGGTGGTTCTCCAATGCTCTGTTGGTTGAGTTGGTGGCCACGGTCATTGCCTTTGTTGTCCTGCGTGACGCTATGGTCACGGGTTCAAGCCCCCTCTTCGCGTTTGCAACTAGAGTCCTTGCACATACGGGTTCCTCCGGGCAGAGATCCATACAATGGGGCTCTACCTGTTGCACGGGTGTTGCGCCTGTTTTGGTACATAACACCAAAATAAATGAGTAAGTCTATTTTCAAAACTTTTGAAAAAAGACTTAAAAATATAAAAAAATAATATTTTTTGTGTATTTATATTTTTAATAATTTTTTTATATATATTTTAACTTACTTAAGGTTAAATTCACGGGTAACAACACTTGGTTGGGATCACAACTGTCCTTGGGGGGTATTCCAACAGGGTCTGAGTGAGTTCCAATCTGATCCTGGGATAAATCCAAGGGTAAGTCCAAGGGTACACTGTCTGGGACGTCCTCTAGGAGGTCCTGGTCAATGAGATCAGCAAAAACCAAATCCACTGAGATGGACAAAGACAAAAAATATAAGCTTAATATTTTTGTGTTTTTATGGGGCAGGATGATATTTTTAGAAAAATAATCACTTTTATTAGTTTTGGATTTTTCTTTATCTTGAGGATTATTTAGTTTATAAATATAAAGCTTCCTTTGATAAATTTTCCACTCCTTATGTTGCCATCATAAAGAATTGAAATTGATAATTCTTTCAAGCTCAAGTTCTTTGTCCTTTATAACCTTCTTTTTATAATAAAGCAATTTCTCTTGTTGTTGCTCAGGAGTTATAATAACAGGGACAAATTTATGGATTTTTTCTTCCTTTTTCTTTTTAAGAAGGTTCAAATAATGATTGATCAATTCTTGGTTGTTCTTAAGATCCACTAGAGAAACAAATGATCAAAAATATATTTTATAAGTATTTTAACTTATTTATTTAAAAAATAGACTGGTCCAAGGAATAAATAATCAAAGATTAAATATTTAAGGATATTTCCCGGCCAGACCCCCAGTTGTCAGCTTTCTTTTACCAGGAACCTTGCAGTCCTTTAGCTACAGAGAGTGATAAAAATACTGGAATAATCATAATTATTATTATTCCAAAAATAAACTCTTAGAGGCTCAAATAAATAATTTAATAAGAGAAGTTGCAATGTTTAATTGGTTTGGTAATAAAAGGTTTTCAATATGTATATAAAAGAGGTTCCACAGTATTATACTACTGCGGGTCTTTACAGACAAAGCAACCTCTCTTCAAGGGGCCTCCTTAGGAAGTTTAAGAACCTTGGAATGAAGATGGGTGCCTTAGAAAGGGCTTATTCCACTAATGGCCGGGCATAAAAGCGCACTTGCCTAGACAGGAAGGGAAACACTCACTCTGAGCACTTTATCACAAAAATCCTGCAATAATAGGAAGGGTTTCAGAGCAGATGGGGTAGATTGCCTGACCTAACTTCAAGGGTTGATTGGTTTTTAAGAAATGAATAATAATACTACAGACTTGGTCATAAATCACTTCCTTAGACTCTTCATAAGCATTTGACTAACAATGACATGGTTTCTGATTGATAATAATAATTACTGGTAAACTGATGATGGAATAATGGACCCAAAGAGGTCTGTATAAATACCTTTTTGGGGTTATTTTGAGCTTCTCAGGGCGCGTAGAGAGATTTCTGCTCACAAGCTGAGGCTGGAAAGCCGGTCAGAGCAAGGTTAGCACGTCCACTTGGTACTGTTAATCAGCTGACCTTAGATCTTCTGGATTTCTGTACTATTTTAGCCACAGGATCTGTTAATATATTATGGCATGAATTTGATCATTCTGAACTCATCCTTCATTTTTACTATTAGTATTGCTTTAAAGTGAACAGATGTGGATGTTTACTGATTTTCCTATCAACTTCTGATCATGTAGATAATTTTTCATAATTTTTATGAACACTCCTTGTAGTGTCTTGTGGTCTTCAAAGATCAGAGTCAGTGATTTACGTGGTAATCCTTGATCTTTAATTTATTATTAAAAAATCTTCTAAACTTAATTTTTATTAATTTTGATTAAGTTTTGATCTTTTTAGATTATTACTAATGCATATGTCAACTTGTTACATATGCCAGGCAACCCTAATTAGGTTGTAGCTCTTTTGAGCGGTACCTGGTTGTCAGATTAGTCAAAACGGATCCAGACGCGGGGATCAGTCAGTACAGATGCGCGTGGGGTAGGATCTGCTGCGTTTGTGGCAGAATTTAGCTGCGCGCGGGTCTCTAGTACGCGGGAAACTGCTACTAGGAGTATGTAGGGGTAGGTAATGATGCGGGGCTGCGCGCGGGAATTGTGACATAAAAAATTTCCGCATGTAACTCCTAAAATATACACAAAACCTTAATTCTGAGTGAATTTTAGGTGTAAACCCTATACATGAAAACACCTGTGAAATGTTAGAAGGTCCAAAAGGTGCCATACTGGTGTTGTAATTTGTAGTAATTTTCTTTTTAATTATTTTAAAAATGTAAGGACTTGGATTTCAAGGATGGGGTCAGTGAGTGACCCTACCTAATTTTGGGTGAGGAATCCATTTCATCAATAATGTTTATGGATTTCTCTCTACTTCTTTTGTTAATTTAGATATTCTTATTTTTATAGTTTTGTGTTGCTATGACAGGTTGCTCTGAACATAGTAGCAAGCTGACACTGTGAATCCTGGACTGAGTAGAATCTCTGTGCAAGCCTTGAATCCCCTGAAGGAAGGCATGAAATATGGGCTCAATACATTACAACTTAAGAGAAAATTGAGCAAGATTCAGGATGGGATTATATTGATGACCAAACAATTTATAACACTAAGGTGAAGGTAACGCTTGCAGAAATAAAGGTCAAAATTGTTATGGAGGTACTCTATGAACACCTTGAAGAAAAGAATGGATTCACCGGTAAAATTCCAGTGGAGAGGGTCACTTGGAGGCCCTGTACTTAGCACAACCAGAGGAGTTAATGCTTTCAAAACAATTCCATCATATTTCTATGTTGGATTGTACTTATAAGAAAAATAAGTACCAAACCCCACTATTGAATGTTGTAGGAATGACATCCAATTGCAAAACATTCACAAAAGCTCTTGTTTTTATAACAAAAGAAAAGTTTTAGTTCTACAGTTGGTCTGTAAATGCATCAAAGGAGTTGGCTTATGATCCTGAGACACTTCCAAAATTCTTTGTGACAGACCATGAAAAAGCTCTGATTTGTGCTATTGAATCTAGTTTCCCTGAGTCATCTAGACATTTTTGCACTTGGCACTTGTCTAAAAACACAAAAGCAAACTGTGAAGTGCGCTTTGTTAATGGTGTTGAAGGATGGAAAATCTTTATGACTTTGTGGGCAAAGTATGGGCCTCAAAGACTAAGGAAGAGGCGGAGGTCAAAGATGCAGAACTCAGAGTAGGTCCAAAAACTGCTTATTATTCTTCCTAGTTTTGGGTTCTGACCTTTTGACTTGTATAGTGTTTCTCAAAAGACTATGAGGATGTACTTGAGTATATTGAAAATAAAGTTTTCCCTATCAAAGAGAAGTTTGTAACAGCATGTACTTGTATGAAACCCTATTTTGGAAACAAAACAGCATCTTGGGTCAAAGGGGCCCATGCAAATCTCAAAATTCCTTGCAAACTCTTTGGGAAACCTGGTGGATGTTTGGAAAATCCTTGAAAGAACATATTCAAATCAAATTAAATTGGTTCATGCATCACTTCTTAACTCTTGAATTAAGTTAGGGACAGTTCTTCCACCTGAACTGTTACCATTGGGTTACAAATTGTCATTAGAGGAAATTCATCTTATTAGGGAACAATTTGAGAATTTCAAACATGATCAGGACGGCAAAGTGTGCACCTAGTCATACTCAAAGACTATGGGTTTTCCCTGTTCCCACCAAATAGGTGATTGTCTGCATTCAGAGGATCGGAGGTACCCAAAGATGTTCATCCTCAGTGGAGGTTAGACTATGACCCTTGCAGTTCTAGTTCTGTAAGTTTACTGAAGTTGGATTGTTCAAATCACTATGTGATTAATGATTTTTGATTAATAATTCCTAATTCAATAGTGGTTGTTCCTTTTGAATTTTGAAGTTCAATTTCAATGAAATGCTAAGCATTCCTAAGTTACTTCAAAAAGTGAATGCAATGATCTTGGAATCTCCAGATCATGAGAAAGAGGTCTGCTGAAGTATATGATTCAGAAGATTAAGAAATATCAATTGAAGGCAAGACTTGAACCTAAAGTCTGACAATCAAGTAGGGGCCTGCCGAAATTGACAGCTAAGTCGCGTGAACCATCTTGGTTTGAGGTTGTTGAAAAAAAAATCAAGGGGGAAAAAAGTTCTTGAAGGGCTCCAAACAAGAAAAGACAAAAGATTGTAAGCCTTTTCTTTTGGGATATGTTCTTTTTTGTGGTTTAATGAACTTAGTTACTAACAAATGATGAATTTTTATTCAAAGTTGGCAAAATCTGAATCTGAATTTCATGGTTCAGAGGAAAAGACTGAAAGTGAATCAGGACCACTTAATTAGGAATCAAAATCCTCTTCAGAGGAAGCAAATGTGCACCAAAGCTCAACCAGAAGCTTATCTTTTGTGAGTATTCATTTAATTGATCTAATTAAAGAAATGAATACTAAGTTAGTTATCATGATAGGAACCAAGCATTAAATACCTCAATCAAATACCCAAGAAATTCCATAAGTTCTTAGGTGAGGTTTGGGATCAAATTGGAGATGGGAATTGCGGATTTGGAGTCATTGCTACATCTCTTGGTTATGAAGAACATGGTTGTTTTAAAGTTAGGAAGGAAATGATTGAAACATTAGAGAAAAATAAAGCATGCTACATTAAGATGCTTTTTGGCTCAAAGGAGGTTCAAAAGATTAAAGAAAGACTTGATGTTGAAGAAATCAATAAAAACATTACCTCCTCAAAATGGCTGGCTAAATTGGACATGGCTCAAATCATAGCAGACACATAGTCCAAACCTATATGGTTCATTTCATTGGATTTGTGTGATAATTATACTCCAATGAAAAATGATTTTACTGATCCATCAGATCCAATTATCATTTCCTTTGTAAAAAATAACCACTGGGCTCTATTAGTACTTGTGGGAGAAATGATTCCAATACTGCCCATTGTAGCAAAACCATGTTCCTTGATTTATAAAAAAGCCTCTGGTTGGGTTGATCATCTCAAAGATCACCTGCAAATGTATTCTTGATTTTAATAGACTTTGACTTCATTCCATCATTTAGTTTCATATAAAGTGTAATTCTAATGCAGCTAACAATTTCTTTTAATATAAAGGGTTATCACATTTATTTTGAGTGTTTTGATTTAACATCATTATATTGAGCGTTTTGAATGAGAGTTTAATTGTAAGTCTGTTCAGCTTTTGTTGGGCTGATTCTATCACAAGCTTAACTTATGTTAAGCTTGGGATGGGATCAGCTTAGCACAAGTTGAACATGATTTTTTTTGGTGTTTTTACTTTAGGGCTGATCAAAAGAATTTTATTCTTTGGGCACTTTTACTTTAGGGCTGGTCAAAATCCTTCTTTTATTTTTGGGCCCTTTCAATTTAGGGCTAGTCAAGTTGAACTTACTTTAGGGCTTGTCAAGTTACTTGTATTTTTTTGGTGTTTTTACTTTAGGGCTTGTCAAGTTACTTGTCTTTTTTTTTGGTGGTTTTACTTTAGGGATTGTCAAGTTTATTGTCTTTTTTTTGGTGTTTTTACTTTAGGGCTAGTCCAGTTACTAGTGTTTTTTTGGTTCTTTTTAATTTAGGACTAGTCCATTGGATAGTCTAAGTTTTTTTGTTTTTTATTTATTTGTTAACCAAAAAATGAACATTCTTTGATTTTTGGTTGATTTCTGTTTCTTTGGAAGGTTTATTTAGTTTATGGGTTGTTTTTAGTACCCTTTCTTTCCTTTTCCTTTTTTTTTTTTTTTGCCCACAGCAGTCCGGTTCTGTGTGGGATGCCACAAAACTAAATTTGGGCCGTGTACAACTCCACAAAGCTTGAATTTAGTTGTGTGGAAGTCCACGCGGCGGTGTGGTGACCAAATATTGAAACCTCAGGACCTCTGCGGAAAATTTCAATTTTTTATGATTTTTTACTTGTCATTTTTTTTTTAAAATAAAAATCAAATTTCTTTTGCCGTAATCAGATTCCTCCAGCCTCCAGACCCTCAAGCTTCCCCATCTCCCAGCGGTTTAGGTATGGGTCCCTGGGATTTCCAACTCCCCAGGTCTTGGGTTCAATTTTTGTCCTCCTTCCTTTGGTCCTCTGTTTTTTTCCAAATTTGTGCAGGCAAAGGCTGGCTTGGCTTGGCTCAACCCTTGCTGGTGCTGGCATTGTTGTTGAAATCAACGGCAATGGCCATTCATCATCATCATTCATCCTGCTCATCCTGATTTACTCACCCCATCCATCAACATCAACTGATCTTGTTCCTTACACGCCACCCTCCAATTTGCTTGGCAGCACCAAGAGCATCTATCCCAAGCTGCCAATCAGCCCATCAAGCCCTCATCCTCATCCCCTTATCAGCTAAATCACTTTCAACCCTCCCATTGTCTGATCAGGAAGATAAAGACTTGCTTAATGAAGTCTGCCAACCTTAAGATGCCCAGGATGCCCTTTGGTGCTAACCCGCCATTCAAAGCTCCTGCAAGGACTAGGCTTCTAGGCACCAGGCACAAACAAAACCAGCTCGCCACTGTCAACCTTGTCATCCCCTCTAGCCTTGCCAATTGAAGCCAAGAAGCTCAACCCACTCTCAAGAAGGTCCATCAATCCAGTCCTGACCAAAGGCCATCCACCCATCAGAAAACTGGATCAAATTCTCACACCAACACTCCCGCCTTCCTCCCATCCCATCCTTGATCAATCCAAGATGTTCATCACCCTCACCCTTGTCAGCCATTTGGTTTCCCCCGTAAGGTTGGTCACTGGAACAACCTCAATAAACTGACCCAATCAGTTGTTCCCACAACTGATCTTGCATTCTAATCACCCAAGCGTTCTCCATCTGATCATCTTGCACAATGATTTCACTCCTCACCCATTCATCTGACTAAAAAACCAACAAACATCTCAGCCCATTGACTGTCTCCTCAATTTTTTTGCACAACCATCTGCGGGCGGTCATCCTGTCCGCACGTTTCTTCACTGGCTGGGCTCCTGCCCAGGGGCTGCTGCTGTTTCACTCATCCTCATCCAGGTTTTCTATTATTCCAATCATTTTTTTGTTGTTTATTTTCTAATCAGTTCTTTTTTTTTTTCTCATGTCTGTTAAAAAAAAAATTAATGGTTGTTTTTCCGCTCTATCTGTGTCATCATTTGTAAATAGCCCACAGGGACCCATGGCCCATGAAAGGAGGGTCTCTCCCTAACCTTTCTCAAAATCATCCATGGGCATGTGTGCATCTTTCCCCGCCCCTTATCTCAGTAATTTATAATCATTATCCTGGTTATATCTCTGATTTCCCCCCAATCCATTTCATCCTGAGTCTTTGCCCCTTTGAGGCCTGATCCCTATCACCAACAATTAGCCTTGCTGGTTGAAGAGAATTCTGTCTGTTGAAATTCTTGAGTGTGTTACACCACTCTTTGATCACTTCCTCTGACCATACAAGTCCCAATCCTTTCTTGATCATCTTTCCAGAGCCAATCATTTTTTATGGAAGAGGTTTTATTAAGCTTAAAACCTGGAGTGCTATCCCACGTTATTCTCAAAGTTGCATTCTTCCAGCCTACTCTTGAGTTCCTTGAGAAGTGTTTAAGTTATCCCTGTTTGAATCAGTTATTGTTTTCTTTTAGAGCTTCTCAAAACATTGTTCTTTGTCTTGTACAGCCACCATCTGTTATCCGGTACCCTTCAAGCGCTTGATTGCGGAGAGTTGGGCGGGTTCATTGAGAACCTGGAGGTTGGTTGGGGTTTGAGTTGATCCTCCCCAATCTTTTCTCTGACAACCAGAGTTATTAGCTTGTGGGCGTTGTTTACATACAACAGATTTGTTCTTTTGAACTTTAAAAAAACTTTAATCTTCTTTTGTTCAAATATCTCCCATGTAATCTTGCCTCAGATATTGCTGTTCCATTTCTACGGACTCTTTTCAAACTTTTTCCTTACTACTTGATTCCTCACTTAGAAGTTCTGTACCTTGATCTTGGTTAAATTTAAATATTTTTGTAACGCTCAGGAGGGCAGCCTAAACATCACCTTTCCCCTCCAAGGAACCGCCACTTCCTAGCACTGTTTGGAGTCTTACAGCCACAGACCAGGCTGGGTCAGCCGCATGACTCTTTGAGCTGTGCAGGGTTGTACACAGCTTGGAATGGACCGTGTGGCGTGCCGCAAGGTCCATTTTTAAACGTGTGCACGGCTCAATGAGCCATGAATTTAACATTTCCCTTATTTAAACTATGAAGGAGTTCTATTTCAATGGTGGGGTCAGTGAGTGACCCTACCTTTAATTTGGGGTGCAGAATTCATTTATGAAATAATATTTATTGTTTTCCTACTCCTTTATTCATTAATTTTCATTTTGATTTTTTTACTTTAACAGATTTCTCTGTGAATAGTAGCAAGCTACCATTCCCCCACTACAAGATATTTCTATATCTGAAAAAAATAGGGTCTAATGTCTCCTTCCCGCTCTGTAATTTCTCAGTTGTATAGGTCCATCTGGGATATTGTTTTCATGCAACCATTCATCCTTATCAGCTGACTCTCCTTTATACCTGACCAGGTATAGTCTGACATCTTTTCCATTTATCCTGTCTTTCTTATCCCTGAGGATCATGCTGACTTTCCCTTTTTCTTCCTCAGGATCATCTGCAACAGGTATCTCTGGTGAATGAGTATTTTCTCCCTCTCTAGGATGGTATTTTTTGTTGATACTCACTGGGAAGAAAGGGTGTTTCCTGGAAATTACATCACTGAGGATTACTTCTACCACAATCTTACCATGTAGCTTTTTTATGGTAAAGGGCCCACCAAAAGCAGGTCTAAGCTTCTTTTTTCCAGATAGGTTAGTAAAATTGCTGGAAGAAACTAAGACTTGATCACCAATTTTGAAATCAAGTTCTTTATCAGTGTTATCCCATCTCTGCTGGCTTTATTTAAAAGCATCTTGAAGACACTTACAGGATGTTTTTTTGGCTACATCTATCATTTTCTTAAAATCAAGTGATGTTGGATGAATATTGGTTAGCTGCTGGTTGTGGTTATCATTGGGTAACTTGGGAATCCATCCTCTTTCCAGTATATAGGGCGCTTCCTTAGTAGTAGAGTTTTTGCTACTATTATAAGCTATTTCAAGTGCTGGACGTATTGATTCTATGCTTATCTATCTGTTTACCTATGAACCCTTAATTCTGTTTGTTATCTTTCTTATCCTTGATCTGATACCTAGTGAATCAATCTACATGCTACTGAGCTTCTCTGTTGTCTCTTGTAGTAACTGTTGTGCATCTGTAGTTGTATTCTCTAGTCATGTCATGTCCCATTGGACATTTTGCATGGCTATCATGGATTTATTCCAGTTCTCTCAAGCTTTTTCAATCTGGAGAAGATGCTCTGAAGAGAATCTCAAGCTTTTCTCCAATTAAATTACTCTTTTCCTTGCAAGAGAACCTCCCAAGACCTCAAGAGGTTCCTTCACTTGATCAGAAAACCTCACCCATCAAAAGAACTTGGGTCTTCACCAATCATCCAAATAATCAACGGTATTGACACACATTTCTTTGTGCAAACCAGAATAAACATAGGGAATGGGTTGGATCACTCAGAATTATCTTTGTGGTTTTACTCAGCTGTTAAGCTGTTTGTGCGTACAGTTTGACTTATTCTGTTTAGAGGCCATAATCTGGGGTGTAGAACTGTGTTTGCCTGTTGGTGTCTTTCCATTTCTCATGCTTGTGGTCCTATTTTTTTCTTAATTTTTTTTTGGTGATATCAGCTTGGTCCAGGTTTTTCACCTCATCCAATTATTTCTGCAGTTAAAAGCCAAAACAACTCATCCAGAAACCAGAATAGATTGACAGAAAATTTCCCCTAGACCCATAGGCAACAGAAACTTTAAGGCGCTGGCACTCAAATCCTTAATCAAATCAACCCCCCTTCTTACCAAGAAAAACTATTTCATCTGGAAAAAGAAAATGGAAAGACTATTTAAAATGTGTGGTATCCTCCAGCTCATGGACACTCCAAATCCACTTGAAGAAATTCCTCATGAAGACAAAACCGCGGCCTACATTATGTCAAAGCTTGACCCATCAACTCAAACCAATATAATAACTGGCAATAACAAGTATTCAACCAATCTCATATGGCTTGCTGCAAAAGAACACTTTTCTTTCAATCAGGAAGCAAATTGGGAAAAGATTTCCTTCAACTTTCTGTACCTTGATTTTGATCAGAACAACATCAATGCTTTTGTTACCTCTGGAAACTTCATCTTGGGAAACTTGAACAAGTTGGGATCTATCTTCCCAGTTATATCCCAAGCTACTTGAAACCTTTTAAACAAACCAAATAACTGAAAGGAATGCGTTCACAGATCATGCACTCAGGTGCTGATCTGACAGTGGTTTTTGTTCTGAATCACCTAGTTCAACCCAAAAAGAATTCCAATCTAAATCCAAGGAAGCATCCAAAACCAACTCTTCCCTATACACCCACAATCATTTGAATTCTGACTACCATTGCTTCAAAAATGGCAGACATAACATGGTGGTCAAATCTCATCCAGATGCAAACTTCTGGAAAGCGTTCCCTGATCTCAGACTGGAAAAAGAGTTAAACAAGTCAAATTGAGGAGCAAAGAAGAAAGCACAAGAGTCGGATTGCTATTCCTCCTTCTAAAACACTGATCAAAACTGGAAAGAAGGGGGATGGAATACCCATAAAAGACCTTGTAGCTGCAACTCTGAGGATTTGAAAAATCAAACTAGGCCTAAATAATACTTCCTGGGTCCCCAATGCAACTTTTGATCTCATTTAAATGGACGCTCTACTTAACCAAGGATGTAACCTGAAGTCTAGCAGCAAATCTGACCCCCCTTCCTTCTTGCTTAAAAAGGATAGAACAGAAATACTCAGTGGAACAATAGAAAACAATCTCTTGATCATTACTTTTACCATTCTGAAAAGACAAAAGGTGTGCTCCTTGAGTCTTTACAAGCTCCAAAAGCTTTATCAAACGTTGGGCCACGCAGTCTGGATAGAGTAGAAGAACACCTTGGCCACAGCATTAAGAGAGAAACCCGCTCAGTTTTTGAATGTGCAGCCTGCAAGAAAGGAAAAATAAGCAAATCTTCCTTCAAGCAGGAGCAATGGCCAGCAGACCAAGTATTCAATTGTCCAAAACTAGATCTAATGGGTCCTCTTAATCTGAATAGCAAGGGAGGCATGAGGTATGCTCTTACTTTTGTTGACAACAAGTCTGGTTATCTCTCTGCCTTTCCTCTGGCAAGCAAGGATGCAGCAGCCAAAACCATCCTCTTTGCAATCAATAATTAAGAAAAGAGGAAGAATCAACTCCCCATTGAAGTTTTCTCCAATGGAGGAGGAGAATTTGACAATGAGAGAATTGTCACCTTCTTCAAATATAATGCAATCCATCACCTTGTCAGCAAGCCCTATCACTCCCAGCATACTGGAAAGGTCAAGAAAGCTAATTAAACCATCATGGATTCCTTAAGATCATTATTCATCTCATCTTGCATTCCCAAAATCTGTTGCAATGTGGTCATCCAAATCTGTTGCCTTTCATTGAATCAATTTCCCAAGTAGCTGGAATGAAAACCTCTTGGGAACTGATGCATGGTACTGCACTACCCAAGGATTACCTGAAGCCCGTCGGAACCACTTTCCTCTACTTATTAAACAACACCAAAATTGCTTCAAAGCTGAGAAAAAAAGGTGATGAAGGAGTCCTGGTGGGTTTCAATCATTGGTGCTATCCTATAAAGTTGTGTCAAAGTTTGGAAAGATCATCAATTCCAAGCATGTTCAGGTCCTGAAATCTCAAGGCCCCAATAACCTTTCTCTCAATGGCAAGGTAGAAGAAATTACTAATGCCAAAGCTGGAACTCTGGTTGAAAGAGAACCCAAATCAGTTGATCAAAAATGAATATCCAAAGTTTCTTACAACACAAAACCAATCTCCCTTCCAAGGATGACCCAAACCAATCAGACTCCAAGAGCTTGGACTCATTATTTCAGGAGATACTTCTTCCATGACTTTTTAACCAAGTAAAATTGAGACCACTGGTAAAATAATGCTACCACCACACCAACTTACCCAAATATATCCACAAAGCACTTAAAATCTCCAATTGGATTGCACCCATCAAAAAGGAGCTAGACACCGCTGAAGAAATAGGCGTGTTGGAAGATGCCAATGAATCTGATTTCACCAACCCTTTAAAAAACACTTGAGCCTTCCGCTGCAAACAGGATCTACACACTGTTCTTGCCTTGCTCAAGGGTTGGGTCTGCGTGCAGGGGTTAAATCAACTCTATGGGATAGATTAACTTGAGACCTTCATGCCTACTGGTGAGATAATGTCTCTCAGGGAATTGCTCATTTTCTTGGTGGATAAGAAGCTTCCTATACTTCAATTTGACGTGAATGGAAATTTCTTACATGCGCCGCTGGAAGAAAATGTCTACATCAGGACTCCCATTGGCTCAAAGAGAAATTCAAAATATCTCAAGCTGATCAATTCACTTTACAGCCTCAAAAAAGCTCTTCATATTGGCATAGGACCCTGAGAAACTGGATCAAGAGTTTTAGCTTCATTGAGAGCAATTGTGACCCTTTTCTTTATCATCACAAGGATGGGGTTACACCCTTATTCTTTCATGTTGAAAATTTAGTTGTGGTTGGAAGGGTAAATAAATTTAAGACTCTCTTCCTGAACAAATCAAAAGACTCTTCAGCTCACAAAGTGGAAACTTTACTTGGAATGAAGGTTGAAGAACTCAATCAGTCTTTCTCCACCAAGCCACATTCTCAATGGTCTCAAGGAATTGAATCTGCTCAATGCAAAACGCCTCTCAAACACATGCTTCACCAGTTCTCATCTACTACCAACAACTGAAGGCAAGATTGAAAAATTTGAACAAATAAATCTCAACTATCAATCACTGATTGGATGGCTAAACTTCATAGAAACTCTAGCCAGACCCAATATCAGCTATGCTGTTTCCAACTTGGCAAGGTTCTTAGAAAAACCAGGAATTCTCCATTGGAATGAAGTTATACAGGCTTGGTGTAACTTTCTGAAGACCATGAACCACAAGCTTGTCTTTAGATCAAAAAGAAACTCAAACCATTTGGTCAATTACAGCAATGCCACATGAGGGGATGACCCTGACACTTGTCTCTCTCAAACTGGCTTCATCACCCTATTCAAGGTAAGTCCCCTCTATTGGAAAAGTTGGCGTCAGTGATGTATTTCTGACTCTTCCATTCTTTAAAGCTTTTTAAATCTGGAGCAGGTGCTCTGAAGCAAATCTAAAGCTTTTCTCAAACAAAACAACTCTTGTACTTGCAAGAAAACCTCTCAAGAACTCAAGAAAGTTCTTCACTTGATCAGACAACCTCACCTGTTCAAAGAATTTGGGTCTCTACCAATCATCCAACTAATCAACAGTATTTACATGTGTTTATTTGTGCAAACCAGAATAAACATAGGGAATTGGTTGGATCACTCAGAATTATCTTTGCAGCTTTACTCAGCTGTTAAGCTGTTTGTGCGTACAGTTCTACTTAGTCTGTTTAGAGCCCATAATCTGGCATGTAGAACTGTGTTTGCCTGTTGGTGTCTTTCCATTCCTCATGCTTGTGGTCCTATTTTGTTTCTTACTTTTTTTTGGTAAATACAGCTTGGTACAGGTTTTTGACCTCATAAAATTCTTTTCAGGAAGAAGGATAACCCAATCATGGAAGTAACTATCAGCATTTTTGTATTATAGACCAAAGCAACAGAACCTTCTCAGCATATCCTGTAAGTTCTGGATCATTCTTTCAGCTAGTCCATTTTTTTGGTCATGATAGGCTGTAGAGAAGGCTAAGTTAGTTCCTAACATGTCATGGATATTTCTCCAAAACTCAGAAGTAAACTTGGGGTCTCTATCACTGAAAATGATCTTAGGAACTCCTATGTCAGCTATGAGTCTATTCCAGAATAGCAATTCTACTTCAATTGCAGTATCCTCCTTATGGTTAGGTCAAAAATGTTCTTTCTTGGAAAACCTACCTACTATGACTAGGACTGGGTTATAGGAATAAGCTCCTCCAGGGGGTAATCCGGTTTGAAATTCCATTTGATAATCTCCCACCTTTTTTTGGGTTCAGTGATCTTTTGAAGGATACCAAACCTTTTTCCAGTAGTCCTATTAGACCTCCGTCAAGTTTCACAGCTTGAGAAATACTGGATTGTGGAGTCTCTCTAACTGATCCACCAAGCAGTTTTTTTAACTTTATCCAGGGTTCTATCATTAGAGAAATAACCAGATGAAAATTTCTCATGACACTCAGACAGGATAAGTTTGATATTGTATTCTTTTTTCAGGACTATAACACTTGAATGTTGATGCCTGTAGTATACCAGAACATCCCATATGGTAAATTTTCAAGCCTTGTAAGACTTTGGGACAAGTTCAGCAACATTTTTAACTAGTTCAAATGTTTGTGAAGTACTTTCCATAATGTTGATTGGAGTCTTCATATCAGAGGTGTATGCCACTTTGATTGAGTTCAAAATGGATTCATCCAGTTCAAAAATGTGGATTCCTAGAATGGGACCTTCAATATCAAGCATATCAATGTTTAGTACAAGAAATATGTCATTGTCCTCTGGATCATGAGCAGGATTTCTTGGATTATTGGGTAGAGCATTTCTTCTTAAAATATCAGCATTCTTATTTTTAGCACCAGCTTGGTGTAATTTAGTCATCTGGCCTCTATATTTTTCTATGGATATCTGCCACCTTAAAATGTGCCTACTAGGAGTTATCATATTCATTAGAGTCCTTAAAGCATTGAAGTCAGTAATTACCCCAAAATTAGTTCTTTTCAAGTAATAATGGAGTTTCTCCAGGGCCCAAACTAAATATAGACACTCCATTTGGCTTGCTACATACCTTTTTTCAGTATCCTTAACTTGTCTGGATAAGAAGAGTATATTTTTTTCTACTGGTATGTCATCTCCCATGACTTTGTGGTGTAAAGAAGCTCCTAGTCCTTCCATGCTATGATCTATATAGAGCTTGAAAGGTTTAGAGTAGTATGGTTGAATCAGTACTGGAGCTGTTGTCATAGCTATCTTGATTTCCTCAAAATTTTTCAGCCTTTCATGATTCATCTCAAACAAGGTGTTGTTGTTGCAGATTTCATACAAACACTTGGTGAGAAGGGCAAACTTAGGTCTTTACTTCCTATAGTAACTTCAAAAAGTGAAAAAGGGTAGAAGTTCAGTTTTATTCTGGTGCATGGGCCTATTCATAAAATCTGCTATCTTGCTTTGGTCTGCAGTGAGAGTTAGTACCAAAACAATATATCCTAAGGATCTGAGTTCTCCTTAACCAAAGTTACACTTTTTCATTGATACTTTCAATCCCACATCAAAGATAGTTTTGAGGACTAGCCTTACTTGATCCATGTGTGTATTCCATTCATCAGATTAAATGATAACATTTTCAATGTATCTCATCATCCATGCTTTTCTCATGAATAATCACAAGAAAGCTTCCATCATACTCTGGAAGTTAAAAGGAGCATTTTTGATACCAAAAGGCATCCTTAGATACTCATAAATTCCCAAATGACATATAATTGTCATAAATTTCTGGCTATCAGGGCTGATAGTTATCTGGTGAATGGCCTTCAGCATATCCATAGTAGTGATATACTTAGCCGTTGAAAGGTTATGAAAAGCATGGTAAATCCTTGGGATACACTAGTAGTTATCTTGGGTATAGTTATTCAGCATTCTAAAGTCTCCAACCATTATAGACTTATTATTGTGTCAATCTATGATTACTGGAGTAGTAATTTTCACTTGATCATTACGTCATAATTTACTTAAGACTTGAAATTCAATTAAATATTTGAAATGAGCTTCTAGAGATGCTCTAGATTTTGGACTAGAACGTTAAGCCGGTCTCCTGAGCTTGGGGGGTTCAGGAGTTTTAATGGTCAAGGTTAGAATCATGTCATTTCCTTTGATATTACCAATGAGGTGGTCCTTGGTACAGAAAGAATTCTTTTTTTTGAAGAAAACTTGGAGAATTTCCCTTTCTTGGTTTTCACTGAGAAGAGAATTCAAAGCTGCTTTGTCGAAGTATTATTGTTTAAAGATTTCCAAGTATTTCTCATAGGTTAAATCAGAAGTTTGAGCATTTACATGGCATATTTGGAACTTCTTTTTTCAGTCTCCTCCTATATTAATTATCTACCTTTGCTTTGGAATGCATTTATACCATACAAGCAAATAGCATCATTTCCTAGAGTGAATTAATAACATACTCCATTTTGAAGCACTATGAACTCAATTTTCAGTTTGAGTTATCCTTTAGAGTGAGTGAGTATGATATCAGAAGACCATACTCCAATAGCATTGAGGAAAGAGTTACAATTGCTAAACTTAGCCTGAGGTACTGGTAATAATTTAATTTTCAAATTTTGATCTTGCTTTTCCAAAAAATTTGAACCAACACAAGAGCAAAAAGCTCCACTACCTAAGAGTACCTTCACCACAGAAAGTTGGATTAAACCAGTAGCATAGCATGTTTTACAAGAAGTGTAACTTTTAATGGCAGAGGGTTTTAGGGTAAAGGCTTTAGCTTCAAAGACATGGTGAATATTCATGTTGTGATTCCATTTTGGTGGTAAGTTGGAATCTTCATTGACAGATTTTATGTCTAGAGAATATTATACACTTCATTCAATAACATTTATGCGGTTAGTAATCATCAATTCACAATCAGAGAGTAATCCATCACTTTCCTCAAGTTGGTGATCAGGATTATTATCATACTCTTCTCCTTCAATAGGATTAATCCTTCTTCTGGGTTAAGGGCAATCAGGTCTTACATGTCCTGTCTGGTTGCAATTCCAGAATACATTTTCCTTTTTCTCTAGAGTCTTCTTGACTTCCAAGCTGGTGGGATTAGGGGCAGGTGAATCTTTGTTTCTAAAAGAATATTCCTCCTTACTCCTCATATTCTCTTCCCTGGTTCTATTTACTTTCTTGTCAAGACCATTCATATCAATGGTTTCTTCTAATACTCCTATTGAGTTAGAAAGGTCAGAGTTCATGGGAAGCCTGCACCTTACACTATGGTTTAGTTGTCCCAGACATAAGTTGAGACGTATCTCATGAACCTCTTCTTTATTATCATTGGGGAAGAAACCATCCATCCTCATTTTCTGATAACAAAACCATTTGTGAGGTTTGTCCTTTGATGGATCAAACTGGGAAGTTTCAAAATTCATCATCATCTTTCTTTTCCAAATCCTGGTACCAAATTGCTATTTGATTAATTCTTGCGATGGACTCCAGGAAAAAGATCCAAATTCTTGCCTTTTATTAATCAAACAATCAAGAGCTACTCTTTCAAATAATCTGGGTAATCTTACCACAGCTATGGTATCAGGGAGTTCATAAGAGGAAACCGTGCAATCAATAAACTTAATGAAACTGAAATGGTTATATTCTCCTTTTCCTGAGAATTTAGGCCATGCATTGATGTGAGGAATTAACTTTGAAGATTTTCTACTTGAGGTGTAGGACTAGGCCTAAAATATTTATTCCTAGCTGTTCTGGATCTAGGAGGAATACGGGAGTACCGGTGAATCTGGTGGGTTTAGCTTCTTCCAAGTCAGTAACTGGAGGGTTAGTAAGATTAATTTTAACATCTGTGAGATCATTCATGATCATACTTAGTTCCAAGTCAAGTTTTTTACACAACAAATTAATTTTATTGATTACATGAGTTGAAGGAGTATGGCTTATTCTATTAACTTTTTCCTTAATGTAATTCATGGAGACAAGAATTTCTTCTTCTATAGTGGATTGGAAACTGCTGATATATTTAATTTGATCCATTTTACTTAAGCTTATACTTTCCTTTATTTGTTTTACTTCTAGCTCATCAATCTTAGTTAGGGCGGCTTGAGTTTGTATTACTTTGTTAAGGTTCAGTTTCAACTTATCCAGTTGCTCATATAATTCATCAAATCACTTGTTAATGATAGTAAAATTGTGAGAAACATTCACAGAAAAGAGATTAAAAGCTTCTTCATCTAATTGTGGTACACTTTCTTCCACTTCTGGGCTAAGGATATTATATTGGCCCAATCTTTTGGGTTCCTGAACTTCTTATGGGCTGAGGATCCATCCTTTTTGGGATCCTTTCCCTTTAAGGAAGCCAACTGGTCCCAAGGATTCCAACTCTGCATGGAAGCTTCTACTTCCCTCCTTGGGATCAGCTTTTCAAAAGAGATCGTGGACCTCTTTGCCAAAGATATAGCTTTTTTCAGAACTGCCTGATCCTCCTGTGTCTGATCCAGTTTTAATTGTTCCCAGTGGCTCACATTCTCTTTCACTAACACTTTGATCCTTTCCTCCTTGGTCAAGTCCAGCTGGGGTGGCATAGGAAGACCCTATCTGCCTGAGATAAGACATTGGGTGACTAACAACTCTCCAATATTGAGTTGGTTCAGTTGGTGGCAGCAGTTTTTGCTGTTGTTGTCCCGCCTAATCCTATGGTCACTTTCAGCCTCCTGAATGCCAAGAACCTTGCTATCCTTTAGTTAGCAAGGTGATAGAATAAATAATAAATATATTATTTAATAAATGAAGCCAAATCTGTAAAATATCTGGATAAAGCTTATTGCAAGGTTAATTTGTTTGGTTATGGTTTATTGTTATAAATCAATATAGATAAATTGATTATAAAATATTTTTATAGAGGTGCCACAATTATATGGGGGATCTTTAACAACTCTCTTCAGGGATTTCAGTATGAAAAAACATAGGCCTAGTTACTTTGGGCCCTTTATTTTAAAGGATATTTTTCCCAAAGATAATATGTATATAAAATACATGGTGGAGTGGCAGGGCTTTGTAACCAAGCTACCACGACAGAGGAAGGATAATAAGACTCACTGTTATATTATTAAATCCTTTGGGTATCTGCTTGGGACGTGCATTGTTGGGTTAAACCTGTATACTGGGGTTATAAGGTTGTTAAGAAGTTTAAATTGATAAAAGAGGGTTGAGGACGGATATTATTGATCAGACTAAGCCATAAATCACTTAATTATATCTTATAAGTATTTTATTACCTTGGCACGGTGTCTGGATGTAAATATAACTGGGTCTCTGGGTATCAATATCCTCTAAAGAGCTCTCTATTTATAGCTTTTGAGGTCCCAATATTGTCCTTCTGAGGGGTACAGGGGCTCAAAGGGACGGACACTGAGGCTAGCAGGGTAAACAGTGGTAGCCTGTCACGTGTTCTTGGTGCTGTAACACATGTATCATCTAATTCCACAGGTTATGGGAATTATTCTACTTTATAATTGATCTTTGGATGTGTGAATAACACTAATCTGTCCTTTTATTTATTATTTAATTAATTATCCTTAGTAAATGTTCCCAGTAAGTTAATAATTATTTCAATAGACATTCTTACGGTTATTCTTATGTCAGGTGAGTTCTCATTATGTATTAAATAATTGAATTAAAGTCAGGATATTGATTTTACTACTTATTTTCAAAAATAAGTTGATTTATAAAATAATTACTTCAAAATGTAAGTCATGGGTATTCATGTAATATTTTTACATCATAAGTTTTTCTTAGTATTTCATGTAAATATTGATGTCTAAAAATTCTCATAATAGTATATTAAAGTATTTTAATGTATTTTTAGAAGTAGTCATTATCTTATTTTTGACATTGTTGGTACTTCAAATTTTATTTAATAAAAAATATTTATACAGTTTATTTAAGTATTTTTATATAATTTTATGTATTTTTAGACTATCTAGTTTCCACAAGAACATTTATTACATATGTAGAATGTTTCCGTGTAGGTTGTAGCATGTTTACACAGTACCTAGGTTCCTCAGGCGGCCTGTCACTTTGTCAACCTGTAGTCCCGCCGCTGCGTACTTGTCAGAGACCTGGGGCTGCATACACCGCTTTGACAGAGTGACAGAGCTGTAGCTTAGCCGCGCGCGGGTGCATTGGCTTCCGTGGCTGCGTGCAGGAAAGGTGACAGAACAAATTTCCGTCTGTAACTCCTAAAATATACACAACACCTCAATTCTGACTGAATTTTAGGTGTGAAACCTATACGTGACAATACATGTGAAATATTCAGTTGGCCAAAAAGTTCAATTGTGGTGCCATGGTTTTTGGTATTTCTTTTCCTTAATTATTTCAAAATATAAGGAGTTGGATTTCAAGGGTGGAGTCAGTGAGTGACCCTACCTAATTTTTGGTGAAAAAATCCATTTTTGCAATGATGTTTATGATTTTCCTTCTCCTTCTTAGGTTAATTTTTTTATTATTATTTTTATGTTATTTCTGTTACTTTTCCAGCTTGCTCTGCAATATTAGAAAGCTGACAGTCACGGGTTTGAGCCCCCTCATTGGGTTTGCAACTTGAGTCCTTGCATGCGCAGGTTCCTCCAGGAAGAGAGCCATGTGATGGTGCGCTACCAGTTGCGCAGGTGTTGCGCCTATTTTGGTACATAGAGCCAAAACAAATTTATGAGTCTCTTTCAAAAAGTTTGAAGAAAAAATAAAAAAGGGTGATGTTAAATTCACAGCTCCAACCATGTGGTAGTTGTGTGGGGCCCTAAACGGCTCAAATGAGCCATGGGGCCCCAAGAAGACTAAAAAGGGCCGTTTCAAACACGCACAACCCCCAGGGGGTTGTGTAGGAGCTATGTTTGGGGTGCATGACCCCCCAGAAGTTGTTCCAGAATCTTGGGCACCCTCTGGCCCACACTTTGGTTCTGTAAACCCAATTTGGGATTAACACATACTTTGTGGGACTGTTGTTCCACACCTAGCAATCCCAAAGAGACATTAAAGTGAAACCCAAGTTAAATTCAAGTGAAAAGACAAATCATAAATAATATAAAAATCTGCAAACAATTCTTTCTCAGCTCAAAAGTAAGCAAAGTTTGTTTGATCATTTGAAATTTGGATTGAATACTGAAGTATACCATTGAATTTTTTTGCATGGGAACAGTCGCAAGCCCTACTTCTTCTGACATGGCTATGTGAAATTTTTACATTAATAGTGCCATAAACGAAGCTTTGGAAAAATAAAAAATGATTTGGGTAATGAAACATAGGAAGCCCCTATTGCATCCTCATCAAGGGTGACAATTTAGGAACAAAATGATTCAGAAATGTACATGACCACTGGTGGTGAGTAACATTTTATGTTACTGGTCTTTGCTGTATTTAATTTAATTGAAACTGATGGAGTGCATGCCATCAATATAACTATGTAACTATGGAAGATCCACTTGAACCACCTCCCTTGAGAGCTTTTCCTAAGAGAGAAGAGGCACAAAACTATTTTCAAACATGGGAAATGAAACATAGTTACGCTTTAACAAATTTCAACTAAAAGCGTGACAAATATGTGAATTTAGCCTGTGATAGGCATGGTTCCTATTCAGGAAATATTCTTACCAAAGGGTCTAGACAAAATCACACAAGGAAGGTTTGGTGCAAGTTTTTAATCCATGCAAGTTGCACAAAGGCAGACCCCTTGTGGGGCCTTTCCCAGAAAGAAACTCAACATGACCATTAACCATCTGAACATCCCTCTGTGCATCTTCAACTGAGGAGAATCTTGGGGTGGCCTTAGACAATCTAGTAGAAGGCATGAATGATTGGATCAATACGTTGAAAATCAAGAGAAAATTGAGGAAGATTGATGGGGGTATTTTGTTGATGACCAAACAATCTATAACACTAAGCAGAGGGTAATACTTGCAGAACTAAAGGGAAAAAGTGTTATGGGGGTACTCTATGAACAGCTGGAAGAAACAAGTTGGATTCACTAGTCCAATTTCAGTGGAGAGGGTCACTTGGAGGCCCTGTACTTAGCACATCCAGAGGCAGTAAAGCTTTCAAAAAAATTCCAGCATATTTCTATGTTGGATTGTACTTATAAAACAAATAAGTACAAAACCCCACTATTGCATGTTGTAGGAATGACAGCCAATTGCAAAACTTTCACAAAAGCTCTTGTTTTTATAACAAAAGAAAAATTTGAGTTCTACAGTTGGTCTGTAAATTCATTAAAGGAGTTGGCTTATGATCCTGAGAGACTTCCAAAAGTCTTTGTGACGGACCTTGGAAAAGCTTTGATTTTTGAAATTGAAACTAGTTTCCCAGAGTTGTCAAGACAATGTTGCACTTGGCACTTGTCTAAAAACATACAACCAAACTGTAAAGTGCACTTTGTTAATGACTTTGAAGGATTGAAAAGCTTTATGAATCTGTGGGCAAAGTATGGGGCCTCAAAGACCAAGGAGGAGGTGGAGGTCAATGATGTGAAACTCAGAGTAGGTCCAAATCACTGCTTCTTATTCTTGCTAGTTTTGGGTTCTGAACTTTTGACTTGTATAGTGTTTATTGAAAGAATATGAGGATTTACTCAAGTATATGGAAAATAAAATTTTCCCTATCAAAGGGACTTTGGAACAGCGTGGACTTGTATAAACCCAGATTTTAGAAACAAAACAACATCTTGGGTTGAAGGGGCC
Source organism: Puccinia polysora (assembly GCA_025617555.3). NCBI lineage: Eukaryota > Fungi > Basidiomycota > Pucciniomycetes > Pucciniales > Pucciniaceae > Puccinia > Puccinia polysora. Next base: position 34,855,382 of record CM062613.1, on the reverse strand, counting down.
CATGGGACTCTCAAACAATTCCTTGCAAACTCTTTGGAAAACTTGTTGAATGTTTGGAAAAGCCTTGATGGAACATTTTTGAACCAAATTAAATCAGTTCATGCATCACTTCAAAAATCTCAAATTAAGTTAGGGGCAGTTATTCTACCTGAACTGTTACCATTGGGTTACAAATTTTCTTTAGAGGCAATCCATCTTGTTAGGGAACAATTTGAGAAGTTCAACCATCATCATGATGGCAAAGGAGCACAAATTCATATTTCAAGACTATGTGTTTACCCTGTTCCCACCAAATAGGTGACCATCTAGCATTCAGAGGATTGGGATACCCAAAGATTTTCATCCTCAGTGGAGGTTGGACTATGAACCTTTCAGTTCTATTTCTGTAATTTGGCTTAAAATGGATTGTTCAAATCACTATGTGATGAATGCTTTTTTATTAATGAATCCTAATTGACTAATGTTTGATCCTTTTGAATTTTTCCATTGCAATTGCAATGAAATGCTAAGGATTCCTAAGTTATGTGAAAAAGTCAATTCAATGATCTTGCAATCTCTAGATGATGAGCAAAGGGGACTATTGAAGTATATCATTCAGAAGATTACAAAATATTCACTGAAGCCAAGACTTGAACCTAAAGTCTTACAATCAAGTAGGGGCCTGCCAAAATTGCAAGATATGCAGCAAGAACCATCTGAGTTTGAGCTTGTTTAAAAACAACTCAAGGGGAAAAAAAAACTAGATGGGCTCCAAAAAAGAAAATAAAAAAGGTTTTAAGTCTTTTCTTTTGGGATATGTTAATTTTTTTGGTTTAATGAACTTATTTACCAACTAATGATGAGTTTTTAGTCAAAGTTGGCAAAATCTGAATCTGAATTTCATAGTTCAGAGGAAGAGACTGAAAGTTAATCAGGATCACTTAATTTGAAATCAGAATCCTCTTCAGAAAAATAGAACATGCAGCAAAGCTCAACCAGAAGCTCATCTTTGCTGAGTATTCATTTCATTGATGCCATTAAAGAAATGAATACTCAGTTAGTTTTCATAAGAGGAACCAAACATGAAATACCTCAATCAAATACCCAAGAAATTCCATAAGTCCTTGGGGCAGGTTTGGGATCCAATTGGAGATTTAATTTCCGATTTAGAGTAATTGCTAAATCTCTTTATTATGAAGAACATGGTTGGTTCAAAGTCATGAAGGAAATGATTAAAACATTAGAGAAACATAAAGCATTCTACATTAAGATGCTTGGTGGTGCAAAGTAGGTTTAAAAGATTAAATAAATACTTGATGTTGAAGGCATCAATGAAAATATTCCCTCCTCAAAATGGCTGGCTAAATTAGACATGGGTCAAATTATAGCAGACCCATATTCCAAACATATATGTTTCCTTTCATTGGATTCATGTATGTTCATTTATTTTGTAAAGAATAACCACTGGGTTCTATCAGTACTTGAGGAAGAAATGATTCCAATCCTGCCCATTGTAGCAAAACCACATTCCTTGATTTATAAAAAAGCCTCTGGTTGGTTTGATCATCTCAAAGATTAACTTCAAATGTATTATAGATTGTGAAAGACTTTGACTTCATTCATCATTGGGTTACATATAAATTGTAATTCTCATGCAGCTAACAAGTTCTGTTAATATAAAGGGTTATCTCATTTTGAACATCATTATGTTGAGTGTTTTGAGTTAACATCATTATATTGAGTGTTTTAAATGAGAGTTTAATGTTAAGTCAGTTCAACTTGTGTTGTGCTGATCCCATCAAAAGCTGAACTTATGTTAAGGTTGGGATGGGATCAGCTTAACACAACTTGAACTTTTTTTTTGGTGATTTAAATTTAGGTCTTGTCAAAAGATTTGTATTTTTTTGGTGTTTTTACTTTAGTGCTGGTTAAATCACTTGTATTTTTTGGGCACTTTTACTTTAGGACGGGTTAAAATACTTCTTTATTATTTGGGCCTTTTATTTTAGGGCTGGTCAAGTTGAAATTACTTAAGGGCTTGTCAAGTTAGTTGTATTTTTTTTGTTTTCTGACTTTAGGGCTTGTCAAGTTACTTGTCTTTTATTTGGTGTTTTTACTTTAGGGCTTGTCCAGTTACTTTTGTTTTTTGGGCCTTTTTACCTTAGGGCTAGTCCATGGGACTGTACCAGTTTTTTTTTATTTTTATTTATTCATTTACTTTCTTGTTTTTTTTGACCAAAAAAAGAACATTTGTTGATTTTTTGGTTGATTCCTTATTTTTTGGAAGGTGTATTTAGTTTATGAGTTGTTTTAGTAACCTTTCATTCATTTTCCTTTTTCTTTTTTTTTTGCTCAACACGGTCCGGTGCCATGTAGGATGCCACAGGACTACACTTGAGCCGTGTACAACTCCACACGGCTTGAATGTAGTTTTCATCCTCCTGGATGCCAAGACCATTGCTATCCTTTATCTACCAGAAGTGATAGAATAAATAATAAATATATAATTTAATAAATGCAGCAAAAATCCATTCAATATTTGTATTAAGCTTATTGCAAGTTTAATTGGTTTGGTTATAGTTTATTTTTATAAATAAATAGGAATAAATTGATTATTAAATATTTTTATAGAGGGGCCACAATTATATTGGGGATCTTTAACACCTCTCTTCAGGGATTTCAGTATGAAAACACATAGTCCTGGTTACTTTGGGATCTTTAGTTTAAAGGATATTTTTTCCAAAGATAATATGTATATAAAGTACACGGTGGTCTGGCAGGGTCTTGTAACCAAGCTGGCACGACAGAGAAAGGATAATAAAACTCACTGTTATATTATTAAATCCTTTGGGTATCTGTTTGGTACGTGCACTGATGGGTTAAACCTGTGTAATGGGGTTATAAGGTTGTTCAGCAGTTTTAATTGATAAAAAAAAGGTTGACAACAGATATCATTGATCAGACTAAGCCATAAATCACTTACTTATCTCTTATAAGTACTTTATTACCTTGGAATAGTGTCTGGATATAAATATAACTGGGTCTCTGCCCATCAATATCCTCAAAAGAGCTCTTTATTTATAGATTTTGGAGTTTCAATACTATCCTTCTGAGGGGTACAGGGGCTTAAAGGGACAAACACTAAGGCTAGCAGGGTAATCAGTGGTAGCCTGTCACAAGTTCTTGGTGCTATAGCACGGGTAGCATCTAATTCCTCAGGTTGTGGGAATTATTCTACTTTATAATAGATATTAGGACGTGTGAATAACACTAATCAGTCCTATTTACGTATTATATAATTAATTATCCTTAGTAAATGTTCCCAGTAATTTAATAATTATTTGAACAGAAATTTCTACGGAGATCCTGATTTCAGGTGAGTTATAATTATGTAATAAATAACTGGAGTAAAGTCATGATATTGATTTTGTTAACTTTTGTGTACCCTCATCCTACTGCAACCAAGCGGACCATGCGCGCCACTCCGGGTGGTGTCCCGCTTCAAGATCTCAACCCCCCCCCCCCCCGGGGAGGGGGAGCCACCTGCCCTCCTTCCTCAACCGGTCTCCCCAGTCTCCTCAGGATCTTCCACTCTCTGCGGTTTCTCATCATTGTTGTCTCTGATCTCGGTTGTTTGATGATCATCTTTTCTTTGTTGTTCTCCTCGTCCTTCCCATCGTCCTCCTCATCTCTCCTGTCTTGTTGTTTCCTTTACTATCCATCCTTCCCTCACTCATCTGTTGGCTACTCAACTCAACATCCAAGATCCATCAAATACTCACCATTGGGCACTTGACCTCATTCATCTGGTAACTGGTAAGAGCCAGTCTCTCTGTGCTCTAAAGCTCCCAATGTCTAACTTCTTGACACGTTATCAACCATTCACCTCAGCTCTTCAATCCTCTGCAACTGAACCAATGCTTGATTCACTTCCCCAAACATCATTGTAAAGCTGTCATGATGACCTGTTGGTTTCATTTACATTCTTCAGCTCCTCTTTGTTCCTTTTCATCCTTACTCATTTGTTCCTCTCATGAATCAGCAGATTGGTTTGTCTTCAATCTCAATTCCATCTTGTAATAGATTTCACTCCTTATTTTTGAGTTCCAGTTGATTTACTAAAATAATTACTTAAAAATATAAGTCATGGGAATTCATGTAATATTTTTACATCATTAATTTCTTAGTATGTCACGAAAATATTAATGTCTAGAAATACTCATTAAAGTATATTAAAGTATTTTAATATATTTTTAGAAGCTTTCATTGTCTTATTTTCGACATTCTTGGTACTTTGAATTATATTTAATAAAAAATATGTATAAGGGATATTTAAGTATTTTTATACAATATTATGTACTTTAGACTATCTAATATCCACAGGTACATTTATTACATATGTAGAATGTTCCCGTGTGGGTTGTAGCATGTTTACGCAGTACCTAAGCCTCTCAGGCCGCCTGTTAATCTGTCAACCCGTAGTCCTGCGGCTGCATACTTTTCAGAGGCCCAGGGCTGCGTACACAACCTTTACAGAGTGACGGGGCTGTATATCAGCCACGCGCGGGTGCATTGGCTGCCGCAACTTTGTGCGGGAATTGTGACAAAACACATTTCCGTCCGTAACTCCTAAAATATACACAACACCTCAATTCTGACCAAATTTTAGGTGCGAAACCTATATGTGACAATATGTGTGAAATATTTAATTAACCAAAAGCTCAATTGTGGAGCTGTGGTATTTTGGTCTTTCTTTCCTTAATTATTTCAAAAAATAAGGAGTTGGATTTCAAGGGTGGGGTCAGTTAGTGACCCTACCTAATTTTGGTTGTAGAATCCATATCTGTAATAATATTTATGGTTTTCTTACTCCTTCTCAGGTTAATTATATTATTATTATTTTTATGTAATTTTTGTTACTTTTTCAGCTTGCTTTGCAATAGCAGCAAGCTGACATTTCCCCACTTCAAGATATGGCCATATCTGAAAAAAATCTGGAGGATTTTGGGAGAAAATTAACTTCATGTGTGTTTCAGTTCCTTTTGCTGGCCCTGTAGTTTTGGAGATGTATTGGTCCATCAGGTATGTTATTTTATGGTAACCATTCATCTTTGTCTGCAGATTCTCCTTTGTATCTTTCTAAGTATAGTATAACATCTTTTCCTTGTACTCTCTCTTTCTTTTCTCTCAATATCCTGCTGAATTTCCCTTTTTCTTTCACAGGGTCAGGTTCTATTGGGATTATTGCTGGAGGGAGGTTTCTACCTTCTCTTGGTTGAAAGTGCTTGACTAGGCTAACAGGAAATACTGGGTGTTTCCTTGATAATTCTTCACTCAAGATTACTTCCACAGCATTTTTGCCATGCATCTTCTTGATAACAAATGGTCCAACAAAGGCTGGTTTCACATTTCTGTTACCTGCTTGATTTTTGAAATTGTTTGTAGATATCAAGATCTGATCTTCTATTTTAAAGTCAGGTTCTTTATGTGATTTGTCCCATCTTTGTTTGTTGTATTCTACTGCTTCTTCTACACATTTTTAGCATGATTATTTTCCAGATCTATCATCTTCTTGAAGTCAAGAGATGTTGGATGAATAGTGGCTAAGTTATAGTTTAAGTTATTCCTAGGGAGTTTTGGAATCCATCCTCTTTCTAGTATGTAAGGAGCTTCTCTGGTAGTAGAATGTTTACTTCTGTTATAAGCCATTCCTAGGGCTGGGAGTAGGCTTACCCAATCATGGCAATAACCATCCAAGTTTTTTTATTCTAGACCAAAGCTAAAGAACCTTCTTAACATATCTTCTAGGTTCTGTATCATTCTTTCAGCTAATCCATCAGTTTGGGGATGGTATGCTGTATAAAATGCTAGAGTAGTACCCAGTATATCATGTAGATTCCTCCAAAACTCCGAGGTGAATTTGGGGTCTCTGTCACTGATTATAATCTTGGGTATACCCACATAAGCTATGATCATGTTCCAGAATAGTAAATCTACATCCATAGCACTATCTTCTTTGTGGTTAGGTAAGAATTTTTCCTTCTTAGAATATCTTTCAACTATAACTAGGACAGAGTTATATGAATGAGTACCTCCAGGGGGGAGGCCGGTGACAAAATCCATATTGATGATTTCCCATCTGGTTATAGGTTCAGAGATCTTCTGTAGGATTCCAAACCTTTTGCAAATAGTTTTATTAAATTTTTGGAAGGTCTCACAGCTATTAACATACTTAATAGTGATTTCTTTCCAGTCTATCCACCAAGCAGTTTGTTTTAATTGTTCCAAGGTTCTTAATGTACAGTTTGAAGGGCTTGGAGTAATCTGGTTGGATGAGTAAAGGAGTAGAGGTCATAGCTATTTTTAGTTCCTCATAGTTTTTCAGTATCTCATGAGTCATTTCCAATAGAGTGTTGTTGTTGCATACTTCATACAGACTCTTAGTTAGCATAGAAAACTTTGGTATGTATTGTCTTTAATAACTGCAAAAACTAATGAAAGAAAGTAACTTTGTTTTGTTTTAAGGCATAGGTCTATTAATGACAGCAGCTATCTTATTTTTATCAGCAGCTAGAGTTAGACCAGAGACTATATGTCCTAAGGATTTCAATTCTCCGTAGCCAAAGTTGCATTTCTTCATGGACACCTTCAATCCTGCTCTGGAGATAGTCTGGAGTACTAATCTTACTTGGTTAATATGAGTATCCCAATCATCAGGGTATATGATAACATCATCTATATATACCATCATCCATCCTTGTCTGATTTATGTACCTAGAACTTTATCCATTGTTCTCTGGAAGTGTGATGGGGCATTCTTTATACCAAAGGGCATCCTAAGATATTCATATATTCCCAAATGAAAGATTATTCTCATAAACTTCCTGCTTTCAGGGCTTATTGGTATCTGGTGGAAACCTTTAAGCATATCCATAGTAGTGATTTACTTGGCCTTGGACAAGTTATGCAGAGCATTATCAATCCAGGGTATAGGATAATAATCTGCATGAGTATAATTATTGAGCATTCTGAAGTCTCCTACCATTCTTGACTTGTCATTATGCCCAGCTATGATTACAGGTGTGGTCACATCTAACTGTTCATTATGCCCTAATTAGCTTAATACTTTTAAGTCTATTAGCTCTTGGATATGTTCCTCAAGAGCTTTTCTAGACTTAGGACGAGAAGGATAGGCTGGCCTTCTTAAGTTTGGAGGATAAGGAGGCTTAATGGTCAATGTCAATACCATATCATGTCCTTTAATATAACCAATGGGATAATCTTTAGTACAAAAAGCATTTTGGTTCTCAAAGCAGACTGTCAATATATCTTTCTTCTGTTCCTCAGAAAGTTTCATGTTCAGAGATGCTTGAGAGAAATATTCTTGGTCAAAGTCTTCTAAATGCTTTTGATAAGTAGAGGAGGGGAAGTTAGACTGAATGGTGCATATCTTAAACTTCTTGTCCCAATGACCACTCATTGTGAAGTATCTTCCTTTACTCTGCAACATTTCTATACCATATAGACATAAGGCATCATTACCCAGTATCAGGTAGTCACATAGTCCGTTGAGCAATACTAAAAATTCCACTTGTATCCTCAAGGATCCTTTAGTATGAGGTAGTATTATAGGAGCAGTCTATACTCCAATAGCATTCATGGTAGAGTTGCAAGAGCTGAACCTGGCTTTTTGGAAGGGCAGAAGGTGTTCTTTCCAATTGGGATCCCATTTGTATAAGAATTCAGCACAGACACATGAGCAAAAAGCTCCACTATCCAGTAATAACCTTATAGGTCTGTCTTTATACAATCCTGTTGAATAACAAGTTTGACCAGTGGTATAACTTTTCCCACTCATAGGTTTAACTGTTAATGGTTTGACATCCGTAATATGTCTAGGAATCATGGTAGGATCCCATTGTTGGGGAAAGCTAGAATCGCCATGGATGCTATTGATTTCTACAGAAGTGCCTATATCTCCTTCTATAACATTAACAGGGTTGTTCAGGATCAATTCAAATTCAGAAAGAGATCCTTCAGTATCAGCTATATCTTCATAGTTCTGATTCCCTTCAACCTCCTGCTCTCCTTCCAAGACTGCTATCTTTCTTTTTGGTAATGGGCAGTCTTGTCTCATGTTCCCAGTCTTGTTACAATTCCAAAAAGTTTCAGGCATCCTCTCTTTATCCCTATTCTCATTAGGTTTCTTATTATCAGAGGTATTCATCAGACAATGTTTTTCTATGGTTTTGTTTATGTTGTAGTTCTCTTTGGGCCTAGAAGGGGCTTTCTTTTGTAACCCATTCATGTCTATTAGTTATTCTAGCACATTGATTAGAGTTGGAAAGTCAGCATCCATACTCATCTACATCTTACACTATGGTTAAGATTGCCAGGACACAGGTTGAGGAGTTTTTCATTTAATTCCTCTTTATCAGCATCTGGATAGAAGCAATCCAACCTTTTCTTCTGTTCCAAGCACCATTTGTGAGGTTTATCCTTGGAAGGGTCAAATGAGGAATTTTCAAAATTTTTCATCATTTTTCTTTTCCACATTCTAGAACCAAATTGTTCTTTAATCAGAAGTTGCCAAGAATTCCACGGCAAGGATCCTACTTCTTCTCTTTTAATGATAAAACAGTCCAAGGCTCCTCCTTCAAATAGTCTGGGCAGCCTTACTACAGCTATAGCTTCTGGTAGGTCATAAGGGTTAATAGTGTAGTAAATAAATTTAATAAAATTTATATGATTGTATTCTCCTTCACCAGAGAACTTGGGCCATTCAGAAATAAGGGGTAACAGTTTGAGGGCTTGCTCCATCTCATGGGTAGGACTAGGCCTAAAGGTGTCACTCCTATGCATTCCCAATAAGGGTGATGCATAAGGAGTAGTGGTTTGTCTGGGAGGTTTTGGTTCCTCTGTGGTACTCCCCAATGGGTTGGTCAGACGGACTTTCAAGTCTCTAAGATCATTTTTGATCAGATTAAGTTGCAGGTCCACTTTGTTATTAAGCACATCCAGTTTTTCACTAAGGGATAGAATGAAGCTGTTAGTAGTGGTTACCAATTCTTGTTTTAAGGGTTGGAAAGACATAATAAAATCTTCTTGAATTCCTGATAACATATTCTCAATTTTTTGAGTCTGTCTGATCCTACCTTGATTAATTGTCTCCAATAAATGTTCTGTGTGTTCTTTGATTTCTTCCATTTGTACCATCTTTCTTTGGTTCTTAATCAATTTGGCTACTACTGAGGTTAATTTATCCATTTGGGTATAAACACCGTCCAAATTTTCACAAACAATTTTGAAATTATGACGCATATCATTAGGAAAGGAAGTAATTGCATCAGAGGTTTGTTTGGGCTCAGAATTAGAAGCTCATTGTTGTAAACCTTTTTCAATTTTTGAGCTAGGGATATTATCTGATCCCAATCTTTTTTTACCTTTGGCTTTGGATGGGAAGAGGATCTCTTCTTTCTTTATCCTTTGCCTTTCAGTTGGGCTAATTGATCCCAAGGATTCCATTTTTCTACGTAGGATTCTACCTCTTTCCTGGGAATCATTTTCTGAAGAGCTTTCTGGGTAGCTTTTGCGTGGGAGATTATCTTTTTCATAGACACCATGTCCTCCTTGGCTTGGGCTTCTTTGAACTCTTCCCAATATTTCATGTGCTCTTTGACTAATTCTTTGATCCTGGATTCCTTGGCCAGATTCTGCTGGGGTGGATTCAGGGAATATTCTTGTAAAGGAGGGTGGCTTCATTCTACTACCTTCTCCCCATCTAGGTTGGGAGAGGGAAGAAGTAATTGGTGCTGCTCCTTGTCCATCAACATTTGATTCACAGGTTCCAGTCCCTTCATTGTTGTCCTTATTGGTGGTCTCACGGTTACTGGGAGCTGATGGCAAAGATCCATGGGAGGGAATTCTCCCTGAGGATCTTGTGTTACATCTTTTCATTTTTGAATAAACTTTTTATAAGTATTTTACAGAAAAAATCTGTGAAAATAAGTTTTATTAAAAACTCACTTAAGTTGATGTTCAAAGGTACCAAGAATTTACTGGGATTAAATTGATCCTTAGTAGGTAATCCTACGGGGTCTTGGGGTGTTTCAATGAGTTCTTCACTTGCCCCATCAATATTTTCAGAGAGTCCAGAGATATCTGGGATTTCTTGATCCAATAAATCTATTTCAGTGGTGGTGGTTTCTGGTACAGGAGAGTTCACTGATGTAAAAAAAAAAGTTTATTTTATTGGTCAATAAAATATATTAATATTATTTTTAAAAAATAATATGGTAATACAAGTTGTATACCTACTTTTATATTTCAAAAATTAATTTATACGGTATTTCTTCCAAGCTTTATGTGTCCTTAATAGGGCCAGAAAGTTGATACTCCTCTCAAGATCTTCATGTTCAAGGAGTTTATCTAAGTGTTTACATGCAGAAGAGATATTAAGTTGCTCAGCTTGATTTAAAGCTTTCCAACCAGTAGGTCTATAATTTTTAATATATTGTTCTTTTCTTATCTTGAAAAAATTTAAATAATAGAGTATTAATTCTGCATTTTTTTTTAAATCCACTGCAAAAGAATTTAATGATAAATCACAGTTATAAAGTCAGATAAATTTATCTTTGATTTATTTTTACATGAAATGTCTGGTCCAAGGTATTAAATATAAAAATGGAATATTTACCGGCCAGACCCACAATTGTGAGCCTCCTGGATGCCAATAACCTTGCTATGCTTTAGCTACCAGAGGTGATAGAATAAATAATAAATATATTATTTAATAAATGCAGCAAAAATCCATAAAATATTTGAATTAAGCTTATTGCAAGGTTAATTGGTTTGGTTATAGTGTATTGTTATAAATCAATATGAAAAAATTGATTATTAAATATTTTTATAGAGGGGCCACAATTATATTGGGGATCTTTAACACCTCTCTTCTTGTATTTCAGCATGAAAAAATGTAGTCCTGGTTATTTTGGGATCTTTAGTTTAAAGGATATTTTGCCCAAAGATAATATGTATATAAAATACATGGTGGAGTGGCAGGATCTTGTAACCAAGCTGCCACGACAGAGAAAGGATAATCAAACTCAATGGTGTATTATTAAATCCTTTGGGTATCTTTTTGGGACGTGCACTGATGGGTTAAAACTGTATACTTGGGTTATAAGGTTGTTCAGCAGTTTTAATTTATAAAAAAAGGTTGAGGATGGATATCATTGATCAGACTAAGCCATAAATCACTAACCTATCTCTTATAAGTACTTGATTACCTTGGCACGGTCTCTGGATATAAATATAACTGGGTCTCTGCCCATCAATATTGTCAAAAGAGCTCTTTATTTATAGCTTTTGGAGTCCCAATATTATCCTTCTGAGGGGTACAGGGGCTCAAAGGGACAGACACTGAGGCTAGCAGGGTAACCAGTGTTAGCCTACCACGTGGTCTTGGTGCTATAGCACGGGTATCATCTAATTCCTCAGGGTATGGGAATTATTCTACTTTATAATAGATATTAGGACGTGTGAATAACACTAATCAGTCCCATTTATGTATTATTTAATTAATTATGCTTAGTAAATGTTCCTAGTAATTTAATAATTATTTAAATAGAAATTTCTACGGACATCCTGATGTCAGGTGAGTTCTCATTATGTATTAAATAACTGGAGTAAAGTCATGATATTGATTTTAATCCTTATTTTTGAGTTCCAGTTTATTTACTAAAATAATTACTTAAAAATACAATTCATGGGAATTCATGTAATATTTTTACATCATTAGTTTTCTTAGTATTTCACGAAAATATCAATGTCTAGAAATACTCATAAAAGTATATTCAGTTATTTTAATATATTTTTAGAAGTTGTCATTGTCTTATTTTCGACATTCTTGGTACTTTGAATTATATTTAATAAAAAATACATATAAGGGTTATTTAAGTATTTTTATATAGTATTATGTACTTTAGACTATCTAGTATCCCTGGGAACATTTATTACATATGTAGAATGTTCCCGTGTGGGTTGTAGCATTCTTACGCAGTACCTAAGCCTCTCAGGCCGCCTGTCACTCTGTAAACCCGTAGTCCCACGGCTGCGTACTTGTCAGAGGCCCAGGGCTGCGTACACAACCTTGGCGGGGTGACAGGGCTGTATCTCAGCCGCGCACGGGTGCATTGGCTGCTGCGGCTGCGTGCAGGAATTGTGACAAAACGCATTTCTGTAAGTAACTCCTAAAATATACACAACACCTCAATTCTGACTGAATTTTAGCGTGTGAAATATTTAATTGACCAAAAGCTCAATAGTGGAGCTGTGGTTTTTTGGTCTTTCTTTCCTTAATTATTTAAAAATATAAGGAGTTGGATTTCAAGGGTGGGGTCAGTGAGTGACCCTACCCAATTTTGGGTGGAGAATCCATATCTGTAATCATATTTGTGGTTTTTTTTACTCCTTTTCAGTTTAATTATATTATTATCATTTTCATGTAATTTTTGTTACTTTTGCAGCTTGCTTTGCAATAGTAGCAAGCTGACAGTAGTCCTGTGGAAGTCCACACGTGGCGGACCGGGCTGGGTGGGCCGCACAACTCCGTGAACCGTTGGGGTTTCACACAGCGCCAATTGGAAGGTGTAGCGTGCCACACAGCCCCTTTTAAACTGTGTGCACCGCTCAATAAGCCCTGAATTTAACATTACCCATAAAAAAATATAAAAAATAATATGTTTTGATTATTTTTTATTTTTAAAAATTTTTTATACAACTTTTAACATACTTATAGTTAAATTCAATGGTATCAATGCTTGGTTGGGTTCAAGACCGTCCTTGGGGGGTATTCCACCTGGGTCTGAGTGATTTTCAATCATATCCTGGGATAAATCCAAGGGCAAATCCAATTGTACACTTTCTGGGAAATCCTCAAGAAGGTCCTGGTCAATGAGGTCACCAGGTAAAAAGTCCACTAATTTTGATAAAAAAAATTAAAAAATATAAGTTTTATATTTTTTTGTAATTTTCCATAATTTTTTTAATATTTTTAAAAAGAAAATAATTTTGATTCTCACTCTTGTGATTTTTCTTTCTATTTTTAACTTCCTTTTCATGTCTTTTATGGATAGAATTTTTTTTGATAAATATTCCACTCCTGGTGTTGCCTTAATAAAGAGTTCAAATTGATTACTCTTTCAAGCTCAAGTTCTTTGTTCTTTAAAACTTGTTTTTAAAAGTAAAGCAAACTTTCCTGTTGTTCCTCAAGATTTATAATAATACGCATAAAGTCACAGTTTTTTTCTTCTTTTTTCTGTTTAAGAAGGTCCAAATATAAATTGATGAATTGCCTGTTGGTCTTGAGATCCACTGGAAGAATAACATAATCAAAAAGTTAGGTTATAAGTATTTTTAATTATTTATTAATAAAAGTAATTGGCCTAGTCCAAGGAATAAATAGTTAATAAATAAAAATCAATTATTTAGGGCTATTCCCCAGCCATACCCCAAGTTTTCATCTCTCATACCAGGAACCTTGCAGTCCTTTAGCTATGGAGGGTGATAAAAATGATGGAATAATAATATTCCAAAAATAAACACTTGAAGGGCTCAAATGATAAATACTTCAAGATCTGGTGCAAGTTTTAATTCATTTGGTTAAAAGGGTTTTCAATATGTTATTAAAAGAGGGGCAACAGTATTATAAAACTGGGGATCTTTAAAGACAGAAAACCTCTCCTGAAGGGGCCTCCTTAGGCAGTTTAAGAACCTTGGAATGAATAATGGGTGCCTTATTAGGACTTATCCACTAGTAAGAACGTGCAAAACAGCAAAATGACCAAGGCAGAAAGGTCAATTTTTACTCTGACCAATAATTCTACAGAAAGCCTTAAAATATTCAGGTAAAGGGTTTCAGAGAAGTTGGGGTTGATTGCTTGACTATACTTTAATGAATCAGGTTGATTATTTTTTATAAATAATGATAATACTGCAGAATAATTCATAAATAACTTGCTTGTCTCTTTATAAGCACTTTATCAACAATTAAATTGTTTCTTATTTATAATAATGAATTCCCGGTAAAACTGATGATTAATAATGGATCCAAAGAGGTATGTATAAATACCTTTTGAGGTAATAATAAGCTTCCCCAGGAACATAGAGAGGGTTTTGCTCATTGGCTGAGCATGTTAGGCCAGTCAGGGAAATTGCAGCACGTCTACTTGGTGCTTTCAATTAGCTGTCCTCAAATCTGCTGGATTTATGTACTATTTTAGCCACTTTAATGGTTTATTTCTGATCATTCTTCCCTGATCCAATATTTTTACAATTAATATTGGTTTAAAGTAGACAGATGTGGGTATCCATTCATTTTTAATCATCTGCTGAGCATTTAGGTAATTTTCAATAATTTTTATGGCCACGCCTTGTAGTGTTTTGTGTTCTTCAAAGTTGGGATCAGTTGATTTTGTGGTGACCTTCAATATTTGAATTATTTCTTCAAATAATTTAAAATTAATTGAAGCATATTTTTATTTAAGTTTTAATGTTTTTAGACCATTTAAAATGCATATGTCACATTATTACATATTCTAGGTAAGACCTGATATGTTTCAGCTTGTGTGAGCGGTACCTTCTGTCATATTTCTCACAACTGATCCTGACATAGGGATCAGTCCATTCAGATGCGCGCAGGGTAGGATCAGCTGCGTGCCTGGAATAATTTGCTGCGCGCGGGACTTATGTACGCGGGAATGTGAGGCTAAAGGTACGTAGGAGTTGTTTAGGGACGCAGGAATTCGTGCAGGAATTGTGACATAACAGATTTCCATGTGTAACTCCTAAAATGTACACAACCCCTCAATTCTGACTGAATTTTAGATGTGAAACCTATATGTGAAAATATAAGTAAAATATTAAATTGTCAAAGAGGTGCCATATAGGTGCTTTGGCCTTTTAGTAAATTCTTATTTAATTATTTAAAATATGAAGGAGTTATATTTCAAGGGTGGGGTCAGTGAGTGACCCTACCTTATGGGAATCAATTTCTGCAATAATATTTCTGGATTTCTGACTCCTTTAGTTTTTTATTTTCATTTTTTATTTCTTTTACCTTGAAATGGTTCTCTGTGCACATTAGCAAGCTGACAGTGGCAGGTTTGGTCAAAAAAGTCTGGTTTCTAATGGGTGTTTTGCTAAATTTGATACTCCCTCATACATACAAACTTTATCAGTTAAAAAGGCTATAATAATTAGAATAAAATTTCATTTGTAATTGAATTTTTCAACAATTAACCATTTTCTTTTAATTAAAGATATTTTGAATCACCAATGACAAGAAATAAATATCAGCTAAACTCAATTGTAGGATACAAGCATCTTACAATTTATTTGATTTTTTGGAGTAATAGAATGAACATTGTGCAAAATAATAACTGCACTGATATTAACTATTAAATTTTTTTTTATTTTCTTGAAAAATGAATCATACTATGAAGAAATTTGTTTTAGGGAGTCCTGCATCTTTTCCCACAAAGGAAGTTTCTACTTGCTTTCCAAGGACTTTCATGAAATTTGTTTGAATATGTCCCAAAGAAACTCAATCAATGCAATTTCAGAAAAAAAGCATGATATTATGATAGGCAAGGCTCGATATGGTAGGTGAATTCAGTTTTTAAGTTGCAGGGCTTTTTTCCTTCAATGGATGAAAAGATTTTAAATATGATTGTAAACTCCTACATAACCAAAATCTGACAACAGCATTGTAGCCAGAACTATTTAATATTAAAATTAAAAAAAATTATAAAGATCCCCTGTTCATTTTCAGAACTTCCCTCAGATGATAGACAAGCATTTATGCAGAATTTTTCTATCATTATCTTGAAAACCAGTGACCTTGCTTGGACTTTAAGCCAACACACTGTTTTGCTTGAAATTGAAATCAGCTACTACGTGTAAAATATTTCACATTTCATGATCATTCAGTTTTTATTCATCCAAAAGAAAAATTCTTGAATTAAATGAGATAAGTATCCATAGATCAGACTAAGTATGAAAACAAGAATATTCCACCAAGAAAAATAAAAGAAGTAATTTCCTAAAAGTAAAAATTATTAACTAGGAAGAAGAAGTGGAAGTAAGTGGTTCCACAGAAGCTTCAATTAAAGAAGCAGAAGTGGTTTTTCAAAAGCCCAGATTGTATTAAATTGGATACCCATATCATAATCAGCTACAAGAACAATATCTCCAGAAGGACCTGAGCCAACTTCTCATAAAAAAAATCTTCTGGTGAAGATTCTGATTAAATCCCTCCACCTTATTGGCTTGTCTTTACTAAAACCCATATCATTCAGGGCTGTGAGAATTTATACACTTTTTTTACCAAATCAGCCCAACAGTCACTTTGGAGGCAAGCCAGCCTTTAACTGAGAATCAAGAACAAGACTACAAAACTCAAGGAGCATTCCAGACTTCCACTTGGGCATGACTCTGCAATTTTCGGGAGAAATGCATATGGCAGCAGGACCAAAAACCAACATGTGCAAAACACAGGCTAGAGAATTGATGCCCCATTGATTTGTCTTTTTAGCTGAATCCTTGCGCATAAAAGGCAGCTGATTATCCTCCTTTTCATTCATTTTTAATTTCATAAGCCCAGTCACTAGAGAGACAACATATTCAAAAACAGTGTTCAGACCACCTCTTCCAGTATTGAACTCTATTTCCCTGTTTGTAACTAACTTCTTGCTTTGAGAAAATGGTGAATCATTCATTACAATGGCTTGTAGGTTGGCAAATTTGGTTTGAGATTTGATTAAAGCTTCATCTGAGGTCACATTGATCCCTTCCATAGTGTCACACAACCACCTCATGTAATATAGGCAATCTTAGATGATCCTGAGCACAAAGGGAAAAGCTGAGTGTGAGAGACAATGTGAAATAGCAATGCTAACTGAAAAGTGCAAACTTTTGATTTGATGTCTCAAAAATAAAGTTTGAGTGGGGGAAGTTTTCTGATGGTAAGGAACTTAAATCCAAGCCCAATGTGATGACTGGATTTAGCAAATGCAAGAAAATATGAAATTAACTTACTGAGAAGACAATCTTAAGGAAGGCAAAGAAGCCTTTATAAATGAATCCAAAGATGACTAGATACAACCCAATGGATGACCAAATAGAGCTAGAGAGCGGCAAGGCAATTAATGACAGCAACCAAATGGGAAATGAAATAACAGTACAATTTTTTCCAAGGTTGTAGTGTAGGTGCAAGAAAATAGAATCTGAGAGCACAAGGAAATAATGGATGAGAAAGAAAGGAATGAAATTTGAAGAAAATGCAAATATGACAATCTAGTTTATGCAGGGTAAGAGACTGGTCCATTTGTGGACTATACAGTTGATGTGGCTTTCTAGGCTTGATTGTGAACTAGTGTTAGTGCGTGACCAAGAATGGAAGTCCAAGGATTGATGATATCCAGTGTAGAAGGCCAAAGTTCAAATGTATGGTTGACCAGTATTTAGATTTAACTGCAAGATTTCCAAGTAGATACCCAGTTGCCAAGATTGCAATGTTGTTACACAAGCCAGAGGTAGTAATCAGAAGGCACCAATGATATTGTTCTTTATTTTTTGCATGCTTATGGATTGAGGTAGACGGTACTGAGGAAGAAAATGTCAAAGTGGGGAAGGCAATAATCCTTAACCTTGGAGCATGACAGTTTGCCAGGTATAAAGCCACAAGCCCCTGCAAGTGTTCAGATGATTTTCCCATTGATTCCCAAATTTGCTATACCTACTTTATACCCTTTACTTGATACTTGTACTTCATTTCTTTTAAATAAAATTTTAAATTAACTATTTTGTTATCCTCATCTTGTCTTTGAAAAAACTGAATTTGCCAAAAAGAGAGATTTGTCACTAGTACTGCTTCTTTAGGGTCTCCAGGCAAGTGCAAGCAATTCTGTATTTGAAAAGTGGCTTTCACCTTTCCTTTAAATATTGAACCAGTGATAAATACCCCAGTGGTGTCCACAAGTGAAGGAGAAGGTCAAATATCTGCCCCAGGAGTGAATTATCACATCCCGCCAGTGCCAGATATCCAATTCTTAGGAATATGGAACCCAGGTGAGTAATTCTAGAGACTGAATAAATGGGAGAATGCAAAATAATGAAATGTAGCCATTGCTCTTTGTAGTATTTCCAAAATTCCAGAAGTACACAAATAAGATGCCTCCACCACCTCCACCATATTTTGGACCATTGGCTGAGTTCCAAGTAAATAAAATGGATTCCAAGGCATGAAGCAAAGTTGGAGGTAAGGGGCAAATTGCAGCTGTGACCAAGTAGAAAAGGGAAGGAGGAAATGGGACGGGGCAAGAGGACAGAGATGCAGAGAGTGGAGGAAATGGCATGGAGGAAAGAAACAAAACTGAAAAAGAGGAAAGGGTTGAAATAGGACAAGATTCAACAGAAGGAAATGAAACAGAAGGCCCAGGAAAGGGGAACCAATGGAAAGTCATGTTGCAAATTGAGACTGATGAAAGCCGGTTGACTGGCAATGTTGGAGAGGTTTTGTTTCAAGTTCAAAGGTAGCAAGCTTATGAAGAAATCTTGGAAGAAGGTGGAAGGAATTCCCAGCAAAAGAGGGCTCAGACTGAAACGTTAAAGGAAATTTTCAAGAAGAATCTGGTCGGGCAAGTTCTAGTGTTGTGGCAAATGTTGACTCTGATAAACAATGAGGATTTGGACAAATTTAGGTCAATGGTAGCAGAATTGAATGAAAATTGGGAAGAGGTGGAACAGTAAATTAAAGAAAATTTGTAAAATTTTGATGTAATTTTTTTTTGTTTGAAGATAAAGCATTCATTTTGTTTTAAATACGGAGAAGAAATAAATATATAAAATCAATTTTGCAATGAAAAAGAGAAAAATCAACAAAACAAAGAAACTGGAAATGAGGTGGGATGGAAGGGAATGAGAAGTGTGATTGGATTGGTGGGGTGGAATAGGATGGAAATGAGGAATGGGATTGAAAGGGATGGAATTAAACTTTGCAAGTTTTGCAAGGATTGCTTTCATGGCACACAAAGACTTGTGGGATAAATTTGCTTTTTGCAAATAAGGTACGTTTGAAAGATTTTGGAGAGATGACTGATTCAACCCTAAAGGCTGCAATTTTTTTTTTGGAGATTTTGTGGGTTGGGAAAGCACTGCAAACTTTGCAAGCATTAAGCCAAACCTGATCTCCTAATGCAAAGTTTGCTGCTGTAGTGCAAATTTGTTCTGCTTGCTCCTTGTAGTGCTGGTTTTCTGATTTAAGGTTTCTTCAAATTTGCAATTGAAGAAATTGAATTTGATTGAGTTAATTGGTAGAAGGTTGAGAAGGTGCTACTTCAATAGAAGCAAAAGTTGATTTTCTACCATAAAGATCTTGGAAGGAAGAATTTCGGTGAGGGAATGATTGGAGTTGTTGTAGGCCAAATGGGCTATTGGGAGGCATTGCCAGAAGTTATTCTGCTGATAGGCAACATACATTCAAAGGTACTTTTCAAGAATCTGATTAAATCACTTGGTTTTCCCATCCATTTCAGGGTGGTAAGCCGTTGATAAGTTGCAATTGATCTTCAAATGTTGGAATAGCAAGGTCCAGAAGCTAGAGACAAACAAAAATCCACAATCAATAACTATATTATCAGGAAGACAATGTTTCAAAAATACATATTCTATGAATAAATTAGCTAAATCTTGCAAAGAGGCAGTCGGAGTACTGCAAAGAAATAAAGTCATCTTTGAGAATCAATCAACTACTACTGAAATAAAATCATAAACACTAGAAATTGGTAATTGCAAAATTTAATCCATCAACAACAAGTGGAAGGAAAACGTGGGATAGGAAGTGGCTGGAGCAGCCCATACTTACAATGTTTTGAGGACTTGTTACAATTGCAGTCATAGCATGAACTAACATATTCTTTTACTTCCTTGGTCATACCAGGGCAAAATAAGTCTTTTTAAATCAATTGGTATGTTTTATCGTGCCCATGATGAACAGAAAGCGGAGAATTGTGACAAGACTTGAAGATATCTAACTTAATCCAAGGATTATCAGGTTACAATCTTTCTAAACTAAATAACCATCTTCATTAATACTGTAATCACTATCTAATAGATTTGCGCTCTTTCAAAGTTTGATACACTTGGGATTGTCAAGTTGAGCTTGTCAAGGTTTGGAACCAATCTCTCAATGGTGGTTATCATTGAACTGAGTTTGGCAGACTGGTTGGAGAGGATTGTCCTAACATTTTCTGGTTTTTTAATGGCAAAGGTGCTCCCCTCCCCCCTGTTTAAACGTTTTCCCAACGTGATGAAGCATGAGGGACTACCGCTTGTTTCCCAGGGCAAAACTTGATTGTAAAGTTGAACTTGGAGATTTGATTTGTCCAACCTGCCTGTCTGCGTGTAAGGGCTTTTCATCTCATGAAATAATTTAGAGAATTTTGATTGGTTAAGACA
The DNA here is from genome assembly GCA_025617555.3 of Puccinia polysora. Classification (NCBI taxonomy): domain Eukaryota; kingdom Fungi; phylum Basidiomycota; class Pucciniomycetes; order Pucciniales; family Pucciniaceae; genus Puccinia; species Puccinia polysora. The sequence goes on along the minus strand of CM062613.1, from coordinate 34,834,886 downwards.
TCAAAGGTTTCCATAAGAATTAAAAGTTATGAATGCCATTTCTTCAAGAAATAAAGCATTGCAAGATTTTCCTTGTCATGAATCTCTTAGTTAAGACCTTCAGCAAGCAATTTTTAAAACTTAAAGGCTACGTGATGAAAATAAGAGGAAGAGGAAGAGAACTGCAAGATTACTCCTGCAATCACATAGTGGCTTGCGCCTGTTTCTACAATTGTGCAAGCTTGCTTTTTAAAATGAGAAAGTATCAGAGCATTGGTGAAATCTTTCTTTAGAGCTTCAAACTCCAAACCTGCTTTTTCTCTCAAAAAAAATGAGTTTCTTTGTGAAGGAGAAGTTTAGTAAAATTCACAGTTTTCTTGGCGTGATGCTCAATACAAATCATATAAAAATTACTGAAACCAAGGGAAACTTGAAGAGATTTGAATGAAGAATGTGCGGGCAAGTCTAGAATGCACTTAATTTTGTCTGGTTCCATTGCTAGACCTTGCTGAAATACTTTGAAGCCTAGAAACTGAAGAGAATGAGTGTGAAATTTGCACTTAGAGGCTCATTCAAACAGCTTATTCTTCCAAAGTTGCTGCAGCACCTCTTTCACACTTTCAATGTGGTCCAGAAAATGTTTTTAGTAGAAAAGTATATTTTCAAGATAAACCAAGAGGTATTTCTCTACAAGGTCAGAAAAAATGTTATTTACAAAATTTTTAAAAGTGGAAGGAGGGTCGCAGAGACCAAAAGGCATGAGGGTATACTCATAACTGCCAAAATGTGTTATCATTGTGGTAAAGTGCTCATGAAATTTTGCAATGAAAATAATGTTATAGGCGCCTCAAAGTTCTAAATTCAAGAAATAAGCGGCTCCATGGAAGAGAGTGAGGAGTTGCAACATAGGCTGTAATGGATAGGCATTCTTCTGGGTTACCTGATTCAGTTTTCTGTATTCTATGCAAAGGAAAAGGCCACTGTCTTTATTTGGAAAAAATAGGACAGGAGAGCCAATATTCAAATTTCTTGGTCAAATACATCCATTTGATAAATTTTTGGAAATTTATTCTTGAAGCATGTTTTATCCTTTCTTCAAGAGTGAGTAGACTGGTCTGGGTGCCAGAGGTGGGCCAGTAATTTTGATCCTGTGATCATAAGAATGGGAAGGAAGAAGTTTTTATGCTTTTACATCAGAGAAGAAATCATCAAAATCATGATAAACCAAAGGTAATGACTCTTGAATGATTTCTAGATATTCAATCTCATCATTTTTGAGCGCCAGATTTTAAGTGCTTGCACAATGCAAGAGGATTAGGGAGCTCAAAATAAACCATTTTGTTGGTTTCTGTTTCTCTTTTAAGAAACACAGAAAGGGTAAGTCAGAAAAATAAGCAATCAATCCTAAATCTGAAGAGTTAATTTGGAAACAAAGGTCAGGATATTGCAAATCTCCTGGCAGAAAATTGACATCCAACTCAATGACAGTGTCACGGTGGCTGCTTAATTCCTATTTAACAGAAAGGTTAGTGTCCTGGGTGTTAAAATACGTACGCACTTACGCGGGTGCTACGTATAAGTGTAATCCAAATGGGATGCACAAATGGGCCTCTGAGGCCCATTGGACACACACACGGACCATACGGGCCCATGTGGATGTTACAGAGTTGGGGAAACTGGCCTCAAAACGCGTGAAACAGACCCATTGGTACACGGGCCCTAACGGGCCCGATGGGGTATATGGGCAAATACGGCCAGATGGGCTTGTATGGGCATAATTGGGCCCAAGGTTTATTTTGGACATACTTGGCCAGACGGGCTGGCCCGCAAAAGTAGTCTTTTCTCACAATTCGGGCTTGGGGCGGCCCATTAGGGTTGCCGCCCGTGTCGCGGCCCGCTCGGGGCCGCTGCTCGCGTCGCGGCCCGTTCGGGGCCGCCTGTGTTCCTCGGCACGGCCCACGCGGGGCCCGACGGCCCGCGCGGGGCTGTTGCGCGGCCGAGGGATCCCGCGCGGTGCGATGCCGCGCGGGCCCGGCTGGTTGCGACCGGCGACCAGCGCCGCGGAGCCGGGGCTCGCGGCCCGGCTCGCTCCCCCTCCCCTCGCTCGCCGTCGCGAGGGGGAGGGGGCAGGCTGGCTGGGTTGAACCAGCCAGCGACCGACCGCGACAGCGCGGTCGGCCAGGGCAGGGGGGGACCTGACCACCCCCTTGCCCAAGGAGGTGGCGGCGCCGGCCGCAAGGGTAGCGACCGGCAGGTGGGGGGGAATTCATCACCCCCCCACCATCGATTGTTCGAGGCAACCAAGCAGGGCAGGGACGCTCTCCCCCCCCCCTTTACCGAGGGGGAGGAGCGATGGGCCTGGGGGGACCTGATCACCTCCCAGGCCAACGTACTTGATGACGCCCTGGAGGTATCGACCACCAGGGCCCCTGGTGAGGGGATTTGACCGCCCCCACCAGGGATTTGAGAGAAAAAGGGGGGGGGACAACATGTCCGCTGGTCACCCCCCCCCCCCATGTGAGTCTGAGACCGGACCCAGGTGTGCCCTGGGTCCCACCTGGCCCATTTGAGGGGCCAGGGGCTGGCTGCATGAGGCAACCAGCCCGTAAACAAGGCAATAAAGGTCATCATGGCTGGTTTTAAAAGACAACCAGCCAAGGGGATTGAACAGTTAAGGGGCTGGTTCAGCCCCATTGAGGTGGAAACACCAGAAATAACCAGAATAGGCTGGTTGTAAGGGTACAGGGACTGATGCCATGTGGGCTGATTTAGTCCAAACCAAGTAACAAGGCCAGTAGAGCCTGTAGAGCCCTTTTGGGGCGGAAAATTTGCCTTTTGGCTTGTTGTATCATGGGCTCACAAGAGGCCAATCTTTTGTACTTAAGGAGCCCTTCTCCCTGCTGTTTTCCATCCATTCATTCATCATCCAATTGAATTCATCCAACATATTGCCCCATTGTGAGAGCCCCATTAGCCATTATTGACACACAGTGTCCAGCATTTCTTTTGCTTTAAATACTGCTCATTTGCCTAAGCTAATTGCTGGCCATAATTATAACACTGGGGTTTCAAGGCTCAAATTTCAATTACCCCTTCTTGCCATTTTACATCCAAATTCCAGTAAACTAGAAAGTCATGGCCTAAAAGGGTTTTTTCCATTTGAGGGATATCCAAGAAAAATAAATCCCATTTGAAGCTGGGGAAATTGGAAAATGAAAAGGTTCATTTTGCCTTTTGTTAAATCAGATGAGATGGTTTGGTCACATTCCTTACTGAATAGATGGGAAACTTATCTATCTCTCAACATGTGAAAATTTCAGAAGTTGCAAAAGATGAAATTGAGAAGGAACAATTAGTGCTCAAATTGAGTAAATTGAACTTGGATCACCAAGTTAATTGCAAGTGTAATTATTGACATGCTTTAATTGAGATGATGTGTATTTTTTCTTGCAAGTATTAAAAAATCTACAAGCTAATTTTTTTACTGTTTAGCCGCTTTACACAACTTTTGACATCATTTTTTCCTCCACAATACACACATAACCCCTCCTTTTCCCTCCTTTTCTGCCCCTTTTTCCAGAGCATCCTGGTTTCCTTGTCCATTAATTTTGGAGTTTTGGCAACAGCTTTACCCTTTGGGTTGGAGCATCAGGTTGGATTTGGTTTTGAGTTTTCAGGTTCTTCAAATGTTTTGAGTTTTCAGGTTCTTCAAATGTTTCTTAGAAGAGTTGTCTGCCTTTGGAGCCAAGGTTGATGATCTATGGTGGTTTTTCCCAGAGCAGTTCTTTTTGTGATATTGATTATCAAGCTCAATCACCTGGTCAATTAACAGCTGAAGGGAAGTTGTCTTATGCCCCCCAACTGCAAGCTGTTTGATTAGGCGTGCCAGTGAACCGTTTTGGAAGTGAAACAAAAAGTTCTTCCTTGTTCCATTGTATGCAAGACTGCAAGGTTTGGAAATGGGAGATATAAAAGGAAACTCTACTATTCTCTTTCATGAATAGATTATTAAGTTTGCATTTGGTGTTTTGCACTTTGTTGGGGTTGCCAAACAGGGTGAATGGTTGTTACTCAAATTTGTGCCAATTGTGAAGGATACAAGTGGGACTGGTATTGAATAATATTTCAAGATATGGCTTGAATCACTGCAAGGCCCTTCCCCCTAGAAAGGAAGACACATACATGAATTTATGTCTATTGGAAGGGAAGTTGTTGGGATTTTTTGAGAAGATTATTTTTCAGAACTGTAGGTATGATCTAAGCTTATGGTAATTTTCCCCTGTAAAATAATCAGGCTGCTTCATGCCTGGAGAACTTAAACTAGGAACACTTGGAACAGATTGAAAGTCATTTTGATTTAGAGCCTGGATCAACGTCCAGAACAAGGTTGAGGCTTTGGTCTTGGAAGCAATAATTCAAGCCCATGATCTACAAAAACTCAAGTTTTCATTAAAGGAATTTTTGGAGTCTTTTTTTTCTTGGAGTGGATCCACAGGAGCTTCCCTTTGAGGAGCAAGTGGAATTTAAAGAGGTTCAACAAAAGGAGATTTTAAAGAAGGAAAGGGATCTAAAGGTTGTTGAGCACATGAAGCGCTGGTTCTCCCTACCCAAGCAATATCATCATTTTAAGTTATGAGGGAAGGGTTCCGGGTTGAGAGAGTACTTGAAATTTTAAAATAAGAATCTATTATAGGTTTGAAATCTACAATAGAGGATTTAAGTTAGTTAATTTGATTTCACACAACTACCCCACTTAATATAGGACATCTTAGATACGTTTGAGCGCAAAGGGAGAATCTGAGTACAAGGTAAAATGCAAGATAGCAAGGTTAAATGCAAAGTGCAGACTTATGATTTGATGGCTCAACAAACAGTGCAAGTGCATGAAGTTTTCTGATGGTAAGGAACTAAAATCAAAGACCAATGTGATGACTGGATTTAGCAAATGCAATAACCTATGAAATTAACTAACTGAGAAGAAAATCATCAGGAAGGTAACACAACCTTTGAACGGTAATCCAAAGAATACTAGATACAACCCCATGGATGGCCAACTACAGCTAGAGAGCAGTAAGGAAATGAATGAAAGGGAAAGAATGGAAAATGAAATAACAGTACAGTTGTTTCCAAGGTTTTAAGGCAGGTGCAAGACAATAGAATCTGAGCGTACAAGTACTTAATGGATAAGAATGGAAGGAATGACATGAGAAGACAATGCAAATATGAAGATTTAGTTTATGCAGGTATGGGACTAATCCATGTGAGAATTATTGGCCAAAAAGCTTAGTCAAAGAGTAGTATTTAAAGAAAAAGAAATTCTGAGACAATAATGTCTTATGATCAATCCTTAATCTGAGGCATAGGCAATGTAACACTTGTGAATGTGAATGAATTGATGAATGAATGGGTGGAAAAAAGCAGGGAGAAGAACTCCTAAAATGAAAAACATGTTGCTCATGTAAGGACAAGAAAAAGGCAAAAATTCCGCCCCAAATGGGCTCTAAAGGCGCTACAAGCCATGTTACTTGGTTTGGGCTTACTCAGCCCACTTAGCATTAGTTTTGAACCCTTTTTCCCAGCCTGTACCAGTTGAATTTGGTGTTTCCACCCTCATATGGCTGAACCAGCCCAATGCTGTTCAGAACCTAGCTGGTTGTCTATTACAACCAGCCCTGTTACCTGGTTACATCTCTCTTCTAACCGTACTGGCTCTTTCTATACACTCACAGGCCTAATTGCCTCCTGCAACCAGGCCCCTGTTAATCAAAATGGCCAGGGTGGACCCAGAATCACTCTAGGTCCGGCCAAGAACTCATGAGGGGGGGGTTAAACGTAGGCATGCGCCCCCCCCTCCTTTGCTCAAATCCCCTGGGAAGTTGATCAAATCCCCCTCCAGGGGCCCTGGGGGTTGATACCAGCAGGGATCATCACACTGAAGGTGGGCTGGATGGTGGTCAGGCCCACCCAGCCCCATTGGTTTCCTCCGCCTTGGTAACAGGGGGGAGATGGCCCTATTGATCTTGAGGTGGGGGGGGGAGATCAAGTCCCCTCCCTGGCTGGCTGTTCTGGTCAAGGAGGGGCCAGAAATCCTCCCTCCCCCTTGCAACCAAGCAGGGGAGGGGGGGATGCAGGGGCTTCAAGCCCCTGCAGCCTTGACCAGCTGGGTGGCGCAACTGGGGCCACGGCCCCACCCACAGCGGGTGGGGGGACTCCAAGCAGAGTCCCTTGCCCTCTACAAAGGCCCCGCACAGGCCGTTGGGCCCCAGGTGAGAAAAAAGCAGCCCCAAGCAGGCTGCAACATGGGTGGCGGCCCCAATGGGACGCCAAGGCCCAAAGACCCCAAAAAACATACTTTGGTGCGCCAGCCCATCTAGCCAAGTATGTCCATAATAATCCTTGGGATCATAAATGCCCAGATAAGCCCATCTGGCTAAGGTGGCCTGTCAAGGCCCATGTCCCAATTGACGTGGAAAACATGTTTTGGCACCCAAATGCCCAAAACCAATAACATCCACATAGGCCCAAGTGATATCCAATAAGCCGTGGAGGCACATTTTTGAATCCAATTTGGATTACACACTAATATTCACATTACCTGAGTGCATCTTTATTTTAAAACACCACCTTAATCCAAAAGGGATGCAATTTGCATACTAGACATAAAACCTTGATGTTTTCTCCTATCTAACGCCTTAGTCAAGATATCTGCAATCATTGCTCCAGTGGGCATGTACCCTAAAACTATCTCTTTGCAATTTATGGCATCACATATATAGTTATAATGACATTCAATATTTTTTGTTCTTGAATGGAGAACTTTTTTCTCTGGCAAAGCAATGTCACTCTGATTATCAGAATACAAAAATGCAAACTCTTGTGGTTTCTGTGTATCCTTTAAGAAGTTTCTCAACCATTTTGCTTCCTGTGAAGCTGACAGGTATACTCTGTACTCTGCTTCTGTTAAAGAAAGACTTATTTCTGACACCTTTTTTGACGTCCATGAAACTATATTCTTCCCTAAGAAGAATACAAAACCACTTTCTGATTCCCTAGTGTTACCATCTGCCCAACTTGTGTCACAATAACCAACCAATTCAAATTTTTCTGACTTTGAAAACCTCAGTCCCCAACTGACTGTTCCTTTAAGATACCTCAGAACTCTCTTAAACACTGACCAATGCCTCATGCTATGTCTCTCTAAGTTTTGCAACAAGACACCAATTGCAAATTGAATATCTGGCCTTGTATGCTGTCCCAAATAATGTAATAATCCAATACCTGACCTATATTCTTTCCCAAATTGAACAAACTCTAGATGCTTGTCATCTGTAGAATTTTCTAACCAAATGTTAGACTGCATTGGAGCACCAATCCATTTTGCATCCTCTAAGCCATACTGCATGAGTAGAGCTGACACTTAGATGAGAGTGATGAATCAAGAAGTGATAAAATGATGAAAAAATGTGATGAAAACAGTTATGAAGGGATCAAGAAATGAAGTTATGAAGAAATGAAGTGATGAAGCAATGAAGTGATGAAGCAATGAGAGTTAGGATGTGATGAAAGGAGTGATGAAGTTTTGAAGGGATGAAGTGATGAAGCAATGAGAGGATGGATGTGATGAAATTGATCAAGTGGTTAGAGTGATGGAGCAAGGTGAGAGTGATGAAGTGATGAAGGAATGTGAGTGATGAAGCAAAGAGGAAAGAAAGAGATGAGAGTGATGAAGTGATGAGAGAAATGAAAATCAAATTTTTACAACAAGGTTGGAGGTATTTTTTTGGGATGAGGTTGGAGTTTGAAACCAGGGGTGATGATTTAGAATGTCACTTTGTTGAGCCAGTGAAAGCCTTTATATACTTTAATTGAAAAAAATCAACTTATTTCAGGTTAAATTTGACACTTCTGATCTGAAATAAGTGGGGTTTTTTTGATTTTTAATGACAGTTTTGAAGTGGCGGATTTGGTTCGAAACCCGCAATTAAAAAATGCCAGGTGTGCTTAACTTTAATACATCCTATTTTGTATGGAAAATCTTTTTTCAAAGTTTTTTATAATCCCCTTTTTCCAAAATCTTTCCATCATCTCAAATTTTATTCCAATTTGAATTATTTTTTTTTGAAAAAAACCTATGTTGAGTGAATATTTACCAGAACCAAATGTTTAAGGAAGAAAAATCAAAAAATTGATCAAAAAAATTGGTATTAGATGAGTTCCATGACTGGATTATTGTGTTAAAGAAATTTCATAATGTCTTTGTGCAATTAGCAGGCTATGCCTATATGAAATTTAAGTAATTTTAGATTTACTGCAGAATAAATCTGAATAAATGTGAAATATTTACAATAAAAATAATGAAAAAGAAATCCTTTAAGATAGAAATATTAAGTTTGAAAATTGTGTTCTCACTAACAATCATGCAATATTTTTTGTTCAAGTTGAAATTGTGAAAAAAAAACTATACAAAATAAAAATTTTGTAAAATTTCAACATTTTGATAATGATTGCTATTTTTGGTTATTTTTATGAATCAGAGGCTTGGAGTGAGCTTTCTAGCAGAGGAGGGACAGCTGACAATGAACGTAGGAAGGGCGCGACAAGCCACACACCTGATGAGGTGGGTGGAAAAGTGAGAGGAGGAAACACGAGGAAAGTTGATGGAGTCAGACAGCACAGAAGAATGAATGAAAGAAGGCAAGAGACAAGAAGATTGACCTATGGATCAGAGGCTCGGAGTGAGCTTGCTAGCAGAGGAGGGACAGCTGACAATGAAGGGAGGAAGGGCGCAACAAGCCACACACCTGATGAGGTGGGTGGAGGAGTGAGAGGAGGAAACAAAAGGAAAGTTGATGGAGAAAGGAAAATACAACGGGGAGTTTTGGGATCACTAAGTACATCAATGCTGAAACCTAACCCAAGTATATTCCACCTTTCCAGTGTTCTGCCGCGGTCAAGTCCTCCCTATTTGCAAGGCACGATTTATTCCTCACACCCCCCCTTGCTGTCTAGACTCTGACCCGGGTGGTGAGTTGAAATACTTCCTTCAGTTGCCTGTTTTGTTTGGGGCTTACAGGCTTGGTGAAGCCGTCCGCGTTATTTTTGTCAGTGGGTACGTACTGGATGTTGAAGTTCCTGTTGAGGACCGCTTCCCGTAGCCAGTTTAGGCGGACGTCCACATGTTGGGTTTGATGTTGGAATAGGGGGTTCTTGATCCAGGCTATTGCGCCATGGTTGTTGCAATGCAAGATGGCGGTCTGCAGTGGTGACATACACAATGGTCCCAGACTCTGGACAAGGTTGGTGGCCCACAACAAGTCTTGACCAGTCTTGGAGCTGGCTCTAATCTTGGCCTTGCAGACAGACAGAGCTACAACCAGTTGCTTTGATGTGCGCAAGCTGACCAGTCCATTGAGGTACACGCAGCTCTTGGAGAATGATTACCGCCCTGGGTAGTTGGCGTAGTCAGAGTTGGAGTAGCCCACTAGGCGATTTTTGGCGGAGGGAATCTTACCTAGGGTGAGCCCTAGGTCTGAGGTGGACTTGAGGTAGCGCAAGACGTGTTTGAATTTCTCTTCATGCGCTTTGGTGGGGTTGATAAGTAATTGAGAGAGATGGCTACTGGTAAAGGAAAGGTCAGGGCAAGTGCACTGCACAAGATAGCCCAGGAGCCCTACAGCTTTTCTGAAGTTGAACCTGTCAGTGATTGGGCCGGAGTCAGGGGCTGGAGAACGGGCACTGGGGGGAAGTGGGGCGTTGACAGGGCCGCAGTCTCTCATTCCAAATTTTTCCAGCATTTTGTTGATGTACAATTGGTGGTGTAGGGAGATCAGGCGGTTTTTTTGGTCCCGGATGATTCTCATACCCAGGAAAAAATTGCATTTGCCAAGGTCCTCCATCTCGAAACGCTTATTGATTGCTTCCTTGAGGAATAATATGTTGCAGCCGCCAATGACCATGTTGTTGACGTGGATGAATAAAAAACAGGGACGCTGAGGGTCATTATGAAGGAAGAGGCATGGATTGGAGGGCAATGGTGAAAAATTGATGGAGTGGAAGAGCTCCAAGAGGGTTTTGTACCAGCACCTGGGGCTTTGTTTCAGGCCGTACAGCAAACGCTCCAGTTTGAGGCCTTCCCCTGTATTCAAGGCAAGGTTGTTTCCCATGGAAGGCTTGATGAAGAGGGCCTCAGTGGGCTCACCATTTAAGAAGGCACAACAAACGTTGTGGAAAGAATAAGGGTTATCCCCCTATAATTGTCCCAAGGTTTGGAATTTAACAGTGCCCTGCGTTTGAAAGGAGATGGGGATGCCCAAATTTGCACTCAAATGAGAGATAGAAATAAGGAGGTAAAGAGATAAAGAAAAGTAGAGAGAGAGTGAAATTACCAATCCTTGAATCCTAAGAACTTTCCACCTGGATGTGTATCCGGTATGGGTTCCTTTAATCTCTTGGTGAGATGATTGATCCAATCCAGTGATGTGATGGTATCCTTCTATTCCATGCCTCCATCCCCTCCAACCCAGAGTTGAGAGTGAGGATAAGTTCTCCCTCTCAACCCTAACCTAAGCACACGCGCAAATAACAGTATGACAACGAAAACAGATAACAATCCCAAGACAGAAACCCTAGCCTCCTCTCCACACCTCTGTACCAAACTCCCCCCCCCCAACGTCCGTACGCTGTTCCGTCCATCCGTTTCGTCCTTCTCATGACGCGGTCCTTGCACCGCGCCCTACTCAGAGCCCCCTGCGCCTGTCCATATCCGTTTGTCCGCGCCCGTTGTGGGTGTCTGGTAATATCGGGCATGATCCGCGCGCTTGCGCGCGCGCTCCATCCATTCCTTTATAGCCCCCGGATTGCTTCGCCCCTACGTATCTGAACCGGCGCACCCGCAAACCTAGTTGAGAGAACTACCTTCCAAATCCAATCTCTGGGGCGGATCGCCGCCCATGCCGCATTCAATGCTGAGCCTGACCCGTCCACTAGGTGCGGAGCCAAACAGCGGCTTCTGCTGAGCACTCCGCATACCCTAATTCTGAGCCCGCTTGCCTCCAATGCTGAGCGCGCAGCCGCGACGCAGTTCCAAATCTGTGTCTATAAATTGACACCAAAACGTCCATCTGGTGAAGTTCAAAGTCTTGCGTTGCCGCCAGGGCTAGTAGGACCCAGGGAGTGGAGAAGTGGCCTGTGGGGGCAAAGGTCTTGTCGTAGTCCACTCCCTCAACTTGGCAGAAGCCACGTAGGCAGAGCCGGGCCTTATGTTTCACCAGCAGCCCTTTGGCATTAAATTTTTGTTGGAAGACCCAGGTAGTGTCCAGTGGCTTGTGGCCGGGAACCAGGGGGGCAACCCTCCAAAAATTGTGAAACTCAATGTTCCCCAGCTCTGCATCGATAGCCTGTATCCAATCAAGCTGGTCTGGGGAGTTGACAGCATCCTCTTAGGTTTTGGGGCCCTGGGAGGTGCTGGGGATGCCAACAATGACAACAGCCATGGGAAAGGATTGCGGAAGGGTCAATGTTGCAGGAGATATTTTTGGGGGCAATGGAGTAGTGAGGCACATAAGTGTAGTGTTTGGAGTGAGGGAAGGAGTCTGCATCACCGGGGGCTTCAGGTGCAGTATCGCCAAGGGGTTCCGTTTTGCCAACAGGTGTGTAGCTGCCTGGAGACGGCGCTGATAGATCTTTGCCAGAGACGGGCTTGTTGTCCGTTAAGCAGGATAAGTCAAAGGGCCCAGGATGGTTGTTGGAAATCGTGGACTGGAGACGGTAAGGGAAGCAGTCAGGAAAGAATTTGACGTGGTGAGAGATAATAATGGAATCCAAGGAAGGGACCCAGACCTGATAGGACTTGTGTCCTTCCTTGTAGCCATTGAAGATCCCTTTCAGACCACTGGCAGCAAACTTGGAATTGCGCCATTTCTTTTTGTGGTAGACTATTGGGCAACATCCAAACGGTTGCAGGTGGTCAAGAGAGGGAGTTGTGTTGGTCCACATTTCAAAGGGAGTCCTCATCCCTATCAAGGAGTTGGGGGATTGGTATTCAAGGTACACAGCGGTGCAGACCGCATCCCCCCACCAGATGGATGATAGACCGGAGGTCAGGAGAAGTGTTCTGGCCTTCTCAATGGTTTTCCAATTCCCTTGCTTGGCAAATGTGTTTTGCTGCGGGGTGTAGGGGGCGGATCAAAGGTGAACTACTCCTTGCTCCATGAAGAGTTTTCTGAACAAACTGTTGACAAACTCGGTCCCATTGTCCAAGACTAGGGAGACTAGCTTGGATTTGGTTGCTTTCTCAGCTTTTTTGAGGAATTTGAGGAAGTTGGAGAAGGTCTGGGCCTTGGTCTTCATGGGGAAGATGAATCTGAATTTGGAGAATCTGTCAATGATTTTGAGAAAGTATTGATTGCCCCCTTTGGAGATGGGAGTGAGCGGTCCGCAGAGATCCATGTGTATACATTCCAGGGTGGAGTGAACTGGAGGAAAGGAGCCAGAGAAGGGTTGTCTGGTCATCTTAGCTTGGTTGCACTCAGCGCAGGGTATTTCTTTTAGGGAAATGGAGGGATGCGCTGATTTGAGGTACTTGAGGTTGGGGTGCCCGAGGGATCAATGGAGAGTTAAAGGGGAGACCGCAAAGGAGAACTGGGAGCAGGTGGAGAAAACAGGGAGGTCCTGAACAAACCGTCCTTCAAATAAGACATTTTCTGAGCGGCGTACTTGGAATTCATGGTTGGTTGGATTGATGGAGTAGCCAAGTCGGAGGTAGGGGGTTTGCGGAAGCAGGGAATTGAGTAGTGCTGGCACAAAGTAGGCCCTGTTAATAGTGAGGGGACCGCAGCTAGTGTGGAGGATTACCTTCCCATATCCTTTGATCTTTAGGAGTGAGCCGTTGGCTGCAAGCAGATTGGAGGAGATTGGTTCAAACGAGCTGAAGATGGTTTGGTCATTGAAGTAGTGTCCCAAGGCGCCGCTGTCAAAGATGATATAGTTTCCCAGTTGCCTGTCGGAGGTGAAGCCAGCTCTTCCGCTAGCATTTCCAAGGGATTTGAGTTGATTCAGGGCGGCCTTGTGGTAGGCTACAGCCCTTTCAGGGTGGAGCTGGTTGCATACTTCTGGCGAGTGATTGTTTTCAGGGTTGTGAACTCCATTCCTGCAAACCGGTCGGTTTTTGCATCTAGGGTGAGGAGGGGCCAACCAATTGACCTTCATAGCCAAGGGAGTGGCAGCGGTGATTTGATTGGCCACACGCTTCAGTTTCATTTCGAGGTCATAGAGGAAGGAATCCAGAGAGATGGTGTTCTTTTTTGGATTGGATTCTTTCATCTTCTTGAACTCCAGAGACCAAAGTACCTGGAACAAATCGGGCAGCCGCTTGAGAATGAAGAAGACCCACAGCGCCTCCAGGGTTTTTACATCAAACTGTTTGGAGGTTACTTCCACAAGGAGTTTGAAGTCTTCACGGAACAGGTTGATGGAATTCTGAATGTTGTCCTGGAAGGAGATACTGTAGAGTCTGTCCATGATGTTGGCGGCGTTCTCCATGGATTTGGTAGCGTAATGAGCATTGATTGAATCCCACAGAGCCTTGGGCTGATACTTGGTGATGTCGGAGACAAATTGCGTGAAATTTTGATGGTCAAGGTGGAGGCGGATGAAGGTGGTCGCACGCTTCTTTTTAAGCTTCATGTCGGAGTCATCACCGGAGGGATTGTGTTTGGAGAGCACAAGGTTGTCAAGATCTTTGTAGGCTAAGGCAATCAAGACGCAGTTACGCCAGTTGCTGAAGTTGGACCCATCCAGCTTGGCGATGCTGGAGGTTTTCAGGAGGTTGTTGGATTCATTGGACATGGTCGGTTTCTTTAAATGGATGGTGTGCACGTTGGCTCATAACCTATGGATCAGAGGCTCAGAGTGAGCTTGCTAGCAGAGGAGGGACAGCTGAAAATGAAGGGAGGAAGGGCGCGACGAGCCACACACAATGAAGGGAGGAAGGGCGCGACGAGCCACACACCTATGGATCAGAGGCTCGGAGTGAGTTTGCTAGCAGAGGAGGCAAAGCTGACGATGAAGGGAGGAAGGGCGCAACAAGCCACACACCTGATGAGGTGGGTGGAGGAGTGAGAGGAGGAAAAACAACGAAAGTTGATGGAGTCAGACAGCACAGAAGAAGGAATGAAAGAAGGCAAGAGACAAGAAGATTGACCTATGGATCAGAGGCTCGGAGTGAGCTTGCTAGCAGAGGAGGGACAGCTGACGATGAAGGGAGGAAGGGCGCAACAAGCCACAAACCTGATGAGGTGGGTGGAGAAGTGAGAGGAGTAAACGCGAGGAAAGTTGATGGAGAAAGGAAAATACAACGGGGAGTTTTGGGATCACTAAGTACATTGATGCTGAAACCTAACACAAGTATATTCCACCTTTCCAGTGTTCTGCCGCGGTCAAGTCCTTCCTAGTCGCAAGGCAAGATTTACTCCTCACAATTTTTTAAATTGTTCTATTGGTTTTTCAGGTCAATTTTTAGATTATTTAGGTTCAATTTTGGTCATTTTTGTATTGCAATCTATGAACAATGTAAGCAAATCAAAGCAAAATGATGCATATCTGACCTTTGCAAGACTGATTTTTTGTCTTAGCTTTCTGTATGATGATATATGTGTATGCAGTCATTTTCAGAGTTCCAAATTTTTATTTTGGTTTTAAAATTCAGAATTTGAAATTTTGGGAAGTTATTATTTGATTTTTCCTTATCAAAATGATTGAAAAGGATTAATGGGGGATTGTGAATTCCAAAATTAGAATTTGCCCTTTTATATTTTTTTGCTTGTAATTGATTGTCCTTGTTATTAATTTTCCACACTGGTGATTTCCATTCATTTATTTGTGAAATATTAAATCAATCTCCTTAATATCTCATGAATTTGTTTTTTTGAAGGTTTATATTGATTTTACATATTTCAAGAGATATATAGTGTGAGAAAGAGGAGAAAAAACATGTGAGGATATACATCAATTATTTTGTAATTTTGAGTAGGTTGATGATAAATTCATGGCTCAAATGAGCTGTCTACACAATTTATTTGAGCCGTGTGGCACAGCTACAGGGCTTCATTTGAGCCTTTTAGAGCTCCACACGGCTACATTTTGGCCATGTAGAGCTCCACACAGCTTGATTGTGGTCAGGCTGAACTTCATGCGGCCCAGGACTGACGTGTGGTGTCCGCACAACTACATATGAGCTGTGTGGTGCTCTACATGGCTCAAATTCAGTTGTGTAGCCATGTGGCACAACTACATGTCTAGTGGCACAAAAAAAATTAAAAATTAAAAATAAATAAAAATAAAAAACAAAAAAAAACTTAAGAAAACCAACCGGTTTCCTTCCAACTTGACGAGCCCTAAATTCAAAGGGCCAAAAAATCCAACAATTCTTTTGAAAAGCCCTAAAGTAAAAGTGCCAAAAAAATACAATTCCTTTGAACAGCCAAAAAATAAAAGAAGTCTTTTGACCAGCCCTAAAGTAAAAACACCAAAAAAAAAGTTCAACTTGTGTCAAGCTGATCCCATCACAAGCTTAACTACAAGCTTAGCATGTGATGGGATCAGCCCAATACTGGTTGAACTGAATTACCATTAAAATCCCATTCAAAACACTCATCATAATGAAGTTAACTCAAAACACTCAACATAATGATGTTCAAAATGTGTGTCATAACCACAATTCAACTCAATCTCCTCATCCATACTCAGCCCTCAGCCATTCACAGTCCACTAAAATCTACCTTCCACCCCTGGACCCAGATGCTGTAAATCCTGAAGTATCCTCCTGCATGCCCTGAAGCCCTCAGGTAATCTCCCAGGCATACCCACCACCTCTCTATTGCTTGGTGCATCCTCATCTCTCCTTCAACTCTATCTGGCATGGGAAGTACATATGGTAAATCCATAGTACATAACCCTGGCTGGAAAACCCATTATCCAGTTCAGTACAAGCCATATCTTTCTTGGAAGGCCCATTACTCAATCTGTCAAGCTACAAACTCTAGAAAAATTGGCCAACATGTAATTCCATGGGGCATCCCAGCCCAGTGCCAGACATCCCTCCTCAAGGCCTTCTTAGTTCTCACATATACTGGCCTCTCTCCCCTTCCTGGAATAATTCCCCCAAGCAATCATTATACTACTTCTTATTGGTTAGTCCCCCATCCAATGAGTGTAATCTCAGCACAAGAAAGCCAACCAGCCTAACTTACTCATCTCACCTGCCCTTCTTGTGTTACTCTTTCAGGATTCCCTTACAAACATCCTTCAGAGCCTTACTCCTGGATTCTTCTCTTTGTCATTCTACTTAGAATACATACCATCTTCATCTGCAATCTATTCCTTCATCTCTATCCTGAGTTCTGTGAGCATTA
This sequence comes from Puccinia polysora, assembly GCA_025617555.3. Taxonomy (NCBI): domain Eukaryota; kingdom Fungi; phylum Basidiomycota; class Pucciniomycetes; order Pucciniales; family Pucciniaceae; genus Puccinia; species Puccinia polysora. The sequence continues at coordinate 34,818,498 of CM062613.1, read as the reverse complement.
GTGCCCATGCCTCCAGCCCCTTGCATTCCAGGGGCTTTTGTGACATTATACTAATTCCTTCCCCTCAATCTCTACCCATATCTATATCTCAATGGACCTATCACACCCATATACCTCAAATTATTCAATAATACAGATAAAATTACCTACAATATTTTTGTGTGTTTGTGGTACAGAGCCAAACAGTGTGTGGCCTCTGCATTTCCAAAGGATCTCCCTGCGGAATTTATCTAGATCTCTCTCCCCAAATTTGGCCCTTATACAAGCTTTGACAGGAACTTCAAACTTTGATGGTACTTTGAAGGCATTCCAAGGCCCCAATAGGCTTGATCAAACTTTGACTTCAACTTTGACTTTGACTTTAACACTTTGACTTTGACTTTGACTTTGGCACTTTGACTTTGACTTTGACACTTCAAACTTTGACTTTGACTTTGACTTTGACACTTTGACTTTTATTTTAACTTTGACACTTCAACTTTGATGCTTTGAAATTTGAATTCAACTTTGAACTTGACACTTTGACTCCAAAACTTAAATCTTAGACTTTGACTTTGACTTCAACGCTTCAACCTTTGACTACAATGCTTCAAATCTTGACTTTGAAGCACTCTGACAAGCCCTTCCGGGACGTTGTACAACCTCAAAACGTTTGAGGCCATTTCCTTTCTTCCTCTATCTCTTGGTACTTTTCTTGGGTCACTCCCTTATGGCATACTTGGAAACCATACCTCCTCAAGGTGCACAACAATACATCATTACCAGTCCACCTCTTACTAGGGCAGCCCAAGGAAGTGTCTCTACTATGGATGTACAGGACCACAATCAATCTACTCCTCAACCCTGTGGACAAGGGAGGACCTTTTCCAACCTCCCTGCAACAGCTTCCAACACCATGGATACTGGCATACTTCCTCCAGCTCCTCCAAGAGCTTCTTTATCTCCAGCTCCTCCTGTTTTAAGACTGTTTATTAATTGCGTGATTGGTCAATACCCCAAAGCAGGCTTTGGATTGGGCTCCCCCCGGTACAATTCCAGTTTAATCCCTCTCCCTGAGGACAAGCAGGAGGAGGAAGAAAGCATAGACTCAGGCTTTGATTCAAGGATCCTTATCAATCTTAACTCAGCAGTCTCTGTTCCTCAAGAAGGAGCTTATCAAACTTCTGCTTCAAATGCAATCACTTATCCTCCAAGCCAACCTCCTCAGCCTCCAGCTGTGGGCCCTACTCTCCTAGCCTTGCTCAAAAATACAACTTCCACGGTAGCCAAACTCTCTCAACCCCCAACAACTATTACTTCCCACTCTGGAACCTTCAAAGCCCCATCAATGAACCCACCAGAAAAATTTGAAGGCAGTAATCCCACCAAGCTCAGACCCTTTTTACAAGCTTGTGAACTCATCTTTTCAAACAACAAAGGGAACTGCTGTGTGGATCAAAGCAGAGCGCTGCTTGCTGTCTCCTATCTCACTGGGAGCGCAAATTGTTGGATTCAACCCTATGTGGCTCACCTCTCCAATCAAGAGCCTTCATTCCTACTCAACTCCTGCAAACACTTCATGAAACAACTTCATAACCTCTTTGGTGACCATCTGGAAGTATCAAAAGCAGAAAAGAAACTTGTGAATTTGAAGATGAAGGACTCAGGACACCCTTCCACCCATATCACAGAATTTTTATCCCTAATGACTAAAGTTTCTGGATGGGGGGATAGAGCCTTCTACTTCCATTTTTTTCAAAGCCTACCTTCTTGACTTCTGGACCAGTTAGCCGGTTATGATGGTTCTGTAGACACCCTTCAAGATCTTATGGATGTAGTGTTGGATTAAAACACCAGGTACCACAAACAAGTCATGGAAAAATCTTCCCATCCAGGCCACTCTAAACAGCGGAATTCCTCCCAATCCCAAGCCAATTTCTCCCAGTCTGAAAAGGGCAAAGGTAAGGCCAAGAAGAAGAAAAAATCAGCAAAGAAGCAACCTTCCCAAACCAAACCTACCTTGGACCTAGGTCCTGATGGAAATCTCAAGGCTGAATAAAACGCTAGAAGGGAGAAGGAAGAATTATGTATGTATTGTGCAGGGAAGCACAAGACAGACAATTGTAAAAAGAAGCCTGTATCCAAATCTTCCTCCAACACTAATTCTTCCTCTACCTCCAAGCCAAAAGAAAATTAGCTGGTTTTCCTGCTGTACTCCAGGATTATCGCCCTACTGATGTTAGGGTACAAAAGATACAAAAAGACTACTCTGACCAACTTTCTAAAGGCTTATGTTTCATTCTCTTTCACCAGGGCTTGATTTATAGTGTTTTGATTGATTCAGGTGCTACTCAATCTGTAATGGCTAATACTATGGTTCTAAAGTTTTTCTTGCAGCGCACTCCTTTGGTAAAACATATTCCTATTTTCAATTTCAGGCCTAATGAGTCACCCTCTCAACTAATTACCCACAAGGCAACTTTGGTGGTCTCTCTCCCTTCTTTTCCTAGCTTTGAATGGGAATTCCTCCTTGTCAACGCAGCATTTTCAGAAGTTCTCATCCTGGGAATTGACTTCCTTCAACACTGGAATCCTGAAGTAAACTGGCAGATGGGGCTGATCACCGCATGATAACAGAAAACTGACAACCTTTCCTCCAATTTTTTTGAACTCAACATGTCCAACCTACCCTCAACTGGTTCCTCTTCTACTCTGCCTTTGGAACTGCAGTCCATTGCATTCCCCCTCAATTCAGAACCTTTGCATCCTAAACACTCCATTCAATTCCCAGTGAGCTCAAAAATATCCTACCTTTCCTGGATATTCACTGATCCCTTCACTATTCCTCTGGAGGAGGAACCCAGGGATTCATCCTTGCATATCATGCAATTGGTTACTTCTTCTAATATTTCTTTTACTCCCCATAAGAATAATTCAGCTGACTGGTACAAGTTTTAAATTGACAAAGACCCTGAAGAAATAGAAACTGTGTTGGAAAAATTCCCTGCTGATTACCATTCTTTTCTAGATGTTTTCTCCAATTTTAAAGCATATCAACTTCCTCATCACCGCGCTTACAATCACCAAATCAAATTGGAAGGACCTCTCCCTCCAGTTGGGCTCATCTACCTGCTATCTCAAATTGAGAAGGCAACTCTACAAGCCTACATAGCATAGAATGTAGAGAAAGGTTTCATGTTTTCCAGCAATTCAAGCACTGGGGCACCTGTTCTTTTTTTCAAAAAGAAGGATGGGATTTTTTGGTTGTGTTTTGACTACCGCAAGCTTAAACTTTTTACCAGGAAGAACCAATATCCACTTCCTCCAATGAATTTCTTACTGACTGTATTTTCAGGTTCTTCTGTTTTCAACAAAATCAACCTCAGAGGCGCCTACAACCTACTGCTCATCAAGGAAGGAGATGAACACTTAACAGAATTAAGATCTCAGTTTGGAAGCTATGAATACCTGGTCATGCCCTTTGGTCTGACCAATGCCCCAGATTGTTTCCAAAACCTTATCAATGACATCCTTGCTGATCTTCTCACAGTTTATCTGGTGGTTTAACTCAACAATATTCTTATTTTTTCCAAAACCTTACAGGAAGACATCCCTCATCTGTGTGAATTACTGACCAGACTCAGAAAACATAAGTTATATGCAAAGGCCTCCAAATGCAACTTCCATTCACCTTCTGTGGACTACCTTGATCAAGTCCCCTCCCACCTTACCGGTTGCCTTTGTTGTGAATGGCTGGCTGGTCTGGTCAAGGAGGGACCAGCCATCCTCCCTCCTGCTTGCAACCAAGCAAGGGGAGGGAGGGAGGCAGGGGCTTCCGGCCCCCGCAGCTGCAACCCACCCCAGAGGTTGCAACCAGCCAGGTGGCATGAACAGGGCTGCGGCCCCGCACACAGCGGGTGGGGGGAATCCCAGCGGAGTCCTCTTCCCTCTACGAGGGCCCCACACAAGTTTTTGGGCCCCAGGTGAGAAACACGTGGCCCTTAATGGGCCACAACATGGGTGGCGGCCCCAATGGGCCACCAAGGCCCAAAGACACCAAAAAAAATACTTTGGCGTGCCAGCCTGTCTAGCCAAGTATGTCCATAATAATCCTTTGGATCATAAATGCCCAGATAAGCTCATCTGGCTAAGGTGGCCCATCCACCCTGACAGGCCCGCCAAGGCCTGTGTCCCATTTGACTTGGAAAACGTGTTTTGGCACCCAAATGCCCAAAATCAATAACATCCACATAGGCCCACATGGCCCACGTGATTTCCAATGGGCTGTGGAGGCCAATTTTTGCATCCTATTTGGATTACACACTGATATGGAAATTACCTGAGTGCATCCATATTTTAAAAGTCCATTTGCCTACTATACAGTTGATGTAACTTTTGAGGCATGAGTGCAAACTAGTGTTAGTGTTTGAGCAAGAAGGATGAATGATATCCAGGATATAAGTGAAAATTTTGAATGGATGGTTGATGGGTTTATAGAGGTAACTGTGAGATTTTCAAGTATATACTTATTTGCTGAGATTGGAAGGTTGTTATGCAAGCCAGAGTTAGTAAGTGGAAGGCACCATTGATGTTGTGCTTTATTTGTGTCACGCTTATGGACTGAGTTAGATTTTACTGAGCTAAAGGATATTTCAAAGTGTGGAAGACAATAATCCTTAACCTTGGAGCATGAAACATAGATTGGAGCAAATTTTTGTAAATTTTATGGGATACAAAACCTATGAATTCATTCAAGGTGTGCTTCAATTTCATGTATCTATCACATATTGGGTCTCTTGTATATTTCAGGCTTTTGTAAAGTGGATTTGCTTTGTTGGGAGGTGCCTTCCTAGAGTAATTGAGAGAGGTTGTATTGATGAATTCATTTCCAATAAATACATTGTCATTATTTACAAACAAAATCTTTTCTGATAGATAAATCAGTAGGAATCAGTTTATTTTAATAGGATTGGAATAAAAAATTATCAATATTTACCATCTTTACACCATTTCAAGCAAAGATCCAAGGACTCAAGTATTGCGGATATCTCTGGTGGGTTTTTCAAATCCTCCTCCCAAGAAGGTTAAGTTTATTGGATATAAGATACTGTTTACTTCTTATTATTTCTGTATATTTTGAGGGGTTTGAATTTTCCTTCATCTCTTCCCAGAATTGCAATCTCAAGAGGGCTTCCTTAGTGAAGTCAAAAAAAAGCTCTAGGGAACATGAAAAATTAAATGGAATGATTGTCATTTCTTAGGATCAACATTTGACTAACCTGGTGGTCCAGGAGGAGGAAGTAAATTTTGCCCTGCCTTTTGTATTCCTGGTTGATTTTGGGTCCTGGTTTGGCCTTCTGGCTCAGAATTCTGGGTTGATAATGGTGCCTCAATCCTGGGCCTGGAATTTGTTTGTGCCACGTCTCCATGGAGTATTCCAGTATTAGATGCAGTTTTTTTTAGGGGTAATATAGGTGGGGCATTCTGATTCAAAGGGAAAAAAATCCTCCATGAAATTTTGGATAAGGGAAGTGTTAAATTGGCAACCCTAGGCGACTTGTTCACAACCCAAATTTGGCTTTGTGGCATGGTTTGCAACCAATTTTAGTTGTGAATGGCCGCTCCCAACGCATTTCAGTTGTGGATGGATTCTCACAACACATTTTAGCTGTGAACAGTGGCCAACAAACCTGATTTAGGTTGTGAGAAGCTGTTCACAACTCATTTGAAGTGAGCAAAAAAAATAAAATAACATAAAATAAAATAAAAATTTAACAAACAAAACAAAACTACCAAAAGAAATTAAAAGGATGATGATAAATTCAGGGCACAAATAAATCATGTACACCACTCATTTGGGCTGTGTGGCACGCTACACACCTTGATTGTGGTTTTTAGCCACTGTACAACTCAATCCTAGTTCTGGAGATCCCACACAACAGCCCAGGCCATGTGGCACAATACCTAACTACATTCAAGTCGTATGGGCTTGTACATTGCTGGAATGTAGTTGTGTTCCATGCCACATGGCTTCAAGTTTTGTGGTCAAAAAAAAAACAAATAAATAAATAAAAACCCAAAATAAACTAAATAAAAATACAAAAAAAATCAACCAAAATATCAAAAAAATTTGATTTTTTGGTTAAAACAAAACCAAACCAAAAAAAATAAAAAAAAAAGTAAAAACCAAAAAAAACAAATAAAACTTAAGACAACCAAAACACCAAAAATTAAATAAAAATGAAAGAGTCTATGGAGCAGCCCTAAAGTATAAGTGCCAAAAAGTACAATTTCAACTTGACAAGCCCTAAAGTAAAAACACCAAAAAAAAGACAAGTCACTTGACAAGCCCTGAATATAAAACACCAAAAAAAATAAAATCAACTTTACCACCACTAAATTAAAATCAACAAAAAAAATCAAGTTCAACTTGTGTTAAGCTGATCTCATTGCAATAAGTAAACATACCCCTTATGATGGGATCAGCCCAACACAAGTTTAACTGACTTAAAAATAAAATCTCATTCAAAAAACTATTGATAATGATGTTAAATCAAAACCCTGAACATCATGATGTTCAAAAATCTGATAACCCTTTATATCAATATAATTAAAAGTTAGCTGCATCTGGTTTAAAAGTCATATGGAAACCCAATGATGAAATTATCTCTATAATTGCAGTCTATAATTTAGAAAAAACATGCAGTTGATCTTTGATACAATCAAACCAACAAGAGGCTTTCTTTGAAATGAAAGCAGAGGTTTTTTCTACAATGGGAATTATTTGAATCATTTCTACCTCAAGTAATAATAGAACCCAGTGGTTATTTTTGACAAAGGAAATATAAATAGGCTCTGATTGATCTGTAATACCTTTTTTCATTGGATTGTAAGAACAATTTGACTCCAATGAAATGAAAAATATAGGTCTGGTATATTTTCCTGCTATTATTTGACCCATCTACAACTTAGCCAGACATTTTGAAGAGTAAATCTTTGCATTGATGTCTTCAACATAAAGTCTTTTTGTAATATTTTCTACCTCTTTTGCACCACCAAGCATCTTAATGTAACATCCTTTATGTACTTCCAATGTTTAAATCATTTCCTTCCTCACTCTAAACCAACCATTTTCATCATATCCAGGCAATTTAGAAATGACTGTAAATCCAAAATTCCCATCACCATTGGGATCCCAAACCTCACCCAAGAACTTTTGGTATTTCAAGCTCGTCTGGGCACACTCCCAATTCCTTCTTGGCACAGTGCCCAGCGGGCTTGATTTGGGCATCATTTTGAAATTCAGATCTTGGTGCACAGCAAAGCCCCACTTGGCAAAGGCAAAGCTGTTGGAAGCCCCCATCACTCTCTCCATCCCCCTCACTTTCTCCCTCCCCCTTTCTCCTCTCCCCACGCCATTTGCCACATCACCTCAACCCTTTCAACCCCAAAACCATTAATCTTTTTTTCTAATTGAACAAAATTTTACTAGTAGTATGTTTAAGAAAAGAAAAAGAAAAAAAGCCCCCAATCATTGATTTGGCGGGGGTGGCCAATTGGCTTGGGTTTTGGCCAAGTCAAACTTTGCCCCAACCCACCTGAACTTGGATGTGTGCTAAGTTGCACTTGGATTTTTTCCAAGCCAGATTTAGGGGGTGCCACCAGTGCTATAGGGAATTCCCAGCGTGCTTCAGCAAGAAATCCACTAATTTGGGTGGGTGCCCAAACAAGCTTGATCTACCATATGTAATTTTTCAGCTATTTGATTGAGGTATTATACTTTGCGTTCCTATAATCAAAAATAACTCAGAAAAAATCTCATTGAAATTAATTAATCACATAAATACTCACCAAAGATGAGCTTCTGGTTGATGCTTCCTGGACGTTTTCTTCCTGTTAAGAGGAATTTGATTCCAAATAAAGTGAAGCTGATTCACTTTCTTTAAGCTCTCCAATACCAGGAAACTTGCATTCCTTCAGCTACAGACAGTGATAAAAATGCTGGAAGAATAATTTTCCAAAAATAAACACTGAAGGCGCTCAAAAATAAATAATTCAGGATCTGGTTCCAGGTTTAATTGTTTTGGTTAGAAGGGTTTTCAATATGTTATAAAAAGAAGGGCCACAGTATTATAATACTGGGGATCTTTACAGACAGACAAACTCTCCTCAAGGGGCCTCCTTAGGGATTTTAAGAACCTTGGAATGAATAATGGGTGCCTTATAAGGACTTATCCCCTGGTATGGCCGGGCAAAACAGCACAATGACCAAGGAAGGAAGGGAAACACTTACTCTGAGCAATAATTCCACAGAAAGCCTTCAAAGATTCAGGTAAAGGGTGTCAGAGAAGTTGGGGTTGATTGCTTGACTATACTTTAATGAATCAGGTTCGTTGGTTTTTAGAAATAATGATAATCCTGCAGACTAAGTCATAAATAACTTTCTTATCTTTTTTTAAGCACTTTATCAACAGTGACACCATTTCTGATTTATAATAATAAATTCCTGGTAAAACTGATGTGGAATAATGGATCCAAAGAGGTCTTTATACATACCTTTTGTGGAGATAACAAGCTTTTCAGGGTACGTAGAGAGGTTTCTTCTCATTGGCTGAGGCTGGTAGGCCAGTCAGGGAAAGTTTAGCATGTCCACTTGGTTCTGTCAATCAGCTGTCCCCAAATCTGCTCGATTTCTGTTATATTTTAGCCACAGGATCTGTTAATGTATTAATGGCCTAATTCTGATCATTATGCACTTATCCTTCATTTGTAATAATAATATTTGTTTAAAGTAGACAGATTTTGATATTCATTGATTTTCCATTATCTGATGAGCACGTAGGTAATTTTTAATAATTTTTAAGACCACTCTTTGTAGTGGTTTGTGGTCTCCAAATATCAGTATCTGTCCGTTTTGTGGTAACCTTCAATATTTGATTTACTATTCAAAATATTTTTTTAAGGCTTTGATATCATTTTAAATGCATATGTCACCTATTAAATATGCCAGATGAACCCTACTAGGTTGTAGCTCCTGTGAAGGGTACCTGCTGTCAGATTTGTCACAATGGATCCTGACGCAGGGATCAGTCCATTCAGATGCGCGCAGGGTAGAATCTGCTGTGTGCGTGGCAAAATTGGCTGCGCGCAGGACTTCTGTACGCAGCAGGGTAATGCGTAGGGGTTGTATAGGGACGGGGGGCTGCGCGCAAAAATTGTGAAATAACACATTTCCATGTGTAACTCCTAAAATATACACAACACCTCAATTCTGACTGAATTTTAGGTGTGAAACCCATACATGAAAATAGATGCGAAACATTAAATTTGCCAGAAGGTGCCATATTGGTTCTGTGACCTTTTGCTCAATTTTATTTAATTATTTAAAATATGAAGGATTTATATTTCAAGGTTGGGTTCATTAAGTGACCCTACCTAATTTTGGGTGGGGAATCCATTTCTGCAATAACATTTATCAATTTCTCACTCCTTCTTCATATTTTATTTATTTATTTTTTTCTGTTTTTGTTACTTTGACAGGTTGCTCTGTACATAGTGGAGAGCTGAAACTTTCAGTCCCTTCCTCTTGACTATGAAATTCAGATTCTGATCCTGGGGTGTGGTGACCAATTTGGGACACCTCATAAGAAAAGGGCAAATTTTTAAAATTTTCTATATATAATATTTTATCTGTCATCCAAAAAAAAAACAAAATTTTTGTGTTGGTATGGCAACCTTCTTTTTTCCCTCTTCACAACTTCCCCCTGTCCTAGCGGCCTAAGAAGGCCCCTGGGTTGTTCAAGTCCTCAGCCCTGTGTTCAATTGCTTCTCTATCCGCTTGGAATCTGTCTTTTTTGGGGCCAAGCAGGCACACATCATCCTCTCCATCCTCATCATCATTGGGGCAATCTACAGTACCTGGTTCTTTACCATCCTCACCAAGGAACAACCCAAAAGCACAAAGAAGACACCCAAGCTCATCTCACTAACATAGCACTCAACTGCTAATTGCAATCAAAATGACTAAGGAAAAATGGCTTAGATCAGGATCCATTGATCTTCATCATCACTTCTACCCACTGCAAGCCTCATGAGCCTTGTTGCAGTCCTAATTGATCAGCCCTTCCCACCAACTGGTCATCCCAACTACTGCAGTATATTTACCAGTAAACAACAAGACTCAACCATCAGACCATGTCTCCATTGGCCAGCTGAGATCCATCATTGGCATCCAAAACCAATTCTCCTTCCCCCAGCTTGACCTTTTCCCCTAGTCTTTGATCCTCCTCCACACCAACTAATCTGCATATCATCTCACCCCTGCTCACCAAAAAACCTGTTGGGCAGCTGGCTGACGGTTGCCTTGTGCTTCTCATGCTGCATCTGTCAGCCTGTGGCAATCACTTTTTGGGGCCCCTCATTTTCCATTCTGCAGATGGACGCAAGCAACAGACAGGGGGGAGATCTTCTCAACCCAGTCACAGAAAGCTGGCAGGGAGGACTGGAATTCCTTGAACCCCTTATTAAAAATATATATATATATATATTCATCTCTAATCTTTTTCATCCCATTGTAAGTAGTCTACAGGGTTTCTTGACCATAAAAAGAGGGTCTCTCTCCTGCCTTTGCCCCTTCATCCATTGTATCATCAACCAATAAATCCATGGGGAGTGAATCCATCTGCCCCCCCTTATCTGAGCAATTCATCATCATCTTATCTAGGGTATATCCATGATTTCCCTCTGATCCATGAGCCTCCATACTCAAGTCCTTGATCTGCCCCTCTGTGACCTTATCGGTTATCACCAACAAATAGCCTTGCTGGTTGAAAAAGAATTCATTTGGTGGAATTTTTAAGTGTGTTATACCACTCCTTGATTTATTTTTTGACCATACTGCTCTTGATCATGTTGGAATTTGACCAAGAAACAGCTGCTACGCAAAGAGGCCTTGGGAGATCACTCTGAACCCTCAACCAAGTCCATGCGGAGGGGGAGCTGCAACAAAAACATTGACCACATCTTGACCCCATGGGGGGCTTACTTCTTGTCTAGTGAGGACAGGCTGAGGAAGGGCCTCTGACCAGGAGGCAGGGAGTCTTGCACTTTATTCTTCCTTGTCTATTACTTTTTGTTTTCTTTTTTATCCTGTCTTCTCTTTTGTGTTATTGCTCTCTGTCTCTTTTATTTTCTCACCTCCCTCAATCCCCACATCAAACTCACACTCTCTGAAGACGCTGCAAACTTTTTTCTTGATTAGACTCAGACCTGTTCCTCTTGTAATCCTTTCTCAATCTGATTTGCTCATCTCAGTCTCCATTACCTAGTCAACACTCTCAACCACACCTCTCGCCACTCATGATTTTCCTCAAGATGATCCTTTGTTTCTGTGATGTCCTGTTGCTGTTGGTTCTTCCTTTCTCTTTCTCTTGGTCTTTCTGGCCCTGTGATCTCATATCTGCTTGTTTTCTCAGCCTTCAGTTTCACCCCTATTCAATTCTTTTATGATTCTTTTTCCATCTTAAAACGGTTAAAAGCCAAATCACAACCACTCCTTCCTTGATATACCAAATAAAATCAAGCTGAAGGAGCAACCTAATTGGGCACTATGGATATCTTTTGCCAGACTATGCTCAAGAAGGCTCTCAAAACCGTTCCCCTCCTTGGCCACAAGAACTATTGCATCTGGAAGGACAAGATGGATGAAATTCTTGATGTCAGAGGCTGCGCAACAGCCATCCACAATGAGACCTTCACTCTTGATCCCTCCATTAATGACAAACTCAAACTTCTGATCATATGCAAACTTGAATCAGCAGCTCACAAAAACATATTCACTTCAGAGAATGGCAACTTGGAAAAACTGCTTTGGAAGGCCATCATTGAAAAGCTTGCCTTTTCTAAGCCTCAAATCAAGCAAGATTTTTCAACCGTTTCCTCTACCTCTTTCTCTACCCTGAAATTATTCCTGAATTCATCACCTCTGTCAAGGTTTGTCTCATAAAGATTAGTGAGGTTTGCATCAAGCTTCCAGACAACATTGTAGCCTACCTCCTCCTTTTCAAATTCCCACCATCCATGGATGACTTCAAGAGGCAAATCATGCACTCCAACAAGGACCTCTCAGTGGATTTCATACTCAAACATCTTACTCAGCTCAAAAAAAAGTCCTTGGCCCATTCATCTGATACGGTTTTGAAATCAAAAGGGGATGTGGCCCTGTACAGAGGAAAGCCTACTTGACAGGACTCTTGCAAGTCTTCAAAACCAAAACAATGTCTCAAAGGATACCACCAGCCTGGTCAAGACAAGAATCACTCAGCTCAGGACTTCTGGCATTTCCACCCAGAGGTTGATCCAGAATGGTGGAGAGAAAATCAGGCTAAATGGAAAGCTAAGAAAATTGGATCCAAAGACTCAAAAAAACTGCACTCTGCCCACCACCTTTCGCTGTTTCATCAATGGGTTGAGCATGGCGCACCTCATCAGCAATTCCTCCTTGACAGAAGTGCTTTGGTGCAAATTATCAACAATAGCCAATTCTTCATTGAAATAGAAACACATGCCAGGGATCCCATCAAGACTGGCAAGCAAGGAGTCAGCTTTCCAATCAAAGGAAGAGAAACTGCTGTCTTTTACTCAAAGAACTTCTCTCTTGAACCAACTGACGCCTTCTATGTACCAGATGTCACTGTCAATCTCATCAGCTTGGGAGCGCTCAAAGCAAAGGGATGCATCATTGTCTTGCAGAAAAATTGCTTCTCAGTCTCACACAGCAACAAGCAAATTTTGAGTGGCACAATTACTCACAACCTCTACACACTTCCCACACCCACTCACAAACCCAGCCAAGAGCTGGAATCTCATGTTTCTATCTTGAGTTTGTTGCCAAAGGAAGATCTCCTGCACATACACCAGATGTTTTTTCATGCGTCTCTGTCCCAATTGACCCCACTCATCCCACACATCCCAAGCAAAGTCAAATCCAAATTTCAGTGTCTTGACTGCGTGGTGAGCAAAATCACCAAATATCCCTTGAATTTATCATCCACAAGAGCATCCAAGGTCCTTGAGCAAATTCATCTCAATCTCATGGGGCCCCTAAGACCTTCTTCAAAGCTTTTTAACCAATAAATTCTCACTCTTGGGGACAATGCCAATGGATACCCATCTGCCTTCCCAATGGCTTCCAAATACAAAATGCCCAACATCCTAATAGATCTATCCAAGAAGGAACATCAAAAAAGCGGTCACTATCCCTTTGAGGTGTGTTCTGATGGTGGAATCAAATTTTTCAATGCAAGGCTGACCTCATATCTCAAGGAGAGGCACATCACACAAATTTTCTTGGAACCACATCATCTTGAGCACAATGTTTGACGGGAGAAAGCCAATCAAACCATCATCAAATCAGCCAGAGCCACCCTGAAGGATAGAAAACTTCTATTGTTGGCATTGCACAAGGTTGTCAAGGGTTGCTGTCTCATGCTGAATCACATTCCGGAAACTGGTTTCTCTGAGACCCCCTGGAGCAAGATGCATGGCCAGCTTCTACCCTCCTCATTCTTCAGACAGGTTGGAACCCCCTGTGTTTTCCTCCTTAACAGGAGGGAGAAGGAACTGAAGTTCAACTCCAAAGGCAAAGAGGGAACTCTAGTAGGCTTCAATCCTCCCCTTTTCTCATATTGAAGTCTAACAAAGCACAGGTCCATTATCTCTTCCAAACACATCAAGTTTCTACAGAAGCTGCAACAGCATGATCCCAGCCTGCTCATTGCAGACAACACTGTTCCCATGGAATTGGAAAATGGATCTTCAACCCTTCCAATCACAAAAGAACTTTTCAGCCTCCTGGATGCCAAGACCCTTGCTATCCTTTAGCTACCAGAGGTGATAGAGTAAATAATAAATATATTATTTAATAAATGCAGCAAAAATCCGTAGAATACTTGGATTAAGCTTATTGCAAGTTTAAATCGTTTGGTTATTGTTTATTGTTTCAAATCAAAATTGATTGTTAAATATTTATAGAGGGGCCACAATTATATTGGGGATCTTTAACACCTCTCTTCAGGGATTTCAGTATGAAAAAACGTAGTCCTGGTTACTTTGGGTTCTTTAGTTTAAAGATTATTATACCCAAAGATAATATGTATATAAAATACACAATGAAGTGGTAGGGCCTTGTAGCCAAGCTACCACAACAGAGAAAGGATAATAAGACTCACTGGTATATTATTAAATCCTTTGGGTATCTGTTTGGGACGTGTACTGATGGTTTAAACCTGTATACTGGGGTTATAAGGTTGTTCAGCAGTTTCAATTGATAAAAAGAGGTTTGAGGACGGATATTACTGATCAGAAATTGCCATAAATCACTTACTTATCTCTTATAAGTATTTGATTACCTTGGAACAACATCTTGATATGAATATTACTGGGTCTCTGCCCATCAACATCCTCAAAAGAGCTCTGTATTTATAGCTTTTGGAGTCCCAATATGATCCTTCTGAGGATTGTAGGTGCTCAAAGGGACGGACACTAAGGCTAGCAGGGTAACCGGGGGTAGCCTGCCATGTGTTCTTGGTGCTATAGCCCGGGTAGAATCTAATTCCTTAGGGTATGGGAATTATTCTACCTTATAATTGACATTAGGACGTGTGAATAACACTAATCTGTCCTATTTATTTAGTATTTAATTAATTATCCTTAGTATATGTTCCCAGTAATCTAATAATTATATTCTTAGACATCTCTATGGACATTTTGATGTCAGGTAAGTTCTCATTATGTATTATATAACTGGAGTAAAAGTCATAATATTGATTTTACTCTTTATTTTCGAGTTCCAGTTGATTTGTTAAGATAATTACTTAAAAATATAATTCATGAGAATTCATGTAATGTTATTACATCATTATCTTCCTTAGTATGTCACGAAGATATTGATGTATAGCAATTCTCATAAAAGTATATTGAACTATTTTAATATATTTTTAGAAGTTGTCATTGTCTTGTTTTCAAAATTCTTGGTACTTTGCATTATATTAAATAAAAAATACGTGCAGGAATTATTTATGTATTTTTATATAATATTATGTATGTTTAGACAGTCTACTATCCACAGGAACGTTTATTACATATGTAGAAAGTTCCTGTGTATGTTGTAGCCTGTTTACGCGGTACCTGAGCCGCCTGTCACTCTGTCAGTCCGTAGTCCCGCGGCTGCGTACTTGTCAGGGGCCTGGGGCTGCGTACACGCCATCAACGGGTTGACACGGCTGTATCTCAGCTGCGCGCGGGTTCTTTGGCTGCTGCGGCTGCATGCGGGAATTGTGACAAAACACATTTCCACCCATAACTCCTAAAATATACACAACACCTCAATTCTGACTGAATTTTTGGTGTGAAACCTATACATGACAATGTGTGTGAAGTATTCAATTGGCCAAAAAGCTCAATACAGGAGCCATAGTATTTTGGTTCTTTTTTCCTGAATTATTTAAAAATATAAGGAGTTGGATTTCAAGGGTGGGGTCAGTGAGTGACCCTACCTAATTTTGGGTAAAGAATCCATATCTGTAATAATATTTATGGTTTCCTACTCCTTCTTAGTTTAATTGTATTATTATTATTTTTATGTTATTTTTGTTACTTTTGCACCTTGCTTTGCAATAGTAGAAAGCTGACAGAACTGTCATTCCTCACTCCCAGTGCTTGATGGACTAATACTGGGGCCAATCTGCAGCCTCTGAGGACTCAATCAACTCAACTACCAATGAAGACTTGTCCGCAGGCTCATTGACCAGGGAAACAGACTATTTTCTTGCTCCTCCCCCATTCAATGCCTCCTCAACATCCAGAAAACAGCCCAGAAAAGCTCCTCCATCCAGGTCCTTGCAAGATTGCTCAAAAATCAAGCCTCCCCAACAGTACAGCTTCTATCACTATGACAAGCACAAATCATTCAAGGATGCTCTCACCTGCAAATATCATCTGAAATGGATCAAGGCCATGGAACTTGAACTGGGATCCATAGAAGATCTTCAGGTCTGGGACAAGTACAATGGACCACAGAACCTCAATGTTCTCAAAACAACTTGTATATTCAAGATCAAGCAAAACTGTCACAGTGACCACTTCAAGTAGAAGGCTTGTTGAAAAGACTAAGCTTTATTCCCTAATGAATAAGAACCAGCATGGGCTAAAAAAATAACAGAAATTTAAGGAACAAAGAATCTGAAGAAAACAAGGATTCATAAGAAAAGGCATGGGAGAAGAATCCTACCGCTAAAGCCCATAGAGAGCATTGATGTCAAAGGCTTGAGTGGGAGAAGAGCTATTCAGGAAGGGCAACAAAGAATGAGGGAAGGCAGGCCATGAAAGACACAAGGAGGCGGACTGGGTGCACTTGAGATCAGATAGGATTTTTTTGAGGAATTTTGAGAAATCTGAGTCTTACCAGGAAGAGATTTATTGACTTGTGATCAAGAAGGCTGAGTTGTTGGGTTTGCCATGACAGTTGAGAGTTGGCATTTGATTGTTGGCAGAGCAGATAGTTTGAGAGATGTAGAGAGGAAAGAAGATGAAGAGAGAAGGAAGATAGTATAAGAAAGAAGGTAGAATGAGTAAGTAGAAGAAAGAAAAACCAAGATAGGAGCAATCAAGATACAGGCACAAAATGAGAAATAAAAGAATCATGAATCAGAAAAAAAAAGAAGAGTTTTCCAAGACACAAGGGGAAACTCCTACAGGTAGAAGAGGGACCACGCGAATACCGGGGGGGGAGTACTGATGGAATACCCCTTGTGACTGGTAAGAGGAATTGTAGAGAAGCTCCAGGACAAGACTTATGTCAAGACTTCTTGTTGAAGAATCTTGAGGGCATTGATGGAGGAGGCTCTGGTGAGGCTGTCTGAAATCATCTTGTTAGTTGGAATAAGAGCTAGGGCAAACTTATGAAGAGAGAAATCTTCTCACAGGCCTTTATTTTTAATATTGATGTTTTGATACTTGGAGTGTGAACCAAATTTCTTTATTTTATCATCTAAGACCTTGTTATCAATATATATCAATGGTTTGCACTCAGGAGAGAGGTAGATTTCTTTGACCAGATGGGTGATCCATCTAAGTTCCAGATAGCAGTCTAAGAGCGCATTGAGTTCTGATTTGGTGGAAGAGTAGGTTATGTTCCTCTTTCTTGAGGAGTTCCAGATAACCTGGCTTCTGTAATGAAGAATAATGTACCCCGTTTGAGATTTGCAGAAGGTGGGGTCATTGGCCCAAGTTGCATCACTGTACCCCAAGATGATTTCCCAAGAGGGGTTTTATTTGAGGGTGAGTTTGAGATCCTTGGTGGTTTTCAAGTATCTCCAGACCTTTCACACCTCTTCCCAGTGTTATAATACGGGTTTTGAGTTGAAGCTGGCGAGGCTGGATACGGCACACGCAATATCTGGACGAGTGTATTGGGAGAGATGATTTAAGAGTCCGATGGACCATTGGTAATTTATATTAAGCTGGGAAAATTCTGCATTGTCTTCATCCAACGCTGGTTCAAGATGGAAATTTTGAGTTAGCGGGCAGGTGGTGTCCTTGCAGTCATTGAGGCCTAGTTCTTCCAACCCAAAATCAATGTGATTTGGCTGGCTGAAGAAGATTGTGTCTTCATCAATCTCCATTATCATGCCCAGGATGGTCTTTGGAGGGTGGCATGAGGAATTCAAGAATCTTTGCAAGAAGTTAGTAGCAAAGGTGTTTGACTTTCCAACGTGGATGAGATTGTCAACATGGAAGTAAATAGCTTCCCCCAATTTTGAATTGAGGTATAGGCAAGGATTTCTGGTGGATTTGAAGAAACTTTCTGATTTGATCCAGCTGGTAAGAGTTTTTTACAAGTTCTTTGGAGATTGGAAAAGACCGTAGAGAAACTTCTTAAGTTTTAGATAGGGTGATTTTCCATTTGATCCTTCTGGTGTTTGAATTATGTTGGTTTCATTCAAAGGTGTGTGAAAGAAGGCTCCTTTCACATCAAATTTATTGAAGTTCATCCTATTCTTCAACTCATAGAGGAAAGCAAGGCGCAAAGAGCCTAGTTTTCCAGTTGGAGCCCACTTCTTGTCAAATTCCAGGCCCTGAACCTGGTTGAAGCCTTGCATGCATATTTGAGCTTTGTATTTGGCGGGTTTTCAATGGCAGTTTTCCTTCACTCTGAATACCCAGGTGGTGTTCAGGATGTTGTTAGGTATGTTGTAGCATTCTTCCCATACCTCTTGAGATTAAATGGATTTAAGTTCTTCTTCTGAGGCTTTCTTCCATTTACGCAATTTGGGACATTTTTGTGCTGCCTTATAAGAAGGAGGCTTGTAGTAATGGTGAAAGCTGTATCTTTGGGGTTTTTGGATTTGACTTTGCAGTCTCAGATTGGTCCTTTGAATTATAGGTTCCGGAGCATGAGGAAGAGGAGGATTAGGGGAATGAGCCTCCAAGGAGTTGTTATCCTCCAAATCAGAGTCTGATTTGTGGCATTTGGGAATGGTTTCTCTGATTGCATATTGCTTGTTGTTTGTTGAAAAGTTGGTTTTGTGGCTGTCAAGTTCAGATTGCAAAAATAAGTCCAGGCCGTGAAATTTGAGAAATGGGAATTGGTTCAGTTGGGTTTTGAGGAACCGCAGGTGCTTAGTCTCAAAGACTGCACCAAGCAAGTTGAGAATCAGATAGGAGTGGAAGGTAGGGTTAAACCCAATCAAGATGCCTTCAACCCATTCTGGACAAACTTTCATCCTCTTTGAGTGCAATTAGCAAGATAGATACCAGAAGTACCTATGGGTTTCAAATAATTAGTGGAGATGCTCTTGCCAAAAATGAGTTCCCAGGGAGATAGGTGATTACCTTCTTGAGGGATTTGATTGAGAATGAAGCAGAAGGTTTGATTCAATATGTGCCAATAGTTTTTAGCCAGCCTGGTCAAGGACAACATGGCCCAAGCGGATTCAACAATTGTTCTGTTAGATCTCTCAGCTTGACCATTGTGTTTTGAATGATAAGGTTCCAAATTTTGCAGCTTGATGTGTTTAACTTTGGCAAAATCTTTGAAGGTGGAGTTGATGAACTTGGTTCCTTTATCTGAGGAAATTTTGGAGAGATATTAATTCAATCTCTTATGTTCAATTTCTAGGATGTTCATGATGACCTCAGTGGTCTTATCTTTAGAAGTAAGGGGGAATGCTTCTAGGTAGCTGGAGTAGTTGTCAACTAGGGTGAGAATGTAGTGGTGACCCGCCTTGGATTGTGGTGAGATTGAGCCAATGAGGTCAAGATGAATTTGATCTAGGGGTTTGCTTGCCGGGGAAGAGACGCAAGACAAGGGAGATCTGGTAATTTTTCTCTTGACGCAACTGTTGCATTGGAATTTGTGGAGCTCTTTGTTCGTGTAGAGGTCCTTTGCAATTGGCTTGAGAGTTGAGATAGAGGCGTGTCCATACATTTGATGGATATCAAGCAGAGAAAGAGAAGACAAGAAAGATTAATTTGAGAGATTGATGGACTGGTTTTGAACTGCCAATTGGGGTTTTTCTATGAAAAATAGGTCATCTTAAATCAACCCTTTTAATACAAGTTGGTTACCTCTAGTGACTGAGAACCGGTTGTTGACTTGAGATAGATTACAAACTTTCTTGGAAAGAAGACCGGGGCTGGTGAGATTCACAATGATGTCAGGTACGTAAACGCATTCTTTGAGAGTGATCAAAGAGTCTTTCCATTCTAGTTTTACCATTCCAGTTAAGCATATCTTGAGATTGGCCTCTAACTTTCTTGTTTTAATTTCCTCTGATTCCTCCTGAAGCTTGATGGACAAAAAATAATTTAATTTGTTGAATATATGGACATTTGCTCCTGAGTCTAGAAGTAGATTGGGATTGTTGTCCGCATTGATCCAGAGGGTTAGAAAGGCATCATAATTGATGGTTGGAGTCTTCTTTTATTTTTTTTTCCACTTATTTTGTTGTTTGACCCACCATTCCGGTGCAGTTTGTGAATGTAGATGGAAGAAAGAGGATTCAAAGTGGAGAGTGTTAGGGTCCTGTTATCCTTCTTGGTATCTCATTTTTGCCTTCTTCTTGTCTTTATGGATCTTGGACTTTGTCAACAACAGGGAGACATCTGCCGCAGGTTTGCTAGTATTTGATTGTGCCTTCCTCTTGTTACTGTATTGGGTCAGGTGATTGAAAACCACATCCACCAAAACATGTTTTTCTACGTGCATTATTTTTTGTTTCAGGTTTTTGAGAATTGAAGGTAACTTAAAGAGTACTAGGTAAGCAATTATGTCCTTGGGAAGTTCAATTCCTACGTTGGTCATCCTTTTAATTGGCTTTTGCATGTCAGTGATGAAACCCTCAATAGCATGCTCATTGAAAGCTAAGTGGAGTAAATGGTTAAACACCCTTGCCCTATTTTCTGTTTCCAAGGAGGCAAATTTCCGGGTGATTTTGGCCCATAGGATTTTAGATGAAGTTATGTTGGAGGAGTTGACCACGTTGGCGGGGGTTGTGCTGTCTAGTTTTGATAGAATTATTGCTCATATTTCTCTGTCTTGTCTGGTGGATAATGGACCAGATTTTTGAGTGATAGTGTGCTTGATATCTTTTAGATCAAATGGCATAAGCATCTTATCTCGCCAAGATTAATTCTCTTCATTCAGCGGAGGGATGGCATCAACAGAGGATTTTAGCGCCACCTGATGGGAGTAATTGTTTTCCCCAGCTGGTTTGTTCATGTTTTGTTCAGTTAGATTGTTTGGTTAGATTTTGTCACAGGAATTTGGCTTTTAACCGTGAAAGGAATAAGCGGTATTTCCTCATGACTAAGAACCAGCATGGGCTGAACAAACAACAGAAAGATAATGAACAAAGAATTTGAAGAAAACAAGGATTCATAATACAAGGCATGGGAGAAGAATCCTACAGCTATAGCCCGTAGAGAGCATTGAGGTCAATGGCTTGAGTGGGAGAAGAGCTATATAGGATGGGCAACAAAGAATGAGAGAAGGCAGGCCAGGAAAGAAACAAGGAGGCGGACTGGGTGCACTTGAGATCAGATAGGATTTTTTTGAGGAAGTTTGAGAAATCTGAGTCTTACCAGGCAGCGATTTATAGACTTGTGATCAAGAAGGCTTAGATGGTGGGTTTTCCATGACAGTTGAGAGTTGGCGTTTGAGATTTGGCAGAGCAGATATTTCAAAAGATGTAGAGAGGAAAGAAGATGAAGAGAGAAGGAAGATAGTACAAGAAAAAAATTAGAATGAGGAAGTAGAAGAAAGAAAAACCAAGATAGGAGCAATCAAGGTACAGGCACAAAATGAGAAACAAAAGAAGTATGAATCAGAAAAAAAAAGAAGATTTATCCAAGACACCAGGGGAAACTCCTCTGGGTAGAAGAGGGACCACGCAAAAACTGGGGGGGAAAGTACTGAATTAAAACTGGTTTATGTGTCCAGGTATTGAATCAGATTGAAAGCCTGGACTACTTTGAGACCTTTTTCCCAATGGTGAAGCTTTCTACTCTCCAACTTCTTCTTTGTCATGCCCTCCAGTCAAAACAACGTATTCACCAGTTTGACATCAAAAGCATGTTTCTTCCCTCTCCAATAGACAAGGAGGTCATCATCAAGACTCCAAAAGGCTCCAAGCTCTCCTCTTGTTTCCTCAAGCTCAAAAGATCACTTGATGGACTCAAGCAGGCTCCTAAGAATTTTTTTGAAACCCTCACAGCCTGGTTCAAGGAAGTTGGCTTCCAGTAATCCAGATGCAACCCATGCCTCTACTTCTTGGATGATGGTCAGTCTTGACTGTTCATTCACGTCAACAATCTGATTCTGGGTGGAGATGCCTTGGGCTTTGAGCAGAAGTTTCTTTCCAGGTTCCCCGGCTCAACCCCCAAGGACCCTGACACAATCTTAGGAATGAAAATCAATGTGTGCACTGATCAAATCCTCCTCAGCCAACCCAATCACATCACTTGGGGACTCAAAGGGCTTGGTCTTGAGAATGCTCACACAAGAAACTCTCCCCTCACCCAAAATCTTCAACTCATCCTGGCCTCGGACAAAAAATTTGATAAATTCAAATCTCTCAACATCAAATACCAGGTGGCCATTGGTCTTCTCAACCACATTTCCTGCTACACTTGACCCTTAATCAATTTTTCCGTTTCAATCCTGTCCAGGTTCAACATCAAGCCAGGACTTACCCACTGGAACAAACTTAAGAAGGTCTGGAAGTACTTGAAGGGGACTTTTGACTTCAAACTGCGGATGGAGGTGAATCCAGCAATACTCTCACATCTGCTTACTCGGATGCCTCCTGGGCAGGTGATCCAAACACAAGGCACTCCCAGACCGGGTATCTGTGTGCCATCCGCGGCTGTGTGGTTTCCTGGAATAGCTTCAAGCAGAAGAACGTTACCTACTCCTCCACTGATGCCAAACTCAATGCCCTGGTGGATGCCTTTCACAAAGCCACTTGGATAAGGGCTCTTTCATGCAAACTCTTTTCTTTTGACTCCTCTGCAATCATCATTCACACCAACAATAGTGGTCTGGACAACAAACTAAAAAAAAATTGGCTTGAACTCAAAGACTTGTCACTTAGACCCCAAGACCAAGGGAATGCGTGAATAGCTGGAGACCGGAAATCTCCTTGGGAAAATTTTCAAATCAGAGGAGATTCTGGCCAATGCTCTCACTAAAAGTCCCAGTCTAGCCAGCCTCTGTCTTCTTCAATCTCTGTTTGCACGCCACTCTTTTTAGTGTTTTGTTACTCCTTTTTTCCTTCTTCTTCTTGTTCTATTTCATGGGTCTTCTTTCTGTAGATCTTGTCTCATCTCTTAATCTCACCAGGTAGGGGGAGTTTTGGAATTTAATCAAGAAACATCCACTAGGCAAAGAGGCCTTGGGAGGTCACTCTGAATCCTCAACCAAGTCCATGCAGAGGGGGAGCTGCAGCAGACACCTCAACCACATCTTGACCCCACGGGGGGGCTTACTTCTTGTCTAGTGAGGATAGGCTGAGGAAGGGCCTCTGACCAGGAGGCGGGGAGTCTTGCAATTTCTTCTTCCTTGTCTATTACTGTTCCTTTTCTTCTTGATCCTCTCTTCTCTTGTGTGTTCTTGCTATCTGTCTCTTTTCTTTTCTCAGCTCCCTCAAGCCTGGAATCAACCTCACACTCTCCGAAGACGCTGCCAACTCTGTTCCTGGTAACACTCAGAGCTGTTCCTCTTTTCATCCTTTCTCAATCTGATTCACTCATCTCAGTCTCCAATACTCTAGTCAACACTCTCAATCTCACCTCTCACCTCTCACAATTTGGCACAAGATCATCCTCTGTTTCTGTCCTGTCCTATTGCTGTTGGTTTTTTCTGTCACTTGCTCTTCATCTTTCTGGCCCTGTGATCTCATATCTGCTTGTTTCCTCAGCCTTCAGATTCATGCAAATTCAATTCTTTTATGAGTCTTCTTCCATCTTAACAGATAATTCTTAAATTTTATTTCAGGAATCAGTCACGTTTGACTAAGATGTTTCTTTAAGCTTAAAACCTGGAGTATTAAACCTCCCTTTATTTCTTTGAAGTTGCATTTTGCCATGCTACTCTTGCATCCCTTGAGAATTTTTGGGTTATTCTTGTTCAAATTTTTTTTTTTTCTGGAGCTTAATAAAACAAATTTATTTATTTTTTTGAAAGACACCCACAGTTATCTGGTACTCTTCAAGCACTTGATTGCAGAGTGTTGGGAAGTTTAATTGAGAACCTGGATTTTGTTTGGGTTTGAGTTGATCATACCCAATCTTCTGCTGCCAATCAGAGACATTAGCTTGTGGGTGTTGTTACTTGCCACTGCCTTCTTCTATTTTTGAACTCTGAGAAAACTCTAACTTCTTTTGTTCAAATTCTATTCCCCCACCATCTTGCCTCAGATAGTTTTGTCCTCTAGCTACTGTTTACTATCAATTTTATCTCTTCCCCATTGATTCCTCACCTACAAGGTTCTAGACCTTGATTCAAGTTACATTGAAATATTTTTGTAATGCTCAGGAGGGCATCCTAAAAAAGAACCTTTCCCCTGCACAGAACTTCCTGCAGCCAGCGCTGTTTGGAATCTTACAGCAGAATTTGACTAACAATTATCATCATATCATGATCAGTTTGTTAAACCAAAAAAATCAACATTTCACAAAATAAAAGACTTAAAATCATTTGTTTTTTCTTATTTGGGGGCTTTCCAATTTTCTTTTTCCACTTAAGCTGCTTTTCAAAATTCTTGAATCAATAATAATCCCTCCAGGTATCTGTCAATTTTGGAATTTTTATGCTTGATTGCAAAACTTTAGGTTCAAGTTTTGGCTTTGATCAATACTTTGTGCTCTTATGAATCAAGTACTCTAACATCCTGCACTAATCTTGTTCAGGATTTCCCAACATTGTTGCATTGAGATTCTCATGTAACTGAGAATTGCTGATAATTTCATCAACATCAACCTTTCAAAATTCAAAAGGATCAAATATAATTTCAGTAGGAAGTATCATTAAAAAAGCATTTATCAAAAAGCATTTATCAAAAAGCATTTATTGAAAAGCATTTATCAAGAAGCATTTATCCAGATGCATTAATTTCATTGAATCTACTTACAGAACTAGAACTGCAAGGGTCATAACCCAACCCTCACTGGGTATGAACATCCTCAGGCACCATGGATCCCCTTGACACTAGTAGGTCACCTATCTGGTGGGAACAGGGAAAACCCATAGTCTTGTGGTATTACTTGGTGGACACTTCTCCAGCATGATTCCTCTTTAATTTCTCTAATTTATCCATAACAAGTTTAATTTCCTCTAAAGACAACTTGTATCCCAATGGTATCAGTTCAGTAGGAAGAACTATTTCTATCTCAATTCAATAGTTTTAAAGTTCAGCCTGAACTGATTTAATTTGATTGAAAAATTTTCCCTCTAGGTTTATCCAAACATCCAACATTTTTCCTGAAGAATTTGCAAGGAATTGTTTGAGAGAAGCATTGGCCTCTTCAAAAAAAGATGTTGTTTTATTTCCAAAGTCAGTATTTTTGCAAGTCCAAGATTTTACAAACGTCTCTTTGATACTTACTATTTTATGATCCATACACTCAAGTTCATCCTCACGGTCTGATAAGCAAAACTTTATAAAAGTGTAATTTAAGCAACCCAAAAATATGAGTATTAACAGTGGAGGCAGTGATTTGGCACTTACTCTAAGTTCTGCATCATTGAACTCTTCCACCTCCTTGGTTTTTGAGGCCCCATAATTAGCCCACAGAGACATAAAGCTTTGAAACCCTTCAAATTCATTATTAAAGCGCACATTAAGGTTTTCTTGTATTTTTTTAGACAAGTGCCATAGTCAAGGCTGTCTTATTTTCTGAGGTAAACTTTGTTCTATAGCAGGAATCAAATCCTTTTCACCATCCGTCACAAACACTTTTGTAATTCTTTTAGGATTGTAAGCCAGATCTTTTAGTACATTTACAGACCAACTGTGAAACTCAAACATTTCTCTTGTTATAAAAACAAGAGATTTTGTGAGATATTTACAGTTGGCTGTAATTTCTACAACATGCAATAGGGGGATGTTTTACATATTTTTTTATAAGTACAACCCAACATACAAATATGATGTAATTTCTTGCAAATATTTAATGACCTTGGGTGTGCCAAAATAGGGCCTTCAAGTGACCCTTTCCATGAATTTTGCTTGATGAACCCAACCTGAATCACCAAATTGTTCAAAGAGGACTTCCATAACACTTTTTCCCTTTAGTTCTTCTAGCGCTAACTTACTCTTAGTGTTATAGATTGTTTTGTCATCAACATATTTGCCTAAATCAATCTTTCTCAATTTTCTTTTGAGTTGAATTGTATTGAGCCCATCTTTCATGCCTTCTTTTAAATTCACTCAGGCTATGCCAGAGATTCTCCTCAGGTGAGGATGCACTGAGTGGTTTGAAGATGGTTCATGGTTATGTTGATCATTTCTGTAGAAGATTTGCCACAAGGGGTTTGCCTTTGTGCAACTTGCATGCATTAAAAACTTGCACCCAACCTTCCTTGTGTGAGTTTTCCTTGATTGTTTGGTGAGCAATTTCCCAGAGTAAAAACCATATCTATCACAGGCTAAATCCACATATTTATCTTTCTTTGAGCTGATAACTTTTAAAGGGTAACCATTCTTCATTGCCCATGTTTGAAAATATTTTTGTGCCTCTTCCCTAGTAGGAAAAGCTTTTGCAGGAGGTGGGTGAAGTGGATCTGTCATATTTATGTAGTCATAGTTAAAAGCTGCCAATCACTTTCCATCAAATTAAATGAGGCAAAGACCAGCATAAAATAAAATGTTATGCACCACCAGAGGTCATTTTCATTTGTCAAACATTTTGTTCACTCAATTTTCACCCTACATGAGGATGCAATTGGGACTTTCAATGATTCATTACCAAAATCCTTCTTTTCCACAGCTTTTTTAATGGCACTATCAATGGATTGTTGGAGTACTTGTGTCCTCCTATTCCCCGCTCTTTCCTATTTTCTTTTTTCTCTTTTTCATTCCTTTCTGTTTCATATGTTCATCATTTCATTTTCCATTTCATTCTTTCTTCATCATCCTATTTCATCTATCAAGTCTCACTTATTTTTCATTTATCAGTCTGCTTCTCACATCCAACTTGCGCGCGCTCCTAACTATCATATCTGCGCACTCATATTAGTCATGTCACACTATCTGTGACACCTGTAAATTGATCCTATACCTGAGGACAGAATGAGAGTCAGATAGACGGATTCTTCTCTCATCCTTCTATTCTGCCTTTCATCTCTGGATATCCTCAGGTAAGTTGTGTCTCATATTTTATTTTTTTTCTCATCTCATTTCTATGAAATCTACTCATACTTCTATTCTGCCTTTCATCTCTGGATATCCTCAGATATCTCAATAGGTTATGAGCCCAGAGTGCTAACCACTGCGATTCACCTTATCGCGAGAAGGATCCGAATCAACTATGTGTTGATAAACATTGTTTTAAACTGCATACTACTCACCACAATGGAGGAATCACAAACCGGCCATCCTGTCCTGAAGACACCCTCCATTATTCCTCTGAACTCCTCTGGATTGGAGTCAAACTACCTTGATTGGGCAATGATTCTTTGCATTCACTTCAGGGCATCTGGGGTAAGCTATGTACTTAACGACAATTCTGCCAAGACTAGTCCTGAAACACTGTCACAAGACAATCTGGCCGTATGCTCCGTAATCTCTTGATCCATCCTACCCGCAAATTTCCAATACATTAGAAAATATGAGGAGAGCGCATTAGGAATGTGGAAAGCTTTAAAGGAAGCACACCAAGATAATTCATCGGGAGGAAGGATGTACTGGCTCAGAAAGCTCCTTCTAACAAAACTGAACGATAAGGATATGCCCACTCACATTTCTGAAATAGTTTTGTACGGCAAAAAACTTGGCTCCCTTATCACTCCTGAGAACCCTTTAACCGCGGACAATCTTCAAGCCACCGCAATGTTGCTCTCCCTCCCAGATGACTGGCTTGGTTTTTTCTCAAGTATGATGAACGAGGAGTTGGTCCCGTCATTGAAAATCATCAAAGCTCTGAAACAAGAACATATGCGCAGACAGACTCAAATCAAAGACAAAACGGCCCATTCTGTTAATACTAAACCCCATTCTAAAGCCCAATCAAAGAGAAAGTCCAATAGAAACCAGAACATCTACTCTAAAACTTATTACTGCACCCACTGCAAGACCAAAGGACACTCGTTCTCTCAATGCCCAGAAGTGCTTCTTATAATGGAACAGTCAAAAAGAAACCACCCGCAGCGATCCAACAACAGGGGAAACAGACCCACACAGTCTAATATAAATGCAAGCAAGGCCATGGCTGAAGACGACTCTGACAACGACAACTCAGACAATTTTTCAGACTCTCAGATCATTGTGCACGCAGGTTCCACCACATGCAATCTCACCCACTGAATGGTTAATCTGAAGCAAGATTTCAATCTCAACTCCGGATGCTCAGTTACCATGACTCCCTATGAACACCAAGTATCCGACAGGAAGACAAATCTCACACCTATCCGTCTCGCCGATGGGTCCACCATCACTTCAGTTGCAGAGGGTTCTCTGAATCTGCCGTTCTGTCAAGTCAGATCTCTCATGGTCCCAAAACTAAAAGAACCTCTTCTCTCAGTCTCCAACATCTGCAACTCCGGATTTATTGTGGTATTCTCTGAGTATGGAGGCAAAATTTTTGACAAGAACGCCACCAATTTGACTGCAACTCCCCTCCAATCAGGATACAGAAGTGGAAACCTGTATTATCTCCCAAAACAAGATGTGAGCAATCACGATTCCCTTTCCACAGCTGTGTCTCACTCATCTGATGACAGTCTTTTCAGCTATCATGGCAGACTATCTCATCTGAATCTCAAGTCCCTCAAAAAGTTGCTGAAATTGCACAACATCTCACCACTACCATCTAACGATCTTGAAGTTCAGCAATTTCTGATCTGTATCAAGTCAAAAATGACCCAAACCCCCTTTCATACCAGACTCAGTCATAGATCAAGCAGACCCGATCAACTCATCCATTCAGACGTCTGTAGTTTTGAAACCACATCCCGTGAAGGATACAACTACTTTTTCAAATTTATCGACAACTTCTCTAAAGCTCTGTTCGCCTATCCCATCAGAAACAAATCGGATGTATTTCAGTGTTCCAAAATATTCATTTCCTTTTTTGAAAATCAATATCAAGCTCAGATCTCCTCATTTTGTACCGACAATGGGGGGTAATATCTCAACCAACCAATGAAAACTTACCTCAAGTCAAGGGGCATACTCCTTGAGCCGGGTCCACCACACTCCCCTCAACTCAATGGTGTGGCTGAAAGATCCAACCGCACCATATGCAATATGATTCGAGCTTCTCCCATCTCTTCTCACCTACCAAAATCTTTCTGGGCGGATGCGCTCAGACACTCCATTTTTGCCTTCAACTCCTTTCCATGCAAAACCCCTTCCGGATTCGTGTCACCAAACTCTCTTCTCCGCCGCAATGAAATCCCACTATCATACCTTCATCCATTTGGATGCAAGTTGTGGTACAAAGTTCCTGAAGCAAATCAATCCAAACTAGACAGGAAAGGGAAGTGCGGTTTACTTCTGTCTTATCTTCCCAACGGTAACGGATATTGCATCTTTGACACCAATACCCGCAAGGTCATTAAGTCACGCGACTGCATCTTCAACAATGCTGTTTTCCCTTACAATCACACCATCAACGTAAATAAAAACCCTACTCTCAGATCTGATCTGTTGCCTATCTCATCCTCTTTGTACTCACCTTTGAATACCGGCACTCCGACCGACAAAACTAGACGGCCATCATTGGAAATCCTCACCACACCACCACCTCATACAGACAATGCCAACCATCCTAACTCAGCACCCAACCCGTCGAACCCCCTGTCTTTCCCTTCGTCCCAACCACGCTTTTCAAGCATCTGTTTGTCTAACTCGGACTGGATCCCCCCCCTTTCCACCCATCAATCCCCTCTCTCCTCCCCGTCTCTTCCCTCATCCCCTCCTCTTCCATTCTCTTTCCCTCCTTCTCTCCCCGTTACTCCGGAGTACTTGTGTCCTCCTATTCCCCGCTCTTTCCTATTTTCTTTTTTCTCTTTTTCATTCCTTTCTGTTTCATATGTTCATCATTTCATTTTCCATTTCATTCTTTCTTCATCATCCTATTTCATCTATCAAGTCTTACTTATTTATCATTTATCAGTCTGCTTCTCACATCCAACTGGCGCGCGCTCCTAACTATCATATCTGCGCACTCATATTAGTCATGTTACACTATCTGTGACACCTGTAAATTGATCCTATACCTGAGGACAGAATGAGAGTCAGATAGAGGGATTCTTCTCTCATCCTTCTATTCTGCCTTTCATCTCTGGATATCCTCAGGTAAGTTGTGTCTCATATTTTATTTGTTTTCTCATCTCATTTCTATGAAATCTACTCATCCTTCTATTCTGCCTTTCATCTCTGGATATCCTCAGATATCTCAATATTGATTCCTTCAACGCAGCCATCTTAGAAAAAGGAGGGCTTTCCACTGTTCCCATAATTCCAAAAAAATGCAATGGTATTTCAGTATTTAATCCAACTTTCAATTTAACCACTAACAAGTTTTCTCACTTTTGAGTTGAGAAAGATCAAGTTTAGTGGGACCTTTTTTTGAAGTTTCACTTTAGTGTCACTTTAATTTCACTTTCTTTCACTTAAGATTCACTTTAGTGTCACTTGTGGTTTTCTAGGTGTGGTCCAACAGTCCCACATAGTATGTGTTGATCCCAAATTTGGGTTGATCAAACCCAAATGTGACCCAGGGGGTCCAAAAAAGTTTGGAAAAACCTCTGTGGGGTTGTGTAACCCCAAAAACACCTCCAAGCCGCCGTGTATGGGGGTACAAAACTCAAAAAAGCTGTGTATGGAGGGTATACAACCCCCAGGGGGTTGCGCGTGGTTGAAACAACACTTTCAACGCGTTTGGACGCGTTTATGGGCCCCCACGCGTTCATTGGGCCGTTTGCGGCCCCACAAAACACCCACACAACTGGGAGTTTTGAATTTATCATCACCAAAATTAAAAAAAAAAAAAAAAAAAAAAAAAAAAAAAAAAAACTTAAAAAACAAATTAAAATGAAATTCTAAAAATTTTCCCACTCTGGGGCCATGAATGCGCAGCCCTTATAAATAAACAAAAATTCTATGGACCAGCCCTAAATTAAAAACACCAAAAATTAAATAAACAATGAAAAATTCTATGGACCAGCCCTAAAGTAAAAACACCAAAAATTAAATAATGAATGAAAGATTCTATGGACCATCCCTAAATTAAAAAAACCAAAACTCAAATAGACAATTAAAGAGTCTATGGACCAGACCCAAAGTAAAAATGCCACAAAATACCAGTTCCAATTTTTTTGAGCTGATAAAATGAAGTTTATTTTTGTCATGCCTACCTCAATGGACAAGCCCAAAATTAAAAACACAAAAAAAGACTTCTATCAAGTCCA
Organism: Puccinia polysora; assembly: GCA_025617555.3. Classification (NCBI taxonomy): domain Eukaryota; kingdom Fungi; phylum Basidiomycota; class Pucciniomycetes; order Pucciniales; family Pucciniaceae; genus Puccinia; species Puccinia polysora. The sequence goes on along the minus strand of CM062613.1, from coordinate 34,787,327 downwards.
CCTTAATGGACAGGCCCTACAGTAAAAAAAAATTTAAGCTGATCTCATCACAAGAATTAAATATACTCCTTATCATGAGATTATCCCAACACAAGTTGAACTGACTTGCCAATAAAATATGATTCAAAGCACTCAACATAATCATTTTAACTCAAAAAACTCAACATACTCATGTTAACTCCAAAAACTCAACATAATGATGTTAAATCAAAACACTCAACATAATTATGTTCAAAATTTGATAACCCTTTATATTAATAAAATTACAAGATCAGATTTATAACCCAAACCCAAATGATAAAATTAAAATGATTTTTATGAATTTTAATACAACTTAAGTTGATCTTTTAGACAATCAGCCCAACCAGAAGCCTTTTTAGAAGTCAAAGAAGCAGTTCTGGAAACTATGGGCGTGATTTGAATCATTTCTCCCGCAAGCACAAGAGAACCCAGTTATTATTTTTGACAAAGCAAATGAATATAGCATCTTTTTGTTCTTTTACACCCATTTTAATAGTAGTATAAGTACAAAATTAATCCAATGAAATGAAACATGTTGTTCTTCCATTAGTATCAGCTGTTAATTTCCCCATTTCAAGCTTTTCAAGCCATTTTGAAGACAGAATCTTTTCATTTATGTCATTAAAATCAATTCTTTTTTATATGTTTTCAAATCATTTACTGCCTCCAGGATCTTATAATAGCATGTCTTATTTTTCCTCAATGTTTCAATCATTTCCTTTTGTACTTCAAACCATCCATGGTAATTTTAACCAATTTATTTTCCAATGATTCTAAATCCACAATTCCCATCACCAACTGGATCCCAAAAGTTCCCCAAAAAATTATGTATTTTCTCAGTTATTTGATTGAGGTATTTCAATTTTGGTTCCTAAGATCAAAAACAACTTAGTATTAATTTTTGGTTTTCATTGCATGAACAAAATGATTACTCCCCAAAAATGTAATTCTGGTTTACTTCTCCCCTTCTTCTTCTTCTTCCTCAGAAGAGGAAGAAGATTCCAAATGAAGGGAGCCTCATTCAGTTTCAGTCTCTTCCTCTGAACTATGAAATTCATTGAAGAGACTTCCTTGCACTACAGAAATCATTTTCCCATCAGTTCATTAAACCTTAAAAATGAACACTTCTCAAGATAAAAAATTACTATCTTTGTCCTTTTTGTTTCACTTCTAACCCATTTTTCCCTCTTAATTTCCCTTTCAACTTGTTCAAATTTTGAAAATTCACAATAAGTAACTTTCATTATGGGTCAACTGTGGCTGGACCTTAAGAGCTTTGGTTCAAGACTTAGCTTGGAAGTCAAAGTAGCTGTATAATTTACCACAAACGTTGTGGTGGCATTTTATAGACATGGATAAGTAACTGGTTGCAGCCTGCGCGCTCAGCAATGAGTGCAAGCATGCTCAGCATTTGGTCAGCGTTAGATGTCTCAGCACGTGGGAAGTGCAATGGTATCAGCAGCAGATTCTGCATGCGCAGTCAGATCAGCATTAAGATCAGGGACCAAGACATGGCTACAGGAACAAGTGTTAGATGGCCATCAAAAAGGGCGGGGGCTCTGAGTAGGGTGCAGCATGCGCCATGAGAAGCACAAACCTGGTGGATGTACAGGCCCAAGAAACAGGAGTGGCTTCAGGTGGCTACCAGGAGGCCTGGGGGGCTCTGACTAGGGCGCAGCGCGTGCCATGAGAAGGACAAAAGGGATGACTGAAGCTGCACAAGTGTTGGAGAAGGAGGATGCTGTCGGGTTAGGTTTTCTGTTCCTTAGGGTTCTTTCAGTTTGTTCTTGGATCATATTTGTGCTTTTACTTAGGTTAGTTTGAGGGGGAAGTGAACAATACCTTTCCCCCACCTCTGTGTTAGGGGTTAGGGAATCTCACAGCATACCACCACCAAAGGAAGGAAGGAATGAATAGATCTTTTTAATTCCTCATTCTCTCTCTCAAGGATGAAACCTTCTACTTACAGAAACTTGGTACCAATGGATTACAAAACCTAAGGACAACTTTAAGGAGTATCACTCTCTTGTTTCCACATCTGGGGGTCTGGCCAGGAAGTAATCTTTTGTTCTCAGTGACTCAAAGGTAAACAGGATGCTGCCTAAAACCACTCCTGGATCTAAAATTTGGCCTGCTTTTCCTATGTGACTGGGGACCAACACCCCAACTCCCCCACCCCCACCAGTACCTCAACCAACTAGGTTGGGTGGTTTTGCTATCCCTTTGTTGGAGGGAGGCTCCTCAGAAGCAATAAAAGTTCCTTGGTGTGTATGGCCCAGGCGGGGGTACTTTCCCCATCTCCAGTTCAACATGTAGGATGTGGAGCAATTTCTCACCAGGTTTGAAGTGATTGCGGATTCTGAGGGTGCAACAGACGCTGATAAGGTCCGTACTTTTGTCCTATTAATCACAGATGAGGAGAAACTTGGTGAAGATAGGAGATGGTTGTGTAAAAGACCCTGGATTGTGCAAGGTTAAAAGGCAAAATGTTGGCCAGATGGTGAAAGTGAAAGCCCCAGTTCCTGGAAGGTGATTTTGAGGGGACCGCAATGGAAGAAAGCCTGTGGGGAGGGGTAGGGATGCGGGGCAATCTGGTGGAGGACATGTTGACATTCAAATGGATCTATGGGTATCTGGAAAAGAACAAGGTTTTTGCGGGGCAGATGGGAGAAATGAAGCAGGTGTTTTTGTGGGGGCATGTGCGGAAAATTTGTTTGAAAGTGCAGCTTCATCTGTAAAAGTGAAATGTTAAATTCACGGATCATTGAGCCGTGCGGAGGGTTAAAAATGGACTGTGTTGCATGCCACAGGGTCTAATCCAAACTTTGTACAACCCTGCACGGCTCAAAGAGTTGTGCAGCCAACCCAGCCTGGTCTACCACCGTGTGGACCTCCACACGACTACATTTGAGCCATGTGGAGTTGTACACTGCTCAAATGTAGTTGAGTGGAATCCCACATGGTACCAGACCGCGGTGAGCAAAAAAAAAAGGGGGAAAGGAAAAGGAAGGAAAGGGTACTAACACAACCCATAAACTAAATAAACCTTCTCAAAAATAGAAATCAACCAAAAAATCAAAGAATGTTCATTTTTTGGTTAAAAAAAACAAAATAAATAAATAAATAAAAAACAAAAAAACTGAGACTATCCAATGGACTAGCCCTAAAGTAAAAAGACCCAAAAAAACACAAGTAACTGGACTAGCCTTAAATTAGAAACACCAAAAAAAAAAGACAAGTAACTTGACAAGCCCTAAAGTAAAAACACCAAAAAAATGCAAGTAACTTGGCAAGCCCTAAAGTAAGTTCAGCTTGACTAGCGCTAAAGTAAAAGGGCCCAAAAATTAAAGAATTCTTTTGACCATCCCTAAAGTAAAAGTGCCCAAAAATATACAATTCTTTTGAATTGCCCTAAAGTAAAAAGACCAAAAAAACAAGTTCAACTTGTGTTAAGCTGATCCCATCCCAAGCTCAACATAAGTTAAGCTTGTGATGGAATCAGCTCAATAAAAGTTGAACTGACTTACCATTAAATTCTCATTCAAAACACTCAATATAATGATTTTAACTCAAAACACTCAACATAATGATGCTCAAAATTTTATAACCCTTCATATTAATAGAACTTGTTAGCTGCATTAGAATTACAATTTATATGAAACCCAATGATGGAATGAAGTCAAAGTCTATTAAAATCTAGAATAAATTTTCAGTGTTGGTTTACTGATACCAGGAATTTTTCTGTCCTTTAGCTACAGCAAGTGATATTTGTGTTGGAATAATAATAATTCCAAGAAAATTACATAAAATGCTCAAATTATTGATTAGAAGCAAGTGCAAACTTTGAGTGGTTTGGTTGAATTGAATTTATTTAAATATATTTTTCAAGAGGGGCCACAGTTTATGCAAACAGGGTATCTTTATTGGATAAAAACCTCTCTTCAAGGGGCTCTTTTGAACCGTGTAAAGACCTTGGGACAATGACGTCCTAAGTGATTACTCAAAAGAGGTTTACTCAAGGGGATTGGGTGGACTGGCTGACTCACAGCACTTATTCCTGAAGGCAAGGAGGAGATAACTTACTGATTTAAGCAGACACTCCAAGAAACTTGCAGAAATTCACAGTTGAAAGGGTCTCAGGACAGTTGTTGGGGATATTGCTTATATTCTTCAATGGAATTAATCAATGGTTTAGAATTAATAGTTATAATATCAGACTGAGGCCATAAATCAATTTTTAATCTTGAAGAAACACTTGATGACGGATGGAAAGGGGTCTGGATTGATTACTTAAAAATTACTGGGGTTTAAACCTTCTGATAGGAGTTGTTTATATACCTTTCTAGGGTAATAAGACCTTCTCAGGGAACTTAGAGAGGGTTGTGCTTATTTTCTGAGGCTGGAAGGATAGCCAGGGCCATTCTGTCACGTAGTCTTGGTGCTGTCAGCTGTTTAGCCTTGTCTTTGTCATATTTCCATGTGAAATAATTGTCAGAAGGTATTTAAATATTAATTTTTTATTTTTATGGTTCAGACATATTTCTTCATTTTTTATTAATTTATTTAGAGTGGCATGGGTAGAAGTGGGAATTTGTAGATTTTACGCCATTATCTGCACGTGTTGGTAATTTTTAATAATTTTTTGGTAGACTTTGTGGTGTGTTTTGTGGTTCATAAAGATTTGGCAATCTTATTTATGTGACAACCTTCATTTTTGTTTCTCACAATTTATTTGCTTTATTGTTTTGATTTTCATGTTTTTATTCAATTTTCTTAGGTTTCAAACATCTCCCTATCCGTCAGTCAACTTGTTACATATGCATGATGTTTGCATGCAAGTTGTAGCATGTTCCTGTGGTACCTTGCTGTTGAAATTAGTACAGCTGATGTTGACGCTCGCAGGTTTGACAGCTTCATGCGGGAATCCATCATCAGTCATTCTTCATGCGGGATTCTTGAAATGCGCCTACATACTGAGTGTCAGGCGTGTGTACCCTTGCTATATGAATGCAGGGCTGCGCGCGGGAATTGTGACATAACACAAATCTGCCTGTAACTCCTAAAATATACAAAACACTTGAATTCTGAATGAATTTTAGGTGTGAAATCTATACATGGCATTGTGTGTGAAATATTAGAATGGCCACAAAGTGCCAAAGTGGTGCCGTGGTTTATTGGTATTTTCTTCTGGAATTATTTAAAAATATAAGGAGTTGGAATTCAAGGGTGGGGTCAGTGAGTGACCCTACCTATTTTAGGGTGAGGAATCTATTTCTGAAACAAAATACTTGGATTTCCCAATTCTTCTAATTTTATTATTTATTTTCTGGTTTTGATCTGCTTTGACAAGTTGCTCTTGTCAACTAGCAAGCTGACATGCAGTTGATCTTTGAGATGATCAACCCCAACCAGAGGCTTTTTTAGAAATCAAGGAATGTGGTTTTGCTACAATGGGCGGGATTGGAATCATTTCTCCCTCAAGTACTAAGAGAACCCAGTGGTTATTTTTTACAAAGGAAATTAAAATTGGATCTGATTGATCAGTAACACCATTTTTCATTGGAGTATAAGTATCACATGAATTCAATGAAATAAAACATTTAGGTTTGGAATATGCGTCTGCTATGATTTGACTCATGTCCAATTTAGCCAGCCATTTTAAGGAGGGAATCTTTTCATTGATTTCTTCAAAATTAAGTCTTTATTTAATCTTTTCAACCTCCTTTGCACCACCAAGCATCTTAATGTAGCATGCTTCATGTTTCTCTAATTTTTCAATCATTTCCTTCCTAACTTTAAACAAACCATGTTCTTCATAACCAAGAGATTTGGCAATGACTCTAAATCTGCAATTCCCATCTCCAATTGGATCCCAAGCCCCACCAAAGAACTTATGGAATTTTGTGGGTTTATGATTGAGGTATTTCACGTTTGGTTCCTATCATGAAAACTAACTTAGTATTCATTTCTTTAATTATATCAATTGAATGAATACTCACCAAATATGAGCTTCTGGTTGAGCTTTGCTGCACATTCTCTTACTCTGAAGAGGATTTGGATTCCAAATTAAGTGATCCTGATTCACTTTCGGTCTATTCCTCTGAACTATGAAATTCAGATTTATATTCTGCCAACTTTGACTAACAATTCATCATTAGTTAGAAACTAAGTTTGTTAAACCCAAAAAATGAACATATCCCAAAAGAAAAGACTTACAATCTTTTGTCTTTTCTTGTTTGGAGCCCTTCTAGTCCTTTTTTCCCCCTTGAGTTGTTTTTCAACAACCTCAAACAAAGATGGTTCACGCTGCTTATCTGTCAATTTTGGCCTGCAACTACTTGATTGTCAGACTTTAGGTCCAAGTACTGGCTTTGATTGATATTTTTTAATATTGTGAATAATATACTTCAATAGACCGCTTTGCTCATGATCTGGAGATTCCACGATCATTGCATTCTCTTTTTAGCAGAACTGGGCAATGCTTAGCATTTCATCAAAATTATACTTCAAAATTCAAAAGGATCAACCATTAGTGAATTAGGAATCATTAATCAAAAAGCATTAGCCAAAAAGCATTAATCACATAGTGATTTGAACAATCCTACTTAAGCCAACTTACAGAACTAGAACTGCAAGGGTTGTAGTCCAACCTCCTCTGAGGATGAACATCTTTGGGTACCACAGATCCTCTGAATGCTAGACAGTCACCTATTTGGTGGGAAAAGGGAAAGCCCATAGTCTTGGAGTATGAATTGATGCACACTTTGCCATCATGATCACATTTTAAATTCTTTAATTTTCCCTAATAAGATTAATTGCCTCTAAAGACAATTTGTAACCCAATGGTAACAGTTCAGGATGAAGAACTGTCCCTAACTTAATTCAAGAGTTATAAAGTGATGCATGAAGCAATTTGATTTGATTTGAAACTTTTCTGTCAAGGCTTTTCCAAACATCCATCAGGTTTCCCAAAGAGTTTTAAAGGAATTGTTTGAGAGTTGCATGGGCCTCTTCAACCCAAGAATTTGTTTTGTTTCCAAAATATGGCTTTATAAAAGTCCACGCTGTTAAAAATGTCTCTTTGATAGGGAAAATGTTATTTTCCATATACTTGAGTAAATCCTTATAGTCTTTCAAGAAACACTATACAAGTCAAAATTTCAGAACCCAAAACTAGGAAGAATAAGAAGCAGTGATTTGGACCTACTCTGAGTTCCTCATCATTGATCTCCACCTCCTCCTTGGTCTTTGAGGCCCAATATTTCTCCCACAGAGTCATAAAGCTTTTCCATCCTTCAACTTCATTAAAAACGTGCACTTTACAGTTTGCTTGTACATTTTTAGACAAGTGCCAAGTGCAACCTTGTCTTGATGAATCAGGGAAACTAGATTCAATAGCACAAATCATCACTTTTTCACGGTCCGTCACAAAGACTTTTGGAAGTCTCTCAGGATAATAAGCCAACTCCTTTAATGCATTTACAGACCAACTGCAGAACTCAAACATTTCTTTTGTTACAAAAAAAAGAGATTTTTTGAAAGTTTTCCAATTGGCTGTCATTCCTACAACATGCAATACTGGATTTTTGTACTTATTTGCCTTATAAGTAAAATCCAACATGGAAATATGGTGGAATTGTTTTGAAAGCTTTACTGCCTCTCAATGTTCTAAGTACAGGGCCTCCAAGTGACCCTCTCCACTGAACTTTGACTGTTGAATCCAACTTTTTTCTTCAAGCTGTTCATAGAGTACCCCCATAACACTTTTTCACTTTAGTTCTGTGAGTGTTACCTTCTGATTAGTGTTATAGATTGTTTGGTCATCAACATAATCCCTCCCATCAATCTTGCTCAATTTTTGCTTAAGTTGGAACGTATTGAGCCCATCTTTCATGCCTTCCTTGAGGAGATCCAAGGATTGCCCACAGATTCTCCTCAGTTGAGGATGCACAGAGGGATTTTGAGATGGTTGATGGTTATGTTGCTTTTCTTTATAGGAGATTTGCCACAAGGGGTCTGCCTTTGTGCAACTTGCATGGATTAAAAACTTTCACCCAACCTTCCTTTTGTGAGTTTTTCTAGACTGTTTGGTAAGAAGATTTCCGGAATAGGAACCATGTCTATCACAGGCTAAATCCACATATTGGTCACGCTTTGGGTTGGAAACTTTTAAAGCATAACCATGCTTCATTGCCCATGTTTTAAAATAGTTTTGGGCCTCTTCCCTAGTAGGAAAAGCTCTCAAGGGAGTTGGGTAAAGTTGATCTACCATAGTTACATAGTTATATTGATTGCATGCCCTCCAACAGTTTCAATCAAATTAAATAAGGCAAAGACCTCAGTAAAATAAAATTTTAATCACCTCCAGTGGTCATGTCCATTTGTGAATCATTTTGTTCCTCAATTGTCACCCTTGATGAGGATGCAATTGGGGATTCCAATGTTTCATTACCCAAATCCTTTCTTTCTTTTTCCAAAGCTTTGTTGATGGAACTATCAATGTAGACCTTCCACACAGACATGTCAGAAGAAGGAGGGCTTGCCCCTGTTCCCATGAAAAAAATGCAATGGTATACTTCAGTATTCAATCCAACTTTCAATTTAAGAAACAAGTTTGCTCACTTTTGAGTTGAGAAAGAATTGTTTTTAGATTTTTATATGATTTCAGTTTTCACTTTAATTTCACTTTGGTTTCACTTTAATGTCTGTTTGGGATTGCTAGGTGTGGAACAACAGTCCCACAAAGTATGCATTAATCCCAAATTTGGGTTGAAGGAACCCAAGTGTGGTCCAGGGGGTGCTCAAAATTCTGGCACAACTTCTGGGGGTTGGTGCACCCCCAAACATGGATTTTTTGACCCCTGTAGGGGGTTAGACGGCTCAAATTCTCTGTGTTTGGGGGTTACAAGTCTCCTACACAATCCTCAGGGGGTTTTGTGTCTTTGAAACGGCCCTTTGTAGTCTTCTATGGGCCCCCACTGCTCATTTGAGATGTGTAGGGCCCTACACGACTACCACACAGTTGGAGCCGTGAATTTAACATCACCCTCTGTAAAAACATGGCCTAGTCAAGAGGTTGCCTCACAGGAGCTTTGCAATATTTCTGGACCTAGGGTTCATCTGCCTAGCAGTGGAGAGAAAAATCAACTTGGATGAGCTTATGGAGGATACAGCCAGCTTTTTCCCAGTGGGCTTGAAGAAGGCAGCATCCCCATTAATTCCAACCCCTACCGCAGGATTTTCAATTTCCAGCCTGTGCGCGGCCTGGTGGGCAAGGTCACAAAATTCTTACAAGACCTGTGCATTTTCCTTAATTGGATGACAGTGCCACCCCACATGGAAGAGGCCTTTCAGCCCCCTAGTGGGTTCAAAATTTGTGCCTGCACCTACTGCGGGGATAAAGGACATTAGAATTTGGGGTGCGCCAACTTGACTAAGGACATGAACAATGGGCTGGTCCTAATGCCCAGTTTGACATATATATTCCCAAAGAGCAAGAAGGTGGAATTGTGGTCCGGTCAGCTTCCTCCCTTGCAGCAGATACAAGCGTGTTCAAAGGGTCTCACAGAAACCTCCCAAGTGTCACTGAGGATTTTCACTGTGCCTTGAACGTGGGAGGCTCAGCTGGTAGATGCTGAAATCAGGGCGCTGGAGTTGGATGAACACTTTTTAGCAGAGAAGATGGACATGGACCTCAAGGAGCAACCATTGGCCCCAAAGGCAGTTTCACCTGGTTTGCCGGGGATGGTGCATCCATTAAATCCCACAGGGAAGAAACATGCCACAGAAATTGTGCGGAGGGTGATGGGGAAAAAAGCACCAATACCCTTGACCTTGCAGGAGCTGGCGGTGGTGTCTCCAGTTTCTTCCAAAGAGATGGTTCAGGCACTGAAGGAGTGCACGCAAGGCCAGGTCCCAACAACAGTGCAGCAAGTGAACGTGGCGCAGGAGGAGGCAGATTGCAAGCTGTACTGGTTGAAGTCAGTGTTGGTCCTGCTTGCGTATGTCTCAATGAATATTGCGGGGAAGAAGGTGTGGGTGATAGAGGACCACAGGTCAATGCTTGATCTGCTTCTTTCACGATTGGTGGATGAATTGGGGCTGGTGTGGAGGAAATGTGCAATGGGTTTTCAGGCGTTGAATGGCAAGGATTCTTGCATGGGCCTGGTAGTGGAGGGGGAGGAGTCAGAGGTTGAAAGGTTCCTTCAACCCCTTTTTTTCCCTCTTGGTAGATTGCTGAAATGTGATTCTGGCTCAGCCCTTCATGTTTGGATTATGATCCCAGATGGGGTTTACATAATCACTGACAGTGGAGGACTTTTCCAGCGCTTGGATTGAGATGACAATCTGTGAAAACAGAAAAGGGAAGTGGGTGCAAGGGCTGGAGGAAGACAAAAATGATGAATCCAATGGGGGCTGACTGCAAGGGTCACCCAATGGAATATTTTGCCTACTCATCCATGGAAACCGCCCAAGGCAAGCTCTTGCTTTGTGCAGATGGTCAACTAGCAAGGAGCAGGTGGAGGAGGTAGACCCAAAGAGGGCGCAGGTGGCAGAAGTAAGCTCCCTTTCTCAGTATGCATCTCTGGGAGGTACTGGGATTTTGAAACCATATCATTGTGCCACATTTGTGAGCAAAGGCAAAATCCACGGTTTGGTTATTCCTAGGAGTTAAAACAATGACAGGGTTTGTGTATGGATGGTGAGGTGCAACACTTGGAAATACAAGCCAGTTGCGCAAAATTTCTGACCTTGGAAAAAGCTTATACTGCAGGGACTGGATGGGCATCTGCGGCCAATCACCTGTTCTTGGGACCCTTGGGAGATGCCTTTGAAGAATTTTGGTTGGGTAAAGCAGTTGGGATGGATCACTGACAAGGAGATCAATGCCCTTGAATATGGGCTGCCAGGGTGGTTTATTGTGGAGGAGAAGGACTTGCTGGCGTCAGTGTTGGTGCTTTGCAAGAAGGCCCTTGCTTTTGGACCAGACAAGTGCGGATTTTTGAAGGGAGAGATTGGATATTGTTACATGATTCCAACCGCTCTGCACAAGCCATGGCAGATCAAGCCAATTTTGATTCCCTGAACTGTCCAGGAGACCTTTCTGGATTTGGTTTGCAAGCGCATGAGGACAGGTCTTTACAAACTGTCTACTTTGAGCTACTCTAGTCTGATATTTGCGGTGGTCAATCAAAACAGAAAGTTGTTGAGTATTGTTCATGATCTGCAGCTGCTCAACTCCTTCAACATTTGGGAGGCAGTACTTCCCCTGCGCATGGATTAATTCCTGGACTCAATGGCGGCGGGCGCATGTTACAGATTGGTAGATGTTATGGGTGGTTACAATCAGAGGGAACCCCATCCTTATTTTCAACCACTGACTTCATCTGAGACTGGATTAGGAAGGATGCAACTACTTCAAGGCACAACCAACTTGGTGGTGGTTTGCCAGGCCAAAATTACTTGGATCCTGTTCAAAAACCTTCCAGAGGGTGTCCCAATCTTCATTGATGAAGCGGGTATCAAAGGCCCAAAGATGGACTAAGGGGGTGCGGTTTTGGCAGAGGCCCCTGCAATTTGTTGCTTCTTCTTTGAGTACATGGAGACCCTGGAACAGATCTTGTTTTGGATCAAGGAGGAAGGGCTCATGGTGTTGGGGAAGAAGCTGGTGGTTTTGGTGCTGGTGCTTGAGGTCTTGGGGCACATGGTGGCTTCCAAAAGAAGCCAAATTAAGGCAAAGAAGAATAACAAGGTTCTTGAGTGGCCAAAACCGCTGATGGTGTTGCACATTCTCCAGTTCTTTGGATTTTGTAGCTATGTTTGCATTTTCATCAAGCATTTTGTAGAATTAGCAAGCCTGTTACAAGGATTGACACGGAAGGGTGCAAAGTGGGAATTGAATATTGGTTGTGAAGATGCATTTTCAAAGATCAAAGAGATTGTGCGGCAAAAAATTGTCTTCTTGGACCTCAACTAATATGCCTGGGGATATGCTTGGTTGTTTACCTTAGCAAGTTTGGGGCAGGGGGATTCCTAATGCAGGATGAGGAAGGGAACAATTGGTTGGTACTTTACAATTTGGTTAACTTTACCGCAACAGAGAGCTGTTTCTTGCGGAAAAATTTGTAACTGTGCAGTTTTTCCAAAAATTTCCACTTGCTCCAACATCTTCTTTGGGGAGTTCATTTCAAACTCTTGGTGGACATGGAGGCTTTGGCATGGATGATCAACTTTCCGGGGTTTCTGAATGCTCCTATGACCATGTGGGTGGCTTTTCTCCAGCATTTCTTGTTTAATGTGTTGCATGTTCCAGGGAAAGAATTCACAATGCCAGATATTCTGTTGTTGTATCCCCAAGAGTATCTCTACAAAGTGGTGGAGCCCTCAATGTGGAAGCTCAATTCATCCAGGTAGGAGTGGTGGAGGGGGAGTCTGGCTTCTGCTGGGCCATTATAAGCATTAAACGCTTCTGTGCTCTTATTTTCAGGACCTCCTGTTAACTGGGGGTACAGCGGGTGTGGTTATTTGTTGGGAAAAGCGGTGTGCTGGGAACTTCTATCTACAGGAAGTTCAGTTGTGGTGGTGGAGCACCCCCATGCCTCTTGTGGTTGCAACATTGAGGAAAGCCCAGGAAGCAATCCTGAGGTTTCTGTACAACAAACTTGGCCACTGAGGCAAGGTTGAGATGCAGAGAAGGGTGAAGGCAAGATTCTGGTGGCCAGGGGTTGTGCGCGCGGTTCAAGAATGGGACAATTTATTCAAAGCCTTTCAGCAGCCAAGAAAAAGCTTGCCCAAGGAGGTTGGTCATCCTATAGGAGAGTATGTTTTTTTTGGGCAGATATATCTTGATGTGGTTCCCATAAAGGCAGGGAAGTTTGCATACTTGCTTGTTGCGCATGAAAATCTCTTGGGATGGGTCAAGACGCGTCCTCTGGTGGAGTTGTTGGCGGATAGGGTTTCTCAGTTCTTGGAGGAAGACTGGTTTGTATGGTATAGATTGCTTTTTCTGATCATGGTGGACAGAGGTGCAGATTTCCAAGGTTTTCTTAAGGTGCTAGTTCAGAGTTTTGGAGCAAATTTTGGCTGAATAATGGAGTACTACCTGGAAGGCGCTGGGATGATTGAGCGCAGGCACCAGCCTATCAAGGAAACCCTGGTGAAGATGTGCAGGGAGGATGGCAAACGGCGGCAGGAAACTCTTTGCAGATTGGATTTCTGTGAAGAAATCAATGGTTTACTTGCCCTATGAATTGCTCTTTGGACAGCAACCCATGCTTCTGGTGGACATCAAGCTGGATATTTTTCTTGGTTTTGATTTGTAGTGTCAGCATCCTGGATGCCAAGACCCTTGCTATCCTTTGGCTACCAGAAGTGATGGAATAAATAATAAACATTTCATTCAATAAATGCAGCAAAAATCCATAAAATATTTGGATAGAGCTATTGCAAGTTTGATTGGTTTGGTTATGATTTAATATTATTAATCAATATTAATAAATTTATTATTAAATAATTGAATAGAGGGGCCACAATAATATTGGGGATCTCTAACACCTCTCTTCAGGTAGTTCACTTTGAAAACACGTATAGCTGGTTACTTTAGAACCTTTAATTTATATTCTTAAAGGAGATATTTCCCAAAGATAATATATATATATATAATATATGGTGGAGTGTCAGGGCCTTGTAAACAATCTGCCACAACATAAAAAGGATAATAGAACTCACTGTTATATTATGGGTCCTTTAGGTACCTGTTTGGGATGTGCACTGATGGTTTAAACCTATTACTGGGGTTAAAAGGGTTGTTCAGAAGTTCAAATTGATAAAAGGGTTTTGGGACGGATATTATTAATCAGAATAAAGCCATAAATCACTTAATTATCTATTATAAGGATTTGATTACCTTGGCTCAGTGTCTGGATTTAAATATAACTGGGTCTCTGGGTATCAATAACCTCAAAAGATCTCTATATTTATAGCTTTTTGGGTCCCAATTCTGTCCTTCTGAGGGATACAGGGGCTCAAAGGGATGGGTTCTAAGGCTAGCAGGGTAAAAAGTGGTAGCCTGTCATCTTTTCCTGGTGCTTTAGCACTGGTAAAATCCAATTCCACAGGGTATGGGAATTATTCTTCCTTTTGATTGATGTTTTGACGTGTGAATAACACTAATCTATCCACATGATCATTATTTAATTAATTATCCTTGGTAAATGTTCCCAAGATGTTAATAAGTCTTCTTAGTATAAATTCCTATGGGTACTCTGATTTTAGATGGGTTCTCATTATGTATTAGCAGATGGGAGGAAAATCATAATATTGATTTTTCTCCTTATTTTCAAAATTCTGTTGATTTACTTGAAATAATTAATTAAAAATATAAGCTATGGTAACACATCTAATATTTTTAAATAATCAGTTTTTCTTAATATGTCACGGACATCCTGATTTCTTGAAGTTCTCACAATTGTATATTTAAAGTATTTTAAGATATTTTACAAACTGTAGTTATCTTATTTTTAAAATATTTGATATTTTTATTATATTTTATCAAAAAATACGTAGAAAGTTTATTTAAGTATTTTTATATAATTTTATTTATTTTTAGACTATCTAATATCCACAGGGAAATTTTTTACATATGTAGTATGTCCCCTTCTTGGTTGTAGCACCTTTACGTGGTACCTGGGCTTCTCAAGCTGTCTGTCACTCTGTCAGTCCATAGTCCAGCGGCTGCGTACCTGTATGATGCAGACGGCTGCATACAAGGCTTGACAGGGTACGCAGACAGGGTGGCAGTCCTGCTGCTCAGCTGCGCGCAGATGTGTTGGTTTTGCCGCTGCATGTGGGAATGTGACAAATCACATTTCTGCTCATAACTCCTGTAAATCACAGAATTCTTGGATTCTGACACAAAATTCACTGTGAAACCTATAGGTGGGGTTTCATGTGAAATATTAAAATGGCCAAAATCCCAAGGCTGTGTCTCTTTCCAACTTTTCATAAATTATTTAAAAATATAAGCAGTAGGAATTTGAGGTAGGTGTCATTCAGTGACCCTACCTCAAATTTTATTTAGAATCATAATTTGAAATAATATTTTTAATATTATTTCTCCTTTAATGATATCTTTTTTTATTTATGTTATTTTGTTACTTTTGCATCTTGCTCTGCAATAGTAGCAAGCTGACAGGTGGAAGGTCAAGAACTTGGCAGAAATTGTTGAGGGGAAGGCCAAAAAACTCCCTAGGAGCAAGGAAACGCTGGTTAAGGCCTGGGAAAGGTTGAAGAAGACCCAGATGGCATCAGTCTTCTAATTGGATGAGCGCTGTTCCCACTGCCTCTGGGACCTGCTGTGGAAAGGGGACTTGGTTTTGCTGTATAAATGGAGCCTTGAATCTCAGTCAGAAAATCTATTTGCTAACAGATTCAATGAGCCATATTACATAGCATCTAATTTTGAGGGTGGTAGCTATCAGCTGGAGGAATTGAAAGGGACCCCTCTTGAACAAAAGGCTGGTGTTTTGCATGTGAAGCGCTTTTTTGCACAAGAATTCACCTTGTTTGACAAGAAGTTGGTGGACAACCCTGTCTCTGGTGATGGAAGCGCAGCTTTGGAAGATGGTGATAGTGTGGTCAATTTGGGTTCCTTGTCTTCCAAAGAGCCCATGCGCAACATGCCTCTCTGGCATAGTAGGAAGTTGCAAACTGATTGGGACAGCTGCAAATCTTGGGGAGTGAACCCCAGCGTTGAATGGGAAAAGCCTGATTTGGTGAGGGGGTGTTCTAGTTGGTTCACAGCGGGGATAACTAGAAACCCCAGAATGTTTGTTTCCTGACTTCTCTGAATGGATTTTCTTTCTTGGATTGTTACTGGCTTTTGTTTATAATTGTTACAGGAATGCAGGCACATCACAAGCCAGGTCCTTACACACAAGTACAAACCCCGCCAACAGAGGGTGGGAAGTGGAACAGTGCAATAAAATAAAATATTTTCTCTTTTCCTTTTCTTCTTGTTTTCTCTTTTTTCTGAGTCTGTTTCTATTTCTGTTTCTTTCTCTACTTGGGGATGCAATGGGTGCAGACAGGTATGGTTGGAGTGTAGTGTGGGAATAAGCCTGACTTGGGGAGGGAGTGCTCTAGACAGTTCACATCTAGGACAAATGGGAACCCCAGGAGGTTTTTTCTTTGCTGTCTTTTTCTGTCTCTGGTGTTTTGCGCACGCTGGTTGTGTGCTGTTTTTTTTGTTTTTACAGGAAGGTACCAGTAACTGTGTGGCAGTTTTTATGGGGCAGTCCAGCTACCTCTCTGAGAGAATTGAAACAATCACTGCGGGGAACTTATGAGGGGGAAATGGTCTTAGGCATGGGATATTCTGTTTGGGGAACTCACATTTGCGTGATTGTGCACAAAAAGGAACAAAGTCCAAATTACCCTCAGGGTCCCTTTCTCTTACTCACTTAAGGCTCAAGGCCAATTTTCATGGGTGCCTTACTCAGAAAATGCATGCAGAAATATGTATTTCTTTCATCAAGAAGTGTAGATAGACAAATACAGGAGGAACAAGGAGGGGTGAAAAGTGGGCAAGAAGTCTAAGCCATCTTCATGAACTAAACCATCTCCAACTGCAAAGCATCTAGTAATGCCCAGAATACTGGGATTCTGAGGATTGGGTGCTGGGGGCCAAGAGGAATTTCTGGAGGAGGGTGGTTGACTGATCTGTGTATTTGTCAAAGCCTGCCGCCAAAAAAGACATCAAGGTTGGAATGTCTGGGATCTTGGGAAAGCTTGTAGAGGGAGGGGCTGGAAGTGATGGAGGAGCCTTTGGAGAGTTTCCCGGCGAGTGGGCAGTGGCAAGGAGGAAATTTCTGCTGAGGATGGCAGTTCCTGAGCCCTAAGTGGTGGGGTCAAGGCCCTTTCCTCCAAGTCCAACCAGTACCTTGAGTTGCAATCCAAGGCCAGAGCAGGAGCGGGATGGGGGGCTGAAGGATGAGGCAGAGGTGAAGCCGTGCATTGTCTGAGTAATTCCTTGACAGGTGGGTTCCTTGCACCCTGGTTTACCGGTAACCAGTTGGCCCAGTATTGGAGGGAAACCTGTTTAGCCGCGAAGGTGGCAAAATCCTCCTTGCAAGGAGGTCCCAAGTGGCAGAGGGGGCAGGCCAAGTCAGGGCTCTTGTGGGAAGTGGCTGGCAACGGGGAGGGAGGGGACCCAGGAAGAGTCCACAAGTCCTCCAAAATGGTGTTGTTTTCCAACACCACAAACACATCTTGACGGGCCCTCTTGCGCGGTGGAGGGAAAGGACCCATGTTCCAGGGAGCTTTGGGGTTGCCCTGGCTGAGGGAGCAGAAACAGTGGCTTCCGCCGCAGGTGGTGCACGCGTGACCATAGGGATCAGGGAACATTCAAGCCTGTGAAAAACGCAATAGCTACATGGTTTCATTTCTGAGGTGAAAGGGGGGCTTTTTTTTATTCGATGGGCACAAGGGTGGTGTTGGTTAGTGGGGGTGCGCGGTTACTGTCAAGTTAACAATGGGAAGATATCAGGGGAAAGAAATCAACATGGGGGATATGTGGTGGCATTTTATAGACATCAATTGGTACCTGGTGAAGGCCTGCATGCTCAGTAATGAGCGCAAGCAGGCTCAGCATTTGGGCTGTGTGCTCATCAATTAGTGTGAGATGTCTCAGCATGTGGGCAGTGCTGCGGGCTCAGAAGCTCAGAATTAGGTTTGGGGGCCAGGCGTTGCTAGAGGAATGCACCTTGGATGGTCACAGAAAAGCGCGGGGGGCTCCAAGTAGGGCCTGGTGCGCGCCATGAGAAGGAAAAACTGGGTGGATGTGGAGGCCAAAGCAACAGGAGTGGATGTGGAGGCCAAAGCAACAGGAGTGGATTTGGGTGGCTACAGGCAGGAGAAGAGCGCACTTTTAGAAGGACAAACCGGATGGGTGTAGCAACACAAGTGTGGGGGAAGGAGGATAGGGTTGTGTTAGGTTTTTTGTTCCTTGAGGTTCTTTCTGTTTTTTTTGGATCAAATTTGTGCTTTTACTTAGGTTAGGGTGCGGGGGAAGGCTACAATACCTTGCCCCCACCTCTGTGTTAGGGGGGAGGGCATCTCATAGCATACCACCACCAAAGGAAGGAAGGAAGGAATAGATATTTTTACTCTCTCATCCTCTCTCTCAAGGATGCATCCTTCTCCTTACAGAAACTTGGGACCAATAACATCCAAAACTAAGTAAAACTTTGGGGATTATCACTCTCTCATTTCCACAACTTAAAATCTCTAATTTGCCTTTTTGAGGTTGTCCCATAAGCATGGAATTCAAAATGTTAAACAATTGGGAATTTTCAAGCACTGGATCTATGTCAATCTTTCAAAAAGAGAGACAATAATCAATCTGTCAATCCTATAATTAGTACCATTAAAAAAATCCAAAAACCCTACTTACTTCACTGGAAGGGTCATAGTCTAACCTTCACTGAGAATGAACAACCTCAGTTACAATGGATCCTCTTGATGCTATTATTTCTGCTAAGATGTGGGAAAACAGCTAGCCCATTTTTTTTGAATATGGATTTGTGAACACCTTGCCATCATGGTTGCGTTTTAACTTCTCAAATTTTTTCCCAAAAAGTTCAATTTCCTCAATTGACAATTTTTAACTCAAACATAAAATTTTCTTTTTAAGAACAGTTCCTAACTTTATTCAAGATTTTTTCAGTGATGCATGAACTGATTGGATTTTTCTTTCAAAGTTTCCTTCAAGGTGTCTCCATACATCCAAAATTTTCCTCAAAGATCCTGCAAGGAAGTGTTTAAAAGTAGCATGGGCCCCTTCTACCCAGGATTTTATTTTATTTCCAAAGTCTTGGTTTATGCAATTCCACACCATTAAAAATTCTCTTTGATAGGGAAAGTTTTATTTTCCATATATTCAAGAACATGCTCACAATCTTTCAAGAAAAACTTTATACAAGTTTCAACATAAGCATTCCCAGAAAAGATGAACAGAAGAAGAAATAAATTGGCCTACTCTGAGTTCTGCATCATTGACTTCTACCTCTCCTTTGCTTTTGGAGGCCCCATAATTTTCCCAAGGATTCAAAAAGCTTTTCCATCCTTCATCTTCATTAATGAAGCAAAATTTACAAATTGCTTGAATATTTTTATACAATTGCCACAAGCACAACTGTCTGGATGACTCAGGGAAACTATTTTCATTAGCACAAATCAGAGCTTTTTCATTTTCTGTCACAAAGACTTTTGGAAGCCTCTTGGGATCATAAGTCAACTCCTTTAATGCATTCAATGTTCAACTGTAGAAACCATGTTTCTTTTATTATAAAAACAAGAGTCTTTTGAAAAGCTTTCCTGTTGGCCGTCATTCCTACAACATGCAATAGAGGGATATTGTACCTATTTGTTTTATAAGTAAAATCTAACAATGCAATATGATGGAATTTTTTAGAAAGTTCTATAGACTCAGGATGAGCCAAGAACAGGGCCTCTAAGGGACCCTCTCCGCCAAATTATGACCTGGAAACCAACTGGGTTTCCTGGAGCATTTCAAATAGAACATTTGTAACACTTTTCCTATCCAATTCAGCTGCTTTAAACTGGCAATTAGTGTTATAGATTGTTCTATTGTAAATTTACTCTCCACCATCAATCTTTCTCAATTTCCTTTTAATTTCAATTCTATTTAGATTCTCTTTCATTCCGCATTTAATTTGATCCAAGGCTTTACCAGAGATTCTCCTCATTTGAGCATACACTGAGGGGTTTTCAGATGGTTGACAATTGTGTTTGCCATTTCTAATGGAGAGATGACACATGGGATCTGCTACTTTAAAACTTGCATGGATCATGAATTGACACCCAACCTTCCTTATGTGAGTTTTCCTTTTCTGTTTGGTGAGATACAGGCCCTCATATACTCCAAATCTGTGACATTCTAGATTGACATAATCTTCCTTTTTTGACTTGAATTTGGTCAATACATAGCCATGCATGGCTTCCCATTTATGACAATAAATCTCTCCTTCTTTCCTACTAGGAAAGGCTCTCACAGGAGGAGGGTCAAGGGGTTCTGGCACCTCTTAGTTAACCATGGTTAGATTAGTATTTTTCAAGCCAGACCATTCTCAGTCAAATGGCATGTGAAATGTGACCTACCTGCTTGTTTCAATTACAGTTTTAAAGAACCATATTTTTCCTCAATTTTAACCCTAGATGGGGATTCAATTTGTTCTTCCAATTTTTTCTTTTCCAACTCCCTAACCAAATCCCTGGATTCCACCAAAGCTTTTTTAACAACACTTTTAATTAAGTCCCTTACCACAGTAATGTTTAAACCAAGGGGGGCTTGGGCTTGCCACCATTCCCATAAACAAACAAAATTCAATGGTTATTTAGTATTCATTTCAATTTTAAATTCAACAACTCCAAAGTCTGCTCACTTTTGGGCTGAGAAAAATTAAATTATGTGACAAGTGAGTGATGTGTTATTGCCAATAGGTAGAATAATGTTTCCAATTTTTTAGAATGAAGTTTCAAATTTTCTTTTTTTTTGGTCCAATAATAGTCCCACATGGTATTCCACATCCTCAAATTTGGGTTGAAGGAACTCAAACTTGGTCCAGGTCTGCCTAGGTATGCTGATTCCCCCCTCAAATGGCCCATTTGGGACTATTTTCCCCCAAATGGGCCAGGAAAACAGGTGCAACCCCCGCTGACAAATTGGGCATCCCCCAGGGGTTTGCAAACCCCCAATCACAACTCTTTTTTAGTTTCAATCAGGTATTTGCAACCATTTTTTAGTTGGGATTTGGGATGCGCAATTCTTGAGCAACTTGGGCTTCTCCTTTTTGAGTCTTCAATGCCAATTCACACCTGTTTTTAAACCTGGGGTTGTTAATTTAACATTTCCCTTTGGATAAATATCATCAAAAGGTTTTAAGAGGGGAAGCTTGAGTTTTTGGATGAGTTTGGAACCAGTGTGGGTGCCATTGTTGGACTACTTGGTGATGGTTCAATCAGAATGATTTTGGATTGTTCATGTTGCCTATCACTTGAGCTAGTAAGTTAAGTGTCAGAATCCAAGGAGTCAGAAGATGCTTGGGAGCTAAAGGGAGGCCTGCGTGTAGATCTGTCACACAACCACCCCACATATAATAGGGAAATTTTAGATGATTGTGAGGGCAAAGTGAGAAGCTGAGTGCATGGGATGATGCAAGGTAGAAAGGCTAACTGCAAAGTGCAAAATTGTGATTTGATTGCTCAACAAAAAGAGAGATGGAGGAAGTGTTCCAATGGAAAGGAACTAAAGCCAAGCCCGATATGAAGACTGGATTCATCAAAATTCAAGAGCATATGAACTTAACTAACTGAGTATAAAATCTTCAGGCAGGCAAAACAGCCTTTATAAGGAAATCTGGAGGTGAATACATACAACCTGATGGATGGCCAACTACAGTTAAGAGGCAATGAGGCAACAAATGACAGGAACAGAGTGGGAAATAAAATAACATTACAAGTTTTTCCAAGGTCATAGCATAGGTGCAAGACAATAGAATCTGAGCATACAAGCATGTAATCAATGAGACAGGAAGGAATGAAATGAGAAGATAATGCAAATATGAAGAGTTATTTTATGCAGGGTGAGGGACTAGTCCATTTGAAAACTATACAGTTGATGTGACTTTCTAGGCATGAGTGAAAACTAGTTTTATTGCATGACCAAGAATGGAAGTCCAAGGATTGATGATATCCAGGGTAGAAGGTAAAAGTTTGAATGGATGGTCAACCGGTATTTTGAGTTAACTGAAATATTTGCAAGGAGATACTCAGTTGCCAAGATTGGAAGGTTGTAATGCAATCCAAAGTTTTTAAGCAGATGGCACCAAGGATATTTTGCTTTGTTTCTGTCACACTTATGGACTGAGGTAGATGGTACTGAGGAAAAGGATATGTTGAAGGAATGTATGAAAATGACCCTTAATCTTGAAGCATGACAGTTGCCTGGGTATAAAGGCGCAAGCTCCTGCAAGCATTGTGGTTCCCAATCTGGGAAACCTCTGGACCAGTACGGGAAATTAAAATTTTTATGAGATTTTCTATAGCCTCCATTTAGATCAAAAAAAAAAAAAAAACTTTTTGATTTGGAATGATTCCCATATCCAGTTCCCAAACTTCCAGCTCCCACTCTCCTAGTTGTCTAGGATCATCTCTTGGGTGCCTACCTATGTTCAATTTTCCCTTTATTTGCGCTGCTATCCACCCTTTTGGCAAATGCGCGGATGAAGACTGGCTCGGCTTGCAGACTTCTATCCGGCACCGGCACCCCCAATTGGCTTCCCTCAATCCCCTTTTTGGTCATCCTGTCCCAATTTTCCAAAAGACAACCGGGAAGACAAAGTTGTCCTAATCTCCCAACAATCCCCATCCTCACCCTCAATCTCTCGTCATCATCATCACCCTTGTTGTCAGCTTACCTCTAACAAACAAGTCAGCAGGCAGGACTTTCAAGTCTCCCAAGAGGCTCAATTGGATAAGGATGATTGAGTCAAACAAATTGATTTGGACTTACTCCTATCCCTTGTACCCACTTTGATCCCCACCCCCGCATCCCTGCGACTTCCCACTGGACTTTTCAATCAGATCAAGACCCAATCTCCTCAATCTATCCACTACTCCTACTACCTCCAACGCGACCCTTGTTTGCAACCGCGGTTGCTCTTGCCTAACCGCTTGCTTTGTCTCCTCAAGCTCATCCGCAGCTGTCATCTCATCCCCCCCAATTTGCGCTCTCATTGCTCACCGGTTTCCCGCGCAAGCTGTCTGTTGCCCGCGCGGGTTGGTGATGTGTCCCGCGCCCCTCAAGAATTCTGACCTCGCAGTCATCTGTCAACCGCGCAGGTCCTGCTGGCGGTCATCCATGGGCCAGCGGTTGCTCAGGACCATCAGCCTGTCCGCGCGGCCCATCACCTCCCCTTCACCCGCCTGTGCCCACCATTGGCATGGGCTGGTGTCCCTTTTCATCCCTGCGCATTCATTTCCTTTTATTATTTCTTTTTTTTTTTAATTGTTGATTTTTTTCCCTTCTTTTTTTTCAGTTTTCATTTCATTGTTCTCCCATGATCAAATTAAATCAAATCCTAAAAAAAAAAAAAAAAAAAAACTTTTTTTTTGATTGTTGCTTTTTTCCGCTCTATCTGTGTCATCACTTGTAAATAGCTTACAGGGACCCATGGCCCATAAAAGGAGGGGCTCTCCCCTGCTTTTTTTTTCAAATAATCAATGGGAGGGTGTGCATATGTCCCCCCGTTATCATTGAAATCTGATCCTCATCCTCATCCTGGGTATATCTATGATTGCCCCCTGATCCATTGATCCTTAGTCTTTGCCCCACTGTGGCCTGATCCTTATCACCAACCAATAGCCTTGCTAGTTGAAGAGAATTCTGTCTGTTGGAATTCTTGAGTGTGTTATACCACTCCTTGATCCCTTTCTCTGACCATACTGGTCTTGATCCCTCCTTGATCATCTTTCTGGAGCCAATCACGATTGATTGAAGAGGTCTTATTAAGCTTAAGACCTGGAGTGTTATACCTCCCTTATTTTTTTGGAGTTGCATTCTTCTAGCCTACTCTTGAGTTCCTTGAGAAGTTTTGAGATTATCCTTGCTTCAAATCAGTTTACTGTTTGCTTTTAGAGCTTCTTAAACATAGTTCTTTGTCTTGTACAGCCACCCTCAGTTATCTGGTACCCTTCAAGCGCTTGATTGCAGAGAGTTGGGCAGGTTCATTGAGAACCTGGAGGTTGGTTGGGTTTGAGTTGATCATCCCCAATCTTTTGCTGAAAACCAGATTTATTAGCTTGTGGGCGTTTTTTACATGCAACAGCTTTGTTCTTTGAACTTTAAACAAACTTTAGCTTCTTTTTTCCAAGTTTTTTTCACATAATCTTGGCTCAGATAGTGCTGTTCCATTGCTACCAAACTACTATCATCTTTATCCTTTACTACTTGATTCCTCATTTACCAGGTTCTGGACCTTGATCTTGGTTACATTTAAATCTTTTTGTAACACTCAGGAGGGAAGCCTAAACAGCACCTTTCCCCTCCACAGAACTGCCATGGCCTAGCACCATTTGGAGTCTTACAACATTCAGATGATTTTCCCATTGATTCCAAAAGTTTTTTTATCTACTGTATACCCTTTAATTTATACTTTAATTGATTGCTTTGAAATAAAATCTTAAATTAACTATTTCATCATCCTCATCTTGTTCTTCCTAAAACTTAATTTTCTCAAATGAAAGATGTGTCCCTAGTACTGCCGCTTGGGGTCTCCAAGGCGGGTGCAACCAATGTGGACTCCAAAAAGTAGCCTTTGAATTTCCTTTGAATAGCAAAAAGTTTGTTGATACCCCAGTGGTGTCTAAAAGTCAAGTAAAACTCAAAGATTTGCCCCGCAAGTGAATTATCAAATCTTGCAAGTTCCAGAGATTGAATTCTTAGTAGTATGGAATCCAGGTGAGTAAGGATAGAGACTGACTAAAAGGGAAGATGAGAACTAGTATAATGTAAGCATTGCTCTTCTTAGTATTTCCAAGATTCTGGAGGTACACAACTAAAAAGCCTCCACCACCACCACTGTATTTTGGACTGTCATCTGGTTTCCAAGCAAACCAAATGCATTCCAAGGCGCAAAGCAAGGAGCAAGGTGAGGAGCGGGTTGCGGCGGTAACCAAGGATACAAGGGAAGAACAGGTGGAAGCAGAAGGAGGAAATGGAATGGGACAAGAGGAAGGAAATGAGGAGAATAGAGGAAATGGAGCTGAGGAAAGAAATGAAACAGGACAAGAGGAAAGGGTTTGAATGGAAGGAGATGGGACAGAAGGCCAACTCAAGGGGAACCAAGTTCAATTTGTGGTACCAATTGAGACTGATTCAAGGTGGTTGACTGGCAATATTGGAGAGGGTTTGTTTCAAGTTCAAAGAAAGAGAGCATATGAAAAACACTTGGAGGAAGGTGGATTGAATGCCTGGCCAAAGAGGGCTTGGACTGAAAAATGCAAGCAGAATTATGAGGAGAATTTGGTTGCACAATTTCTTGTGTTGCAGAAAATTTCAAAGCTGATGAAAAACAAGGATTTGGATGGATTCAGGTAAATGGTATCAGAATTGACCAAAAGTTTGGAACAGGAAGAACAAGAAATAAAGGAGAATTTGTAATTTTTTAGGAAATTTAATTGTTTCAATATATATGTTTTTTTTGTTTTTCTTTGCAGAGATAAGAAATTTTGTTTCTTGAAATAGGAAAAATAAATAAAGATAGCAAATGAAAGGTTGCAATTAAGAACAAAAAAAATTAAGAAACTGGAAATGAGATAGGATGGGATGGAATGAGAAGTGTGATTTAATTGATGAGATGGAATAGGATGGAAATGTGGAATGTGATTGGAAGGCATGGGATTAAGATTGGCAAGGTTTGCAAGGGTAGTTTGCATGGAAGTCTCAAACCAAATTGGGAGAATTCCAAATATGAGGGGCTGGTTCCCACAAGGTGCAATATTCATCAGACTGGAATACATTCCATTTGAAAAGGTATTGGAGTTTTCCTTTGACAACCTGGAATCCAGAATACAGCTTACTTCCCAGTCTATATGATCCTGGAAATCAACCGGTTCTGGAGGGGGCTGAATCTTCCCCGGTTATAGGACTTTAGCTGGCTCTAGGAGAGAGACATGAAAGACCAGGT